>CM062652.1:10621647-11115371 GCA_031772095.1 Zeugodacus tau
AATTACAGCTACTGTTGGTCGCCCATTGTTACACTTGGTCGCTTTGTGGTCGTTTACAGGTGGCGCTCCTTCACTTTCACACACCTCACAGCACCGCATATTGGAGACACTATAAGTGTGTATGTGTTACAAGTCCTCAAGCAATTGTCCTGCAATTGCTTTATACACTCATAACCATGCACACACACGCAACTACACTGTGTCTCTTTTAGTTGTTTTTGTTGTTCTTTTGTATGCGTTTCTGTGTAGTCAGCGTCGCTGCCCGCCTACTCTTCCGGCCAGCCAAGATCCTCACCAACCAATTCATAGAATCGTTGATTATGTTCGGCAAAGAATTTTCGCAATTTGGACACGACCACAGGATCAACATGTGGATGCTTGCGTCCTTTCGTTTCGCGCAGGCATCGGTCACCGCTGTCGTAGCGTAAACAGTAGAAGCCTTTTGTCTCGTTGAAGTAGAAATGACTGTTGGTCACACGATGCTCAATGCCTTTATGTGGTAATTCATAGTGTTCGCAGTATTGTTGTTGTTGGTTTGTGATGCGCCATGTGAAGTCGCGTTGCAGTTGTACGACCATCCGATGTAAAGTAAGTAATTGCAGCAGCCGCAATATGAAAATTTAATGCGTTGCAGTTGGCAGCAGCAGCAGCAGGTAACGGTGCAAGCCACAGCGGCGCATGTAAAAGTGTCAGCATTGCAGTAGTCCGTAATAATTGTATGCAAGGAAGAAAGAAAGAAAAAATGCATGAAGTTAGTTGTGGTTTCTTTTTCGCAATGTGAAACAGTAGAAAAGTTAATTGCGAGCTTTTTGTGGTATTTGTGGAGCAAAAATGTGAGCATTCATGCTGCAGGTATGAGGAACATGTGTAAAGTAATTGGAGTAAGGTTTCGGTTAGTGAGCATTGAAATGTTAAAAAAATGCCGTAACAAAATATTAAACCATTGTTTGTATCATTTTCTACGAATAGTTTCCAGAATGATACATTTACATATATCTATCTACGTAGAGGCCTAAATATATGCATATACGGTGTGTTCAAAATATAACGGGAATTTTAGTGTTTTGAAAAGTAACTAATTTATTCGTCTACATTAACGTTGTCGCCTTCAAAATAGTCCCCATTCGATATTATTCACTTATGCCAGTGATTCTTCCAATCTTGGAAATACTTCTCATACTCAATTATTGGGATAACTTTTGGCTCTTTCAGTGTTAACTCGTATGCTTCTGAAACGTCTGCCCTTTAAGATTATCTTTAATTTTAGAAATAGGAAAATACACAGACTGCTAACATCTGGCGTATATGGAGGCTGTGGCAACGTTAGAGTATTTTTTGGAGCCAGAATTCACGAACAAGCAACGAAGTGTGAGCTTTTAACAAACGAAAATCGCCATGTTCATAAAATTACACCTAACCTCACCTTAAATTGTAAAAATAAAAATTAAAAATGTTGACAACTGAAAATTCCCATTATTTTTTGAACACAGCTCGTATATAATAGCTGCCTTCCATATAACTGTAACGAAGCGAGTAGTGAATCGAACAAACAACTCCTTGTCAGGGGCGAACGCAGGGGGGGTTTTGGGGTGTTAAAACCCCCCCCCCCCCCCAAAGTAATTGAATTTTTAAATAATAGAATTTAATTCCCCATAGTCATTTGAATAATTGTAATTTGTTGTTTTCAAAGCAATCTTTCTGCCGACGATGTATAATATGTAAAATAAATGAATACATTAGTCACTAACAGCGTTGCCGTTTTGATACAATTGAATCGTTTTTGATACTTTTTTTCTAAATTTTGTGATTTGATACTTTTGTTCACAAACGGCTTATTTTGATACTTTTCTGCTGATAGAATTTAATTTTTTGAAATTATGAAAATGTTAAACTAAAAACAAACCTATTATATCTGGATAGTATTAAAAAGTTGTGGGAATGTAGGCCAATTAAAAAACCCAGAAAAATATAAACTGGACAGAGACATTTTTTTAATTTGCTTCAAAGTAATGAGTTTGCCTTATAACTCTGTGGCTGCTGAACGGGATTTTTTTAGATTTAAGGGGAATTGTGAGTCGAAAATGGACTTCTTTTGAAAATTAGTTCTGAACTGAAAAGTCACCAATAAGGTTTCTACTATTTTTTTAGAGTTTATTGTTAATCATAATACTATTATTAATAAAATTAAAAACTCATTTATTATGACTTTCAGTTTTCGTTCCATGAGCAAACTGTTGTGAAATAAATTTAAATTAAAAAAAATTATGCTATTTGCAAAAAAATACTTGAGTGTCTTAACTAAAATGTCTATATTTTTAATAAAAACAACCAAAAAAACTGGTCTGAATTAGATACACAACTTTACTTATTATTTGTTTTTCAAATGAAAATTTTCAAAACAGTGCATCGTTTTTTAAAGATTGGAGCAACAATCTCTATATCTGTCGCTTCAAGTGAACGCTCGTTTTCCTCACTTTGCAGGCTTAAAACATATTTAAGAAATAAAACTGGAGAAGCACGCCTGAACGGAATGGCTCTCTTGAATATCCATAGAGATATAGACGTGACGGAGGAAGAGATTTTAAATGTTATGGCCCAAAATAAAAGAAGATTGGACTTCAATTTGAGAATAAAATAATGAAACATTGTCTTTTTACATAACACACCCCCTCCCCCCAAATTTTTTCCTGCGTTCGCCACTGTCTAACTCGTTTAGTTTTGGGTGTTACAAACAATCTTTATGTGAACAAAACTATAATACTCTCTAGCACCTTTGTTGCTAGCAACTTTGTTGCGAGAGTATAAAAATAAAATGTTGACAATTAGATATTCCCATTATTTTTTGAACACAGCTCGTATATAATATCTGCCTTCGATATAACTGTAGCGAAGCGAGTAGTAAATCGAATAAACAACTCTTTAATTTTTCTAATTAAACACAAGTAAATAACTCCCCACATCCAACGATCATATTTCCAAAGCAAATTGTATACATACTACATTCTACATACATCTATGTGTATGCATATAAAAGCAATCTCATGATGGATTAGCACTTTGCTATCTTTGTCCACGTTACAAAGACATAATCAATTATGATATCTTGACTTGTCAGACAATAACAACAACAATTGGCATGTAAAATTAATGTCTATTAGCAGCGAGTGCTATTATGCAATAACACAAATGCATAATTGTCCATATGTACAATATAATGAAAATTTACTATTAAAATATGCGCAATTAGATCTCTGACTTGCATTGTTGAGAGTTAATTAGCGATGACACACATGAATACTTACATTCATGCACCTGAGTGCTGCTGCATTTGACTGATTGATTGTTACACCACACTGCCTAAATGGACTGTGAACTGTGTATGATTATTTGTGTAATGTTTGTGGAATTTGTATTCATTATCTTATGTATAAAACGGAGATGAGATTTATTAATGATTATGAGTCTGTCGTCTACATTCATTACCGCGAGCACGTTATGTGTTGCCAGGAAACACGTTCATTAGAATTAGAAAAGCAAAAAGCTTCACTTCTAATATACATTTAATGGTTAGTTGTAGTCAAAGAGCTTTAAGAATTCTAGTGCATTAATCAGACATCAAAAATCGCGTGAAATAAGTATAATATTTATTTAATTATTTCGCTCATTTACTTGAATAGTGTCATAACTCAAAACTCATTTTTCACAAATAGCGACATAATTCAAAGTGGGTCACATTTATGCCCAAGAAAAAGCATTTATTATTTAGAAAAACACCCTATTTGATCCATTTATACTCAACATTGTTATAATATATTACAGGCCACTAGATTTGTCAATAAATTGATGGAATTTTTCTATATTTGCTAAATAAGAGACAATTGAAAACTTTAAATCGCTCTCCTGAAAAATCGACTTTTTTGAGTTGTGACACTATTCAAGTAAATGAGCGATTTATCCTCAACCATTATAACCAAATCATTATATTTTACCCTTAAGATAGTATTATAAGTAGTCGATTTCTTTTTCGACTTCTCCAAAATCAAATTGAGTCACTTTTCGATAATGTCTATAATTTATCGATTTATTACCTTTAAATGTCATTTCATAAGTTTAAAAATTCTAATTTGATGTATAAATAATTAAAACTTCTTCCTGATATTATATTTCGACTATGATTGAAATCGGTTGACAAACTTCAAAAATAATCTGGATGCCAATTAATTCGCTCACTTTGCTATATAAAGGGTGATTTTTTAAGAGCTTGATAACTTTTTAAAAAAAAAAAACGCATAAAATTTGCAAAATCTCATCGGTTCTTTATTTGAAACGTTAGATTGGTTCATGACATTAACTTTTTGAAGATAATTTCATTTAAATGTTGACCGCGGCTGCGTCTTAGGTGGTCCATTCGGAAAGTCCAATTTTGGGCAACTTTTTCGAGCATTTCGGCCGGAATAGCCCGAATTTCTTCGGAAATGTTGTCTTCCAAAGCTGGAATAGTTGCTGGCTTATTTCTGTAGACTTTAGACTTGACGTAGCCCCACAAAAAATAGTCTAAAGGCGTTAAATCGCATGATCTTGGTGGCCAACTTACGGGTCCATTTCTTGAGATGAATTGTTCTCCGAAGTTTTCCCTCAAAATGGCCATAGAATCGCGAGCTGTGTGGCATGTAGCGCCATCTTGTTGAAACCACATGTCAACCAAGTTCAGTTCTTCCATTTTTGGCAACGAAAAGTTTGTTAGCATCGAACGATAGCGATCGCCATTCACCGTAACGTTGCGTCCAACAGCATCTTTGAAAAAATACGGTCCAATGATTCCACCAGCGTACAAACCACACCAAACAGTGCATTTTTCGGGATGCATGGGCAGTTCTTGAACGGCTTCTGGTTGCTCTTCACCCCAAATGCGGCAATTTTGCTTATTTACGTAGCCATTCAACCAGAAATGAGCCTCATCGCTGAACAAAATTTGTCGATAAAAAATTTTCGAACCGAACACTGATTTTGGTAATAAAATTCAATGATTTGCAAGCGTTGCTCGTTAGTAAGTCTATTCATGATGAAATGTCAAAGCATACTGAGCATCTTTCTCTTTGACACCATGTCTGAAATCCCACGTGATCTGTCAAATACTAATGCATGAAAATCCTAACCTCAAAAAAATCACCCGTTATATACTGCATTCTTGCAGGTGTGGCATCACTCATCTAATAATTGTCGAATTCGGACTATAACTTTTCAAGACCTCAGATACTGAACATGAGGACCTCCGTGCCTATAGATTATTATTTATCGAAAATATGGGTGCATTTCTCAGACATTTTATAGAATTCCAATTTTTCTTCTAATAATTTTTTTCGTTGCCAAAAATGGTTAATCTTTACATTTACTATATCTTTACTTTGAATTTTCCCTAACACCCATATATCTAATATTAGGATTCGCGAAATGTTCAGTTAAATTCGTACTTAGTCTATCTTTTCGGGTTTAATTTTATAATGCTTCAAGAATGAATCATAAAAAATATATAATATTGATATGTGAAAACCCTCTTCTGAATACTTCAGTTAAATAAGTTCCGGGAAATTCTCATTTTAAATTTTTCCGCTGAGAATATTTCCAATTTTTTTCCCAGGTTGGCACAACTGTCAGCCACTATTCTGTCAATTTTTATTGCTATGTGTCATTTAGTTTGTTTACGGCGTCATTAGGAACAAGTCAGCCTTTTGTGGGCATTGTGATTTTTATTTGCCTCTCTTTGAAGAATTTATACCAATTGTAAACTTGAGTTTTCGACATGGTTGAATCACTAAATATTTTTTCAACATTTCCAACGTTTTGACACAAGAAATTTCGTTTGAAACACAAAATTCCACACAAACTAATTTTAATTTTTTAATTACTAACTAATATGAGAATTTCCGGGTAATTATTTGACAGAATTTATAGTAAAATTTTACTATATGTTCCCTTAACCTCCATAAGTGAAATTTAAACTTCAAAGACCTTGAAGTGCTATTGATACTCGTTACTTATTTCTTCAGTGCATATCTGACACAGACTGACTGTCTGAATATACTTCATTACTGTCCCAACAATATAATTCTGTAGCGAGTATATGCAGGTGTGCAGAGACGAAAATAAATCCATGTGACATTCCAAATCATTGAATCGTATTAGCTAAGTAAGTAAATGGGTGTGAGTTGCTGGAAGTTGCTGTTGCCCCCACAACCAACATCGCCTATTATTTACTACGAATGCCATTGGGAAGTAATCACGTGCTGTCAGCCATAAGGGCGCTTAGAACGTGCCAATATACCAACACTACAAGTATTTAATGAAAACACGTACTACAAATACTCATGTATAATAATGATATATGTATATATGTATATGAGAGTCTGCACATGCTTTCAATACATTTTAATCAAATTAGGGCAACACAATTAGCGAAATGTATCAACAGCAGACATGCACACATATATAGACACACGACGGCAGACAGGAAGTAATTATGTAGGCAGGGAGTGGACTATTATCTATATAAAGGGTGATTTTTTAAGAGCTTGATAACTTTTAAAAAAAAAAAAACGCATAAAACGCGGCTGCGTCTTAGGTGGTCCATTCGGAAAGTCCAATTTTGGGCAACTTTTTCGAGCATTTCGGCCGGAATAGCCCGAATTTCTTCGGAAATGTTGTCTTCCAAAGCTGGAATAGTTGCTGGCTTATTTCTGTAGACTTTAGACTTGACGTAGCCCCACAAAAAATAGTCTAAAGGCGTTAAATCGCATGATCTTGGTGGCCAACTTACGGGTCCATTTCTTGAGATGAATTGTTCTCCGAAGTTTTCCCTCAAAATGGCCATAGAATCGCGAGCTGTGTGGCATGTAGCGCCATCTTGTTGAAACCACATGTCAACCAAGTTCAGTTCTTCCATTTTTGGCAACAAAAAGTTTGTTAGCATCGAACGATAGCGATCGCCATTCACCGTAACGTTGCGTCCAACAGCATCTTTGAAAAAATACGGTCCAATGATTCCACCAGCGTACAAACCACACCAAACAGTGCATTTTTCGGGATGCATGGGCAGTTCTTGAACGGCTTCTGGTTGCTCTTCACCCCAAATGCGGCAATTTTGCTTATTTACGTAGCCATTCAACCAGAAATGAGCCTCATCGCTGAACAAAATTTGTCAATAAAAAAGCGCGAAACACATTTCGAACCGAACACTGATTTTGGTAATAAAATTCAATGATTTGCAAGCGTTGCTCGTTAGTAAGTCTATTCATGATGAAATGTCAAAGCATACTGAGCATCTTTCTCTTTGACACCATGTCTGAAATCCCACGTGATCTGTCAAATACTAATGCATGAAAATCCTAACCTCAAAAAAATCACCCGTTACATATATATATTTATAGATTTGTGTATAGTAGTGAGTGGTGTGTGCGCCGTCGCTAACTAACGACTTACCTAAGAACGTTTCGATGCGCTTCAATTGCGAAACGGGGTCCTCAATTAATCGATCACCGTTGACAACGAGTAATTGCTCACGCGGGAAGACTTCCAACCAACGATGCAAATGCAAATGATATAGAGATATGGTTAGCGGACGATAGGACTCATTAACCGTGCCATTGGGGAATATGGCGAGCTCCTCGAATGATCTATGAATACAAATAAAGAGAGTTTGAGTGTGAAAGAGAGAGAGTGAAAGGAATAAGTGTTTAATTAAGTATTTATATAATTAAGTTTCATATAAATATACAAATAATATTATATTTATATTACGTACGGCTACTATAAGTGTGATTACGTATACGCCATGATGTGCTCTTTCAATTTGCATACGCAGTTATCTAGTTAGAAAAGATTTCTGTTTTCGCTCAATTTAAATTGAACGCCAACAGGACGCGCACTTATTTTATTGAATTAACAAATTAAAATGAGAGTCGCGTCTGCTCAATTCATTTAGTTGACTCAGAACGTAAACGTAAGTAACTTGTTACGGCACATACCAGTGTGGCGCTGCCTGACCAATGCTTGCCGTGCGGAGTTTTTACAATTTTCTAACGTTTTACATTTCATTTGTATGCAAAATAGACGGTATGAGCACACACTTCCTTTTCTTTGCAATTTTTATTACTGTTTTCATAGCATACACTTTTGCGCCGCAACCGGAACACACACACTTATACATATACAGATACATGCAAATTTGCCCTTCCACATTTATTTGCTGGCACTTACTTGCTTGCAATTTGCGCTGCTGCGGCGGCGGCCGCTGAGCCAGTCGTTGGCGCGGTCGTATAGGAGGATTCACCGTGATGATTCCGTGACGTGCCGCCACCCTCAGCATCCACACCACCGCCGCCTCCAATTGCATTATCATACACTTGTGCCGTTGCATAGGATTTGCTCGCTTTGCTGCCATACAGCGCCATATGCTGTGAGGCGCGCAGCTGCTGCTGCTGCTGCTGTGTATAGCCCGGTCCATAGCCAGATCCTGCCGTGTCGATGGCGCGTCCACGTCGCCTTTGATAGCTGTTGGCGCTGTTGTATTTGGCTGGCGCTGGCGTTGGAGGCGCTGCATCGGCTAGCGGCAACGTGGCCGTGGCCGCGTGACTTCGTAATTGTGTGTAATCAGAAATGGCCCTTGTCACCGGTTCGCGTACAATGAGCAAAAGTTTGATGCTGGCATTCATGGCGCGCACACGTTCCGGCACCTAAAGCGGGCGAAACGAAGAACAAGAGTACGAAGTTAGTAAGTACAAAAAGTATAAATTAGAATTGCAAAATATTTTAAATGTGTAGTGAAGGAGGGAGTGAAAATTCAGTTATTTGCGAGTGTGTGTGTTTGCGGTGCGCTGCTTGTAATGAGCGCAGTTGAATTTGTCTTCGTTGGAGTTTATTTTTTTGCATTTTATTGACTTTCCTCAATTTTTCCATTGATACTTTACACTTTGGTGCACATGTTTTTTGCTGGCCGCCAGCTGCTGCCAAATTAATTTACTCTTGCGAGTTACTTCTTCGCATATATTCGTATTCTTTATATGCCTTACTTTCCAATAGATGGTGTCCAGTTGGTTCAGCATGTTGCTTATCTCTATAGAGTATTTGCACTTTATTACATACATATATACAAGCCAGTGTACTGCTAATTAACTTAATAAGTTTAAGCCAGGCACAAGTTGTGTATCACAACAACAACACCAATATTCACAGCACATATAAAAAAATTGTTGTTGTGAGTAATTACAGTGCTGCAAGGGAGTTGCTGCCTGTGGCAGTAGCTCAGCAGGAAAAGATGTTAAATGTAATAGCAAAGTTACTCAATTTACAAGAACAAAAAGGAAATAATTACAAAAGCAGAATCAGTATCAATGGAGAATTTAATGTTTAATAGGACCTACAGATTCTGTAACGAAAGTCGAAAAAAAGTTCATTTCAGTATGAAATCAGTTCTCGAAGACGCCCCTTCAAAGAGAGGGTATGAGAAAGCCTTGTACAAAATGGACCGTATTTTTATCGTCACTAGCACTCGATATCAGTTTTGTCGAATTATGCCAAAATATAATTTATAACATTTAATGTGCCAGGTACAGGAACATATACAGATCTTTTGAAAACATGTCATCTAGTCCACGATTTGGAACCAACTCCGCCGATTGTTGGTCACGTACTAACAATACTCAGCTAAGGGGATAATGTCCTCCTTCTGGTTACTTCTCTCTTATACATGTGCATTTTTTCGATGCCAAGCATATTTGATAGCTAATTAAAACGAGTCTTAACAGCTATGAATCGATTAGCACTGACATACGAACTCTATGAAGATTATTTCTTGAAAGAAATATATTATGTTGGCAAATCCCTTCCTTCCCTATATATAAAGCGCTACAGAACTCGTATCTGGCATTACTACACATCTTTGAAAGGTCTTGACATTACCTACAAAACTACACTATGACAAAACAACACTATGCAGTTTGGATATTGCGTTCAACAGTTATAGACGTGTAAACATGGAGTTCACTGACGCCGAAATTCGCGCTATTTTAAAGTTTTCCTTCGTTAAACGCAAATCCGCTAGAGAAACGTTCCGAGAGAATAATCTGCAGAGGGCTGGATACACAAAAAAGCTTGATGTTTGGGTGCGCAATTGGAAATGGAACTAACTCGACCCATTTTTGAAGCGAATTGTGACTGGCGACGAAAAATGGATCACATACGACAATATCAAGCGAAAACGGTCGTGGTCGAAGGCCGGTGTATCGTCCCAAACAGTGGCCAAGCGTCCAGAATTGGCCAACAGGAAGAGTGTAGTGTTCCACCAGGACAACGCCAGACCACACACTTCGTTGATGACTCGTTAGATGGGAGGTTTTATCGCATCCACCCGTAGGTTTATCGCATAGCCCGTACATAGCGCCAAGTGATAACAACCTGTTCCTGTCCATGGCGAACGCTCTTCGTGGTGTAAAGTTGAACTCAAAAGAGGTTTGTGAAAAGTGGCTGCCCGAGTTCTTCGCAAATAAAGAAGGGGACTTCAACGAGGGGGAATTTATGAAGTTGCCGTCTAGATGAAAACAGATTATGGAACGAAACGGCGCATATTTGAACTAAATCCGATCATTGTATCACTTTTTAAAGCATTGAATAAAGAGCAAAAAAGCGGAAGGGAGATGTATGCCAACCTATGATACCCAAGAGCGATTGGTTACGTAAAAACCTTTGCATAATTTCAGTTTTTATCTTAGGGTCTGAACTCTTGAACCACCAAGTAGTCTAGAATACCAAAAAATCTGTTCATTTTTTACTCTGCTTAAATGAACAGCACTTAAGAAATCTCGACTCACAAGAGATAGATATCAACCAGCTATATAGAACAACTTAACTAAAAGAATGCTAAATGATACAACTTAACCTTTATCCCTTCGATCTAAAATACTATGCTCAAAATTAATATATTTACTTTTTAATTTATAAAGACGATGAATAATTGTATCATAATCCAACTCTTGTGCTCTACCCCAATCACTCAACATTACAAATCCACTCAGCTCGAATGCCAGCAATTAATTTTTTAATAACATTATTTCCACCGTTACACATTAAATTACGATATTCGCTGATTATAAACACTGACCACCGCGCCACACCCCCGCGCTTATGCATGACCTGTTAACTAATACTAATTAAAAACACTTAAAGGGCGCCATGAATTCAATTTTCAAAAGCCAATCCTTTTTACAAAAACAAGCAATGAATAAACATACAACAACAGCAAGAAAAGTGAAGCAAAAATATTTAATTTTTTTTAATTTTTTATGCGACGCCTACACTGGCACTGACACCTCGCTGAGCAGATGAATATTCAATCGCCGCTAATGCATTAATCTTTCAAGGCCACGCGCTCAACATACAATTATACAATTACACAAGCCGCTGCTAATTGCTGACCCTAATAACCGTTAGTCGCGACCGCGTTGCGATGTCATAAACGTTAGCTTGAATGCACAAAATTGGCTTTCGAGCGCTCAAACCAAACATTTAATGACTCTGTGGTGCATGAACATGAATGGCACACAAAAAAGACGTTTTGTCTAGCATATAATTAGGCGCTGACAACTCGTTTTGCTCTTTAACTGGCTGGGCAATAGACTGGTTGCCTGTGGCATCCGCTGACGAGCACAATAGCGATAAACAATTACAAAACCAAGCGAAAAAAAGCGAAGAAGCAAAGCAAGGGTTGCAAGGAGTGCATGTAAAGGGGTCAATCCATTGCAGACAAAAGGATTATGCAGCCAACTTAATTAAATGAAATATTTAATAAGAGCGCGCACACAGACAAGCGGCAGCTGGCAGCTACCAGACTAATGAATATCAAAGCAAATCAAAACATGGCTGAGTTGGCACAGCAAAAAAACACATTTAATGATGGCATGCGAAGCGAAAGAAATCTTTAAAGCCACACTACCACTTTACCACGATTTGCTTACTATTCAGCCCCAAAATGTATGCTACAAACGGCTCATTTGCACTTTTCGGTTGAAAAGTCGCAAATTTAATGTCTGGCAACAAGTGCACCATTTAAGCCATTCAATTGCCACAAGCCGGCAGCCAGCCAAACAACCAGTCAGACAGACAGTCAGTCATTTGGTGATTTGGTCATTGAGTCCGTTTGTGCAGACACAAGCAGTCGTTTGTGCAGTCATAAAAACCGTATATATTGCCCGCCAAATTGAACTCAATTGAACTCGGCAGACATGTAAATTAATTGACAGCTAACGGTGTTGCCAAAAAGCATACAAGGCTGGGTGAGCACTTTGCAAAGGGCCAGTCAGTGGTGACAGCCGACAATTTGGCAAACTTAAGCATACGAGAATGAAGTGTTGAAAGTTTGCCAACATTTTGTGAAATAATTTTTATTCGCCCTTGTGCTTTTCTACAAAGTCAGGAAATCTGTATTTAAGCGATTGTAATATATAATATATATTTTACAATATTTAATAAGTATTCCACATGTAACAGGACTTCTTTGTTTCATAAACATATCTCGCTTAGTATCCGAATTCTCAGTCTGTTCATCATAAGAGGCTTGGAACCACATTTTAGTCGGTATTACCCATTTTCAATACCAATCAACCTAAAGTCTATTAAGTGATAACTCTTTTGTAGATATCGCTTGTACTATTTTACTTATATGATACAAAAAGAGAGCGTGGTTTTCGAGCGATTACTCTAACCTTTAAACTATGATAAGTGGTCTAACTGAGGAAGGCGAAGAGGAATCATCCAAGCACTTCCTCTTCCTCCTCCCTTCGCCAGACTTAGGTTAAAGCACCTCGATAGGCACATCTCCGGCGTTGACTGGTATCGACATTCGCCGTCTAAAGAACTTTATAATAGAATCCAAGCGCTTTGTCGTATCATAAGGGTCTCAGAGATCCGTCTCAGAGATCCGTCAGGAGTATTCGGGTGTCACAAAGGACAGTCGAATCTGTCTATGTGTCTATGTGAGATTCTCTGCGGTGATCTATCCCTTAACGTAAACTAACCTAACCTAACTTAAGTGGTCTGCAAAAGAATATTATCTACACAGTTATTAAATCGCTCGAATAGTTATTGTTAATATGATATTTCACTAAAAATGGGCGGGATCACTTGAACTGAGGCATTTATATTATACAATTTTACCTTTAATAATTTTAAACAAGTAAGGAAGGGCTAAGTTCGGGTGTAACCGAACATTTTATACTCTTGCAATTTATTTATTTAACTTTATTTATATTATATAATACACAATTTGACCCACATATTCGTCATATATATTGTATAAAGTCCATTGAAAGTTGGAAACCATAATATTAGGTTAGAAGCACCGAGGTCCTCGTGTTCGATATATGGGGCCTTAAAAACCTATGGTCCGATTTCGGCGATTTTTAGAATAGGGCTGCCACACTATTAACATAGTATTTGTGCAAAGTTCTGCACCGATATCTTCACCAGCACTTACTTTATATATTGTAAAGTAAACGATTCAGATTGTCTTCAAAGTTCTGGTATATGGGAAGTAGGCGTGGTTGTGAAGCGATTTGGCCTATTTTCACAACATATCATTGGGATGTAAGGAAACTATTACAAACCAAGTTTCATTGAAATCGGTCGAGTAGTTCCTGAGATATGGTTTTTGACCCATTAGTGGGCGACGCCACGCCCATTTTCCATTTTGTAAAAAAATCTGAGTGCAGCTTTCATCTGCCATTTCTTATGTGAAATTTAGTGTTTCTGACGTTTTTCGTTAGTGAGTTAACCCACTTTTAGTAATTTTCAACCTAACTTTTGTATGGGAGGTGGGCGTGGTTATGATCCGATTTCTTTCATTTTTGGACTGCATTAGGAAGTGGCTAAAAAAAACGACTGCAGAAAGTTTGGTTTATATAGCTCTATTGGTTTGCGAGATATATACAAAAAACTTAGTAGGGGGCGTGACCACGCCCACTTCCCCAAAAAAATTACATCCAAATATGCCCCTTCATATTGCGATCCTTCATACCAAATTTTATTTCCATAGCTTTATTTATGGCTTAGTTATGGCACTTTATGTGTTTTCGGTTTTCGCCATTTTGTGGGCGTGGCAGTGGTCCGATTTTGCTCATTCGAATGCAACCTTCCTATGGTGCCAAGAAATAAGTGTGCCAAGTTTCATCAAGATATCTTAATTTTTACTCAAGTTACAGCTTGCACAGACGGACGGACGGACAGACAGACATTCGGATTTGAACTTCACTCTTCACCCTGATCACTTTGGTATATATAACCCTATATCTAACTCGTTTAGTTTTGGGTGTTACAAACAACCGTTATGTGAACCAAACTATAATACTCTCTTTAGCAACATTTGTTGCGAGAGTATAAAAATATTTACATATAGGAAGGAGTAGTTATTTATTGGTATAATCAATGTTCACTTAAAACAATTTCTATTTGACCCCATTTGATATATTAAGATTGTGTACTAACGTTTATCAGATATTATTTCTGAATGTTAAATATTTAATAAAACGAAAAGTCTCTTTTCGAATCATGCCTTAAATCGAAAAATGCTCTAGTGCTACCATTTTCGCAATTTATACTCATTTTTGACACCAGGAGAAAAATTTGATTGAACTACAGTATTTTAGGTTTCGCAGAACCACTAATGGTTTGTGAATTATTAAATTTGTTTTGAATTGTTGCTATTTTGAGGATGGAGGCTATATTGGCAGAATTTTTTGATTAAAAAAGCTACGGTAGATGTCGCTGTTAAAAAAAATATTAATCAACTAATGACACTTAACAACATCTTATGAAAAGCAAAAACAAAAAGTATAACAGCTGAACGGCTATCAAGTAGCCGGCAGTAGAAAAGGCAAAAAAGGGTTTCACATTACAAATTTTAATTGATCAATTAATTTGGCTGTCTAAAAACGCTATTAGAGCTTCGTTCATTATACGAAAATGATACTTTAAATGTACATATTAAGTAATATATGGAAATTTGATATTAATATCCATTGTTATGTCCGAGATTTAAAAAAAAAATCTGCTCTTAGCTGGAAACGTTCCTAATCTAACCTAATGTTATTATTAGCTCTTCGACTTTTACGAAAACATGTGCGTAAATAAGGCGGAAATGTAACAAGAACTCATATTAAATATAACAATATTCCATTATTTCATGGCAATCTTTTGTCTTGTTAATGTATATAACTACATATCTCTCAAATACATATTCACGTACATACTTCTATAAACATATCACAACTTCCTTGTTAAATTACAATTTGTTTACAATATGGCATGTGTCGGATATAACTGAGAAACTGTTCCTTTCATATTTTATTTATTTAATTTGCAAAATGTAGTTGTTTTACCGTTTCTATTTACATATTTCAACATATTTGCACATAATATACCATACATAAAAAATATTTTCATATTTGCCAAATGCTTTTGGTGCTATTGTGTGCATGCAAGCATAGAAACACTAAGAAACTGTGGAGTTTCTTGGCTATTTGCCAGTCTTTCAATTGTTATTTTCTATTAATTGGAATTTTTGTAATAAATTAAATTTTAGCACTTCTTTGGTGAGTTTGTTATTCAGTTTTATTTGAATATTGAATGCTTTAAAGCGCAATGCATGCAATTGAAAATGCCATAATTAAGTTTGAAATAAAAGAGTTTCAATGAAGCATTGAAGACAATACATTGATTTTAAAGTAAACTAATCGATTTAGAATTTCTGATGCAATACTCAAGCTGTCAAAAACTATTCAAGTCATAACAATGCAAGTATTTATAATAGTTTTCTCAGAATTGAGTTAAATTTCTGCTTTTTTATCAAACTAGCGAAAGAAGAATAAATTCTGACAGCTCTTGTGCTTCAAGTTGTTTGTGGAAGAGAGCAGTTAGTGATGGGGAGTATAAAAATGAAAGAAAACTGTAAATATATTTATTGAAATTCATATAGTTAAGTTTACTGAACCAGTACTTTTGTTAGAATTGTCAGAGAATAAACTACTATGAGCTAATCCCCTACGTCCAAACTCTTAACTTGGATCTGTACTGCCAACAATCGATTCATAAATAGGAAGGAGTCTCCCAGAAGCGATCACTTTTGGCCAATAGGAAAGTAATTGTCTTCCATCAGGACAACGCCAGACCACACGCAGCGGTAGTGACGCGCCAGAAGCTCCGAGTTTATTTGAGAGGTTCTTAAGCATTCACCTTATACTCCGCAACTGACCACCAAGTGATTACTAGCTGATTCTATCTATTGCGAATGTTTTTGCTGATGAAAAATTCGCCTCTAGAAAAGATTCTGAAAATCGACTCTACCAGTTGTTTACCAAACGGAATGGGGCTTTCCGTAGCCTTTTTGCACAGGAGTTAATTGATCAATTAACCGACCTTTGCTCGAATAAAGCGCTGATTTATATCGATTTACAATACAAATAAAAAATCATATTTTACTACGTTCATTTGTTATCGAATACAAATCGAGATCAGAAAAAATGCTGATGGTTAATCGAGTAGCCGGCTGTGCGAAAGGCAAAAATAGATGTATCAATTATAAACTTAAGGTATTAACTTAATTTAGTGAATGTATGTGATTTCGAGCGACAGGTCAGAATGGTTTATGAGATTTTTTGAGATAAATATGATGAAAAATCTCGTAAATTATGATTTTTTCCATTTCGTTTCATTAAATCGTTTAATAATCATAACTGATAAGAGCAGGGTTACATTCAAATGTAAATTTCCAGTAAAATGTTGTAACTATTAAATTGCTTTCACAATATAAATTGTCATGCAAAAATTATTACAAATTACAAGAGCGTCAATTGCAATCAGTTATGTATTTACAGCGGAAAATTTCACTGATTCCATTGCGTTGTGGCAACGAATAAAAAGTACAGATTGTTACATGTGAACATTTTAATTTTCAGCTTAATTAAACCAACGCGGATTGGCGGCAATTACAACGCTTTCACATTTACCAATCAATAAGTTTGTGTTGATTACAAAAACTGGCATATAATACACATATGTACTATATGGACCTAAAGACAACTGCAGCAGAGCAAATACTTATGTATAGTATGTGTTCGTGTAAAAATTATGCGATATGCATCGCTGCACTAAATAACGCAGTTGATTATGCTGCAATGCATGACAAATAAATCAAGAATATGTCACGCCTGGGAATCGGCATTAATTTAAAGCATTTACGCGAGAGAATTCATATTTACGCAATAATATCGCCTTCTTTGTAGATGTGATGTGGAGATAATAAATATAGTTTAAACAAAATACCAATAAAGTTGCGGTTTTCCAGCAAAATTTATTTGCCATAAAAATAATAAAATAATTTAAAATTTTCAACTATAAATTGTGCTGAAATTTAATTTGAATTTTTTTTAAATTTATTTCAAAAAATTATAAATAATATTCTCAAAGTAAAAATTATAATTGTCTTCACACTTAAGAAATTCACTGCAAAACCAAAAGTACAACAACAACTTCCCCCAATATCTACAATATTGAACAACAGCCAAGATCATCAATCACGCGAGGTAAACAGACTTTGCGCCACTTGAAATGCATAAATTCAAAGTTTTTTAACGACAAAATAACAACTTTAAAGAGCAACAATCAACCGGGTGCGCAGAGTGGCATTATTTTCGGCACTCAAGCAGCAGCAACAACAGCGACAACAATAAATATTAATAATCGCATTAATGAAGATTTATGACATTCACAAAACTAAGTCAAGCCACCGAGAATGCAACAGCTTTGGGACGCTCGACGACTCGACCGAGCAAAGTTTTAGAATCGAGTAAATTTTTTATACTTCGGAGCTTTGCAATTTCATGGCTGTCACGACATGGCAGTTGTGTTGCATAAATGCATCGTTAGTCAGGAGTGTATATACATATACACGTATATGTGAGTTGGTTTGAGCGATGGTAGCGTGCAACAAAGTTTAGTCAGTCGCTAAGCAGTTGCGTTAAGCAAGTCATCGCTTCCGAAATGTTGCACCACTGGTGGCTGAAGAGATAGTGAGGGGAGAGTGAGTGCAGTTAACGCATCTAATGAACGCTTCAACTAGCTAGCGATAGCGCTTGTTCCAGCACAACTTTATGCTTTTGCCCCTCCTGCTGCTGCTTTTGCTGACAACGTTTTCCACTTTCCGTTTTGAGTAGTTCATTAAACTGACATTCTACATATATTTGCTTCTAGATATCAACTGACACTGAGTGACTATTCGGTTAGCTAAGCGCTGTCTGACTCACGTAGCAACAACTACTATCTGACATTCACTGCTTTCGGGTGCATCGTGATACGCTTATGCTGCATGGATACAGGGTGCGTAAATGTTTTTTTTTTTTTTTTCAAAAATATCACAAGAAAAATATTGCAAGAGAAGCAAGAGCACACTTAAAGAGTTCTACAAAAATTCATGCGGCTAAAAATATTTTTTTTTTTAGTTTACCATTTTTCATAACCTCAAAAATCATAGAAGATGACATCAAACTCAATTCAAATTTGCTTCGATCACCCTGTATTGTTTGCCACCTAATGTATTATACACCATATAAGCTCCAGCATTAACATGTGCGTTTCTAAGCATTTGATGAAGCTCTCACTAGATTCTTTTGTAATATTTTCAATCACTTTCATGACTTCATTTGATGTGAAATTTATCTGCTTCACTTTCAATTTACCACTTTGAGGAGCGAACGCTTTACATGCTGTCAGTTTCTAAAGAAATTGATATGCAACAGCAACAACGTTGCACCACACGATATGCATCAGTAGAAATGCTATATGTTATCCGCTAAAAATGTTTGCTTTTGGTATTAGTTAGAAGAAAGCGTGCGAAATGGCGCCTTTATGTGAAATGTGTGAGATTCATATGAAATATATGCATTGAGGCTAAAAACATATATTGTGGAGCTATTGCTGAAGTTCAACATATCTACTAGTTTGAAATGAATGAAAGGGATGTATTGGCAGTTCCTCTACTATACTTTGATACATATTAAATATATATATGGTCCGAATCCGAAATCTTCCACTGACTTCACTCAATCCTCGTTCACACTATTACTTGATGTCCAATGATAGTGTCCAATCTACTGAATTTTTGATAATTTTTCATAAAGAGAATACACCAAATATCTCCCTTCCGCTTTTTTGCTCTTTATTCAATGTTTTATAAAAAGTGTTGCAGTGATCGGATTTAGTTCAAATATGCGCCGTTTCGTTCGATAATCTGTTTCCATCTAGACGGCAACGTTATAATACTCCCCTCGTAGAAGCCCCCTCCTTATTTGCGAAGAACTCGGACAGCCACTTTTCACAAGCCTCTTTTGAGTTCAACTTTACACCACCAAGGGCGTTCGCCATGGACAGGAACAGGTGGTAATCACTTGGCGCTATGTCCGGGCTATATGGTGAATGCGATAAAACCTCCGATCCGAGCTCCCGTAGCTTCTGACAAGTCATCACCGATGTGTGTGGTCTGGCGTTGTTCTGGTGGAACACTACGCCCTTCCTGTTGGCCAATTATGGACGCTTCTGATCGATCGCCTGCTTCAAGCTGTCGAAATGTTCGCAGTAGATGGTAGAATTAATCTTTGTACCACACAGCAAAACCTTCCTGACCGTTAATCCCGGCTTGGCCACTGTTTGGGACGATTCACCGGCCTTCGACCACGACTGTTTTCGCTTGATATTGTCGTATGTGATCCATTTTTCGTCGCCAGTCACCATCCGCTTCAAAAATGGGTCGAGTTCGTTCCGTTTCAGCAGCATATCGCAGGCGTTGATTCGGTCCAAGTTTTTTTTACGTCAAATAATGCGACACCCAAACATCAAGCTTTTTTGTGTATCCAGCCTTCTGCAGATAGTTTAAAATGGTTTGGTGACTAACTCCCATCTCCTAGGCGATGTCACGGGATGCCACATTCCAATCTAACTCGATGTTTTCCATGATATAATCGGTATACGTCGTCAAAGGTCTTCCGCCGGCAGGCTTATCCATGGTGTCGTTTTCACCCCTATGAATCCCGGAACCATTCCTTCGCAGTTCGAACTGATAGAGTACCATCCCCCAAAACACCATTAATCTCACGGAACGTTTCTCTGCCTTTAAGGAAGGCAAACTTTAAAATAGCGCGAATTCCGGCGTTAGTGAACTCCATGTTTACACGTCTATAACTGTTGAACGCAATATCCAAACTAATCACGCATAGCATCGTTTTGTAGATTATGTCAAGAATTTTCGAAGATGTATAGTATTGCCGAGCTCTATAACGCTTTATACATAGCCGCGAAATTCAAAAGAAAAAAAGGTGGAAGGGAGATATTTGACATATAAGGCTTTTAGTTTGCTTCTCTCAATCTTACGCTAACATATTACCATAATGGACTGTATATTAAAATTTAATGAACAGATAAGTTAATGTCTACGAGAACACCCATCTACACTTGCTTGAAACCCACTTAAAAACACTTATGCAATTAAGCTGCTTATGAAACGTAATCCTTCATTGATTCAAGTGTGTGAGATTTTACAAAAATTTTAAATTTTAAATGCAACTACTTCTACATTAAATTGCTTTATATTTATATATGTAAGTGTTTATTTGCATCAGCTAAAGTAATTTCGTATATGCGCATTTAAAATTTCTACAGCACCAGCGCCATATGTGGCATATGTGTGTTTGTGTATGTGTGTTGAAAAAGTGCGCAATGCACTCAACCATACTTCGCCCTCAGTGAATAAGTGCTTTATTTGTGTTAATTCAATTTTTGCGCCGCAAATGGACAGCGGCAGCAAAAACACACTTTAGCCATGCTCCTATTGCTAACAGCTGCTATTTTTTATGAGCTCATATAAAGAGATACATACATTATATACATATACATTCACATATGTGTGCACATATGCAAGTAGAATTTATGCGGCATTTTTGCAACTTTTTTTCGTAATTTTTTTTATTTTTCATTTATTTTTGCTTATTGTCTCGTTGCTCTGTCTGAAGTTGTACATCTGTCGGCACTTTTTCGTAAAGCTGCCCTCTGCTGTTTTAGTTGCTGTTGCATTTCAGCGTAGTTAATATTTATATAAATATATGTTTGAGTCTGTGTGTGGGTGCGCATTTGAAATTCTCTTTTAACTGAATTTTTGTGTTCTATGTAATTTTCTGTAAACGCCCATGCCGAGCAGTCAGTCGCCAGAGCATTCTCTCGAACTCAGTAACTCAACAACGGCTATTGCACTTTATATATATAAATGTATATATGTATGTGTGTGCCACCCATATGCATGTGTGTGTGTGTGAGTGTCTGCCGTTTTTTCTATCTCTCTCCATTTGGCGCTGTTGTCCAGTTAAGTCAGCAATTTTCGTTTCATTTTTAATGATGCATGCAACAGACACTTTGAGCATACAGCGGCACATACACACATGCAAGCACATATATATACAGTCACACATACATACATAGAAGTTCACATACACATGCCATTATATGTATATACAGGTCTTTCGCAAAGTGCAATTTATAGCATACATTGCGGCGTCAATCCTTTCCCACTCATACTCTCCTCTCCCACTCTCACTGATGGAATCGCTCTCCCTATATGCTTGCACCAATGATTGTGGCCGCTTTAAATGCTGTTGGTCAGTGAATTTCAAACGTTATCGCCTCTCTCTCCCCTCCTTCGGCACAGTTTGACGCATCTATTTGTATTTGTATTTGTGTTTACGCTTGTTCTCGTTATATACATTTAAGCTCTTTGCTTGACTTGCTGCTGCTTTTACAATCAAGTTGGCAGAAAATATTTTTAATTATAAACTGACTGAAATATTAAAGCGTGAAATTTCGACAGCTCAGATTGTGTATGCAGCGCCAGTTGTTGCACGAAAATAATTACGTTGGATTTTGTACAGTGCAGACAAGAACCAACCGTTATCTGCACCGCTAAAGTGGTGGCGAAACTTAAATTAAATGCAGTGTACTCATGATTGTACATGTATTGGTGTCGGTACTAAAATTTCATGCAACAAAATATGTGGATATATTATTACAAATCCATCGAATATGAATAAGTTGGCGAAGAGTTTAAGTTGTTAATGTGAAAGGAGGAAGTTGAAGAATGTTCGCACTAATCTACGCGTCTAGATATTTGTTGCTTATAGTTTTTTTCCTCCTCAAGTATTCTAAGGGTAAGTTCAACCCACATGCATAAACTCTTTTTCACCACGAGTTAAATGATCTACTCGGATAGAATATACACATTTTCTTTACGTATATAGACGACTAAACTCGAATGCATAAACGGTTTTACAGTTAAGTTGAACGTCAAATCAGCTGCAGTTGTATATTGTTGCCGGTGTATATTGTTTTGACAAATTGCATATACAGGGTTACCGGATTGCCAATTTTTCGCTAAAAATTTAATTATTTACCAAAAATTCTATTAAAATTTATAATATGTTCTTCAACAATTTAATTTTTTAGGTAAATAAATGTCAATGTAAAGAATTTGAATCAAAGAATTATAAAATAAGTGTACTAAAAGATTTAGTTATTTAGATTTAGTTTGACAATATAGAAAACAATTCAAAATTAAAAAAAATTTGCGTGGCAGTCCTCAATTTAATTCAATTCAGAATTTACCTCGAGTGTAGTATTTGCCGTTTATGCTTATAGGCTTTACCGATGTAAAATATAACCGAGTAGAAATGAAGCATAAACGTAGTAAAAGTTTGTAATACTTTTATTCACATAACGGTTGGTTGTAAGTCCTAAAACTAAACGAGTTAGATATAGGGTTATGTATATCGAAATGATCAGGGGGACGAGTAAAGTTCAAATTCGGATGTCTGCAAGCTGTAACTGGAGTAAAAATTTAGATATCTTAATGAAACTTGGAAGATGTATTTCTTGGCAATAAAAAGGGCGTAATCGGACCACTGCCACGCCCGCAAAATGGCAATAACCGAAAACATATAAAGAGCTATAACTAAGCCATATATTAAGCTATGGAACTCAAATTTGGTATGAAGGATCGCACTATGAAGGAGCATATGTGGATGTAATTTTTTGGGGAAGTGGGCGTGGCCCCGTCACCTTCCGAGTTTTTTGTACATATCTCATAAACTATTAAAACTATATCAAGGAAACTTTCTAGAGTCGTTTCTCGTAGATACTACCTTATACAGTCCAAAAATGAAATCGGATTATAACCACGCCCACCTTCCACACAAAAGTTATGTTGTAAACTACTAAAAATTTGCAGAAATACTGGCAGAAAGAGTGGCATCGCCCTTCTAAAAATCGTCGTAATCAGTCCTTAAGTTTTCAAGACACTTCAAATCGAATAAGAGGACCTCAGCGCTTCTCACATATTTTTTACTAAAAATATAGGTAAGTCTCTCAGATATTTTGAAGAAATTTAAAGGGAATATGTTTCTTCTAATAATATATCTCCGTGGCAAAAGTTGAGTGAAATCTGGTAATAACTTCCCTTATCTCCCATATACTTAATATTAGGGTTTTCAAACTTTCAATGGACTTTATACCATATATATGACGAATATGTGAGTAAAATTGTTTGTTATATTAATAAAATGTAATAAATGTTCGGTGACACCCGAACTTAACTCTTCCTTACTTGTTAATTTAATAAGATTGTATATCAAAATGAATTATTAAATTTAATATACAATTCAAAAGGCTTAAATAATGTTTTATTTTGAAATATATTTGAGTTGCCATCTGTATGAAAAAATTAATTTCAAGTATTATATGAAAAAATTCAATATGACATTATCGGTATCAAATGGAAAATATTTCATAAATTTTTGAAAAATTCAAGATTCAAGTAAACGTAAATTTTCGAAAATTTCGAACTTTTTCGAAATTCGAAGTTCTGAATATTTTGCATATCTCACTATTATGTCTTTCGAAAAACATCAAAATAAAATATTTTCTTCCAATTTAATACCTCACTACTTATTTTTACATATTTCTTTCATTACTATTATACTACCTGACCTATATTTATATCCACTGAAAAGACATTATGAACTCATTTAATACTTATTCCTTCTACAAAACTTCACCTCATTCAATCTAAAAGTAAATAAAGTAACGAAGGACAGCTGCTATTTTCAACAAATCAATAATTGTCCATATAAATACAAATTCGAACAAAACTATTCGAAAACTAAGTAAAAGTGTGTGAACAATTTTCCGCAGAGCAACTCTGTCAATAAATGACAGAGAAATCATAAACAATTAGAAAGTTATTTCGTAATTAACAGAAACTTCTGCAGCAACTCGAAATACCCAAAAGAAATCAATAAGAGAGAAAAAGTACGGTTTTAATCTGCGAATATGAAAAGTTTGTGTGAGAAATAACGAACTGCGCAAATAGATTCAGGCAGGGGTGTGTAAGAAAGTGCAGCGACAAAGGTAAAGGTATAATACAGTTATAATTAAATGAATGAGTTCGAAATTTGACATTTACAGAATGTCAAGCTATTAAATGTCAGTTTGGTAGAGTGTTTAAGGTTGGTTAAAGACTCACTAGCTGCTACCAATAAGGTAATAGGACAGATAAATTACGACAAAAGATTCAAGGAATACGCAGGAAAAAATGAAATTTGGCAACCATGAAATCTGCGCACTATTGATTTTACTTCGAAGTAGTAAAAATGTATGATTGGTATATTCTACTTACCTCTGGGGACACGAAGTAACTGGGACTCTTTTCGATCGTAATTTGTCCGCGAAACGAGTGTGGCATTTTCTTGCGATACCACTCCAGACCCTTCATATAGTTCTCATCACGATCGAAGAAGTGTACTTCGCCACCGGCTTTTTGTATGCGAGGATGAAGATACAGCATTTCTAGGAGAGCGCGTGTACCACACTTTCGAACACCAATAATCAAAGCCTAGAAAATAAATATTTGAGATATTTTAGTGAAATAAGAATGATCGCCTAAAGACCTGCAAAAATGTAGCAAAGAGCAAAGGACCGGTTTTTATAAGGAATAAGAATTGGAAGGCATCTAAGATTTAGAAGAAAATATACACACCTGCGGCAATCGACGACTCGTCTTCGGAAAGTGCACACGATTCGATGGAAACACCATTGGATGACTGATCTGATTCGACGAGGGTACCGCGGCCAGTGCTGCTGCTGCAGCCACGGCAGCCGCGGCGGGTTTAATGAATTCTGGTAAATGATTACCGTTGATATTGTTGGCGCCAGCACTACCGCCGCCACTGCCTGCCGCGCTGCTCAGCAAACGCAACCGATGACGTTCGGTAAGCACCTGTGCTGCTTGTATATTATAGACGGCGCTGTCGTAGAGCACATGGAAGGTGAGGAATAGTGATATTAACATAACTGTTAGAAAAACTACAGCTAATTTCGGACGGGAGACACCAACAACCAATATGCAGTCGGTGTGCGAGGCATCAGGCCCCACTGGCCGCATCGCAGATTTTGGTAACCATCTGGAAGGAGAGAGAAAGAGAGGGGAAATTAGTGCGATAAAAAATTTGTATACGAATAATATGAGCATTTAAGAGACAAAATTTTTGTCATATAATATTGGAGATACTTAAGGTCCATATAGAAAAGCTCTTACTGTAATTAAAGATATATATTTTAGAATATATTAATAGGACTTATGACGACTTAAATCAACGAAATATATTCGATAGGCTCGACCTTTTATTTTATCTTAATAAGCAGCTTAGTATCTAAAGTATCTTAAGCTACTTTAGTACACTCCAAAGTTAATTTACGCCTATAATTATACCAAATTCTACATGTATTGCGTTTAGTCATCAATATGCTAATTAATAAATTGAAATCCACATGTGTACAATCTGCGTACATAGATTGCTTATCAGCCGATGTGCTTCCATTATATTAATGACTTATTAATATATGCTCTTCAAAGCTCTTATATCGGGCTGTCATTAATTCTATTAAGCAACGAAAGTCACTATTATCATGCCAAATGACAGCAGTTAAAGCAATTTGGGGTGCTCTCATTTAAATATACGCTTTTGTAGGAATTAGAGCGGATTTGATATGCATTAGGGTGAGGGATTTTATTTTGATTGTGGAATCTTAAATTTAAGTTAATCCTTTTTTTACAAAAGGTGACAGATTATAATTTTAAAACACATTTTGAACTTTAGGAAGATTGCAAAAATGTATCTTATTAATTTTAACAATTTTATAAAATTCTAATTAGTGCCTAAAATTTATTATAAAAATTTTATTTTATGTTAACAAATAAACAAATTATGTAATTTTTTAAACTCTAAAATAAACTTTAAAATAAAAATTGTATATCTTCTTCTTATAAAAAATTTTGAATATATTAGTCTACCCTAATACTCTTCAAATGTCCCTATACGCTGCCATTCAATATCTCTCTTTGCATGCAAGTGTGCACCCTTGCCCGCATTGACTTTCAAATAAGTAAAAGTTTTGCTGATAAACTCAAATCCATTTGGTTAATTAATTGGCTTTGAATGTGTGCTTGTTGTTTGACATAATTGTAGACATTCGGGATTTAAATGAATTACGCGATTTGAAAGCGTACGCGCAGGTGAAAACATATACAAGTATACAATACTTTACGCTAATGACATTGCCGCAAGATATTTCCATTTACGGATTGAAAACGATTCATCATATTACTGTCAACTTCGGTTATCGATAAACAATTAATAGAAGCGTATACATATGTATATGTAATGTAAAGATAGATAATCATGTCACAATCAAAGTAGTTGAAATGAAATAAGGAAAATGAGGAAAAAATATTAATAATATGAGGTTGTCAAATATCTCCCTTCCGCCTTTTTGTCTGTTGAAGCCGCGAAGGCTATGTATAAAGCGCTACTGAGCTCGTATCTGGCAATACTATAGAACTTCGAAAGGTCTTGACATAACCTACAAAACGACGCTATGTATTATTTGGATATTGGGATCAATAGTTATATACGTGTAAACATGGAGTTCACTAACGCCGACATTCGCGCTGTTTTAAAGTTTTCCTTCGTTAAAGGCAAAACCACTAGAGAAATGTTCCGTGAGATTAATGGTGTTTTATAATTGTGAAAACATCGAGTTAGACCGGCATGTGGCATCTCGTGACATCGTACAGGAGATAGCAGTAAGTCACCAAACTATTTTAAACCATCTGCAGAAGGCTGGATACACAAAAAAGCTTAATGTTTTGGCGCCGCATGATTTGACGCAATAAAACCTTGTGGACCGAATCAACGCCTGCGATATGCTGCTGAAACCAAACGAACTCACCCATTTTTGAAGCGGTTGGAGACTGGCGACGAAAAATGGATCACATACGACAATATCAAGCGAAAACGAAAATGGTCGAAGGCCGGTGAATCGTCCCAAACAGTGTCCAAACCGGGATTGACGGTCAGGAAGGTTTTGCTGTGTGTTTGGTGGGATTGGAATGGAAACATCTTCTATTGAGCTGCTACCATATGACCAGATGCTTAATTCTACCATTTACTGCGAACAACTGGACCGCTGGAATTGGCCAACAGGAAGGGTGTAGTGTTCCACCAGAAAAACGCCATACCACACACTTAGTTAATGACTCGTCAGAAACTACTTTGAGGCTTGTGTAAAGTGGCAGTCCGTGTTCTTTGCAAATAAGGAAGGGGTTCTACGAGCCGTAGTTGCGTCTAGATGGAAATAGATTATCGAACGAAACGGCCCATATTTGAACTAAATCCGATCACTGTAACACTTTTTATAAAACATTGAATAAAGGGCAAAAAAGCGGAAGGGAGATATTTAGCAATCTAATCTCTAATCTCTTAGACTAAGAAAAACATAAGATATAAATTCTACACTGGACACTTTTTGAAAGCACTGAATTAACAAAAAATATTAGAAATTAATTAAGAATGAATAATTCCATTTTACATTGATGAAGTAGAATTTTCAAATTTCGTATTATCATAGCTGAAGTAAAATTAACCAGAGTAACTTAACACTCAACTCCAATCTTCAACATTTACTTTCCATCAAATTTCAAGAGCTCGGATTGTACTATTTTCATTGCTAATAGATTAATATGGCTTAATATCATAACAAACAGGTTATTTCGTTCAATTATTGCATGCTAAGCTAATAAACTCCGCCAGTGCTATTTAAAGATTTTGTTTGGTTATTGTTCGTCAGTGCGTATACGTAACATTTCTAATTCAATATTATGTTATGCTACAATTTTAGGTAGTATGATTAATTAAGGAAAGCTTTTCTGGAAATTAAAGCAACGGTGTACTATTCAAATTATAGAGAAAATTTTAGAAGACAATTTTACGAACACAAAGTCTAGTCAGAAAGTAGAATTTTGATTAATTTCTATAATAAAAAAATTAAAAATAAATTTTTATATTCAATTTTTAATATATTTTCATGCATTTAATACAACTGTATGTTATATAGTTTAAAGCACAAATTCCACATTACAACCCCCTCATCAACTCAACCACTTCCTAATGGTTTTAAATTACTCTATAAAGAAATGTTCTACTGCCCAAGCTGGAGAAACCACTTAAACACACATGTGAAATGTACCTTAATCATAATTACATAATTCTCGAGGCGAACACTTTGCACATACAAACACACACACACACATAGTCGCCACCTGTAATTATGCTTGGGTATATTGCTTAAGTATGGCAACGATAATGACTAAAATGTGTTTAATGTCTAGTACGAGTATGTATGAGTAACTGTATGTTCAGCGGGGTATAACTATCTAACACACAGGCACACATTTGTCTGAACGTCGAAGAGTAAAAGTCACTTACAACGACGACGACGACACGGCAACTAGCAATTAGACAAGCGGCGCGCAGTTGAGGCTTTCAACAAACAACTTCAAAATACTCACCACAAAGGTGATAAGGAGTGTGCATGAGAGAGGAGGTGCCTGGTGTGTGGAGTAGTGCAAGTGCTAGAAGAACTACTTGAGGGCAACATAAAATTACGGTACATATACACACTACTATGTTACAGTTATGTCTCGGTATATAGGAGAATGCGTGGAAGAATTGCTTGTGAGGCTTGATGGAGAGTGAGGAGATGCCAGCAAGCAGGCGAGTACCGTATATGTATGTGTGGCTTGAAATAAAGTTGTTCGCGCCTGCAGAACCTGGCCGAGAATGTAAAGCCGCTGGCTTGTGGCGGCGTCGGTGGCGGCAAAGACATGTGCCACATATTTATATGACACTTATGCAATGCAGGCAAGGAGCACTTACTAATACAGGCGCATATTTGTTAGCGTATAAGCTTTCCAGCATTACAATTTAGCTTTTCTTCGTTTTATCCCTATTTTTGTAGTCGTCATAAGGAGTTTAAAGGAGCGTACAACAACAACAATGCATACAATGCCAGACGGAGCTATGAAAATGAGAATGAAAATGGCAATAACAACAAATGAAAATTACAACAACAGCAACAACAATAAATGAACATAACAACAACAAAAACATTATACAAGAAGCTTACAAATGCATTGTTGTTTTTATTATTGTAGTCCCGGGACTTCTGAAGAGTTGTTTGTTGTAAAATATACAAAAAATGCAAAATATAAAGTAGGGAAGTAGTAAAGGGGAGCCATAGAAAATAAAAGCGTAAAAGCATAAAAGAAAGTGCTGGCGCCATTATTTGCCAGCACGTGCTTATATGCGTCCATTTGTCTCTCTAGTTGCAAGCATAATTATGCAAGTGTGTATGTATATGAATGAGTGCCGCTACGTGTGTCGTGCTATATAAAGGGGTTAATATGCATTTTCCCTTGCTGCACTGCATAGCAATAACAATGCACTGACTTTTAGCAAGCAGCAGCAACAGCAATGAGCACACTGCCGCCGGCGAATCTCGACAACACCTTAGTCAGTGGCATCAGAAGCTGCTCGATATGCGACAACAACGCGCTGGAGACTCAAAGTATACTATATACTCGTAGAAACAGTCAGCGACGTCATTGCACTGTAATGGAGTCACCCAATTTGTTGAAGACGAACAACAGACACATACACAAACACATGCACTTATAAGGATATATAATCAGGTGTGTGTGTGTGCATAAATAAGTTAGTAGATATATATGTACATACGTCTAAAAATTCAACACCTGATGACATAGAGAAATTGTGTCTACTTAACACCAAGCGCCAGCGTTAACTCAACCAGCAGCACCAACACCACCTCGGTGCGCGTGTAAATTTCCCGGTGTTAATGGCTTTACTTTGTGTGCGCTTAGCTCCCTATTGAGGCTAAGGATGCAACATTTATTATGGAATTAATTAAACATTTAAAGTATGTTGCAGGAAGCCAACGGTAGCGGCTACCCAAAAGAGGCGCGTCTCTTGCTGCTGAAAATGCCGCATAGTCACAGCACCAACACTAAGGGCAAACGACGTACATTTGTGTGTGGCATGTGTGGCATGTATAATATGTGTGTCACACGTAGTCAACTTAAATTCTTTCAGAAAAGAAAACGGCAATAACAACAACAAGTGCGAATGCCAATCACTTTCACTTGCACTCATTGCAGGCAATTTCTTTTTATTCGCATTTTTATCATTACTCACTTTCTGCTTTCGATTTTTCCTTTTTCGTGTCCAACCCCTTTTTTGTCGTTTTCGCACTTACATGAATGTGCGTTGCACGTCAGTTGTGACACATTGACCCAAAAAACGATTGGCGTTGCAGCGCAATTTAATATTGAAAGTGTGTGGCATATTAAAGACGAAGCAGTTAATTTTAATTTTAAGTGCTTTTGAGAATTTAATAAGGTATTACTTCAAAAAATGCAACTAGTAACCAGATATGCATTATTTTTTCATTAAATTGAAGGATAGTTAGAGTGATCAGGATTTATGGTCAAATATATACCATTTTGTTCGATAACTTGTTGCTATTTTGTAGGTAAGGTTGCCAAATCATTGGAACTGTCGATTATCACAAGTTTCTCGAAAGGCGAATTTTTCACCAACAGAATAATTAGTCATAGACAGGAACAGACCATAGCAAGTTTTGAACTGTAAGTTGGATGAATAAGATCCTCCCAACATAGATCGCTGAGCTTTTGGCAAAGCACTATCGATATGTATGGCCTGGCGATATCCTGATGGAACATAATTCTCTACTCCCTATGGACCAATGCTGACCGCTTTTGGGCATTAGCTATCTTCAGACGGTCTAATCGTGGACAGTACAGAGACGAATTAAAAGTTTAGCCTTAGCGTATAGAAAACAAAACCTTCGTAACCACCCTTTGCGTCACTGTGATTCTAATACTGTTGTCATGTAAGGCTGCGATTTTTAGATCGATCCATGATCAGGCCTCGTTTGTATTCAACCTAATTTAAATGATTCCTAATATTTTTATACTCTCGCAACAAAAGTTGCTAATAGTATTATAGTTTTGTTCACATAACGGTTGTTTGTAAGTCATAAAACTAAACGAGTTAGATATAGAGTTATATATACCAAAGTGATCAGGGTGACGAGTAAAGTTCAAATCCGGATGTATGTCTGTCCGTCCGTCTGTCCGTCCGTGCAAGCAAGCTTGAGTAAAAATTGAGATATCTTAATGAAACTTGGCACACTTATTTCTTGGCACCATAAAAAGGTTAAGTTCGAAAATGGGCGGAATCGGACCACTACCACGCCCACAAAATGGCGAAAACCGAAAACACATAAAGAGCTGTAACTAAGCCATAAATTAAACTATAAACTTGAAATTTGGTACAAACGGTTGTTCTAGGAAGGGGCATATTTGGATGTAATTTTTTTGGGAAAGTGGGCGTGGCCCCGCCCAATACTAAGTTTTTTGTTCATATCTCGTAAACTACTAAAGCTATACTAACGAAACTTTCAGGAGTCGTTTTTCCCAGGTATTCCCTTTTATAGTCCAAAAATGGAGAAAATCGGATTATAACCACGCCCACCTCCCATACAAAGGTTATGTTGAAAACTACTAAAAATGCTTTAATTCAGTAAGGAAACCCAACAGAAGCCTTAAATTTTATTATAAAGAGGGCACAGAAGAGCTGCATTCAAAATTGTAAACAAAATTTTAAATGGGTGTGGTTCCGCCCACTTATGGGACAAAAACCATATCTCCGAAACTACTTGACCAATTTCGATTAAATTCGATTTGTAATATTTCCCTTGCATCCCAATTATATGTTGTGAAAATAGGCCTACTTCCCAGGAACCAGAAGCCAATCTGAATCGTTTATTTTACAATATAAATATAAAGGAAGCACCAGTGCAGATATCGGAAAATTTTGCACAAATACTGCATTTATAGTGTGGCATCGCTCTTCTAAAAATCGCCAAAATCGGACCATAAGTATTCAAGGCCTCATACATCGAATATGAGGACCTTAGAGCTTCGAATAAATTTTTTAACGAAAATATAGGTGAATCTCTCAGATATTTTGAATAAATTCAAAGGGAATATTTTTCTTCTTATATAATGTCTCCGTGCCTAAAATACGTGAAATCGGGTCATAACTTCACCTAACTCCCATATACTTAATATTAGGATTTTCAAACTTTCAATGGACTTTATACCATATATATGCCGAATGTGTGGGTCAAATTGTTTGTTATCTTGCTAAAATTAAATAAATAAATTGCGAGGGAATAAAATGTTCGGTTACACCCGAACTTAGCCCTTCCTTACTTGTTCTAATATGTAAATGGACAATCGGAACAGTACTAATATGATGGCCAGATTCGATGATATCTATCGTTTTATCGACATTTTCGGCAATTAGCTTTCGAGACCTTTCTGCATTTTTGACATTTAAATAACCGTTATCAGCATCATAAATATTATGCAAATTTCCCTTTGCTGGACACCGGACACGTTCGTAAGCAATACTGAGTCCAGCTGTCATAAAACAGACATTTTCGTACCGAAATTTTATCTCTCCAAACCTAACTATTGGTAAAGTACTATCTATTAGACTTTATACGAAGTTATTAATAATAAAGAAGCGATATTCAAAATCCATATAACTCTGACAATAACCAAAAATGTATTCTTCCTTAAAAGCATTTCAAATCACGTGATATGCGCATATTAATAAGCGCATTTTCGGTATTGTGTCAAAATATTTTGTAGCAATGTGCTGCGATAAGCAAAGAAAGACGCCGCTTGCATGCACATACTGGAACTGAACTGGAAAAACGTGACCGTCAATACCCGGACATAAATATATACATACAAACATCCGCTTTTACTTTACGTGTGCTGCGCAAAAACTTTAGATGTTGTGAGCCAATGTTTTTTGTTGTTTTCTCCATAGCAAAAGCCATTTCGTTAAGGTACGCAAAACGCTAATCCAAATTAAGTATATACAGAGCGACGACTATGCAAAGCAGGCAATAAATAGAGCTTTTAAACTACTATTGTGAGTCAACTAATGGATATATATATAAATATATAGGACGACAAAAAGGGGATAATTGTATTGCACACATATAATAGGACTTACTATGCAGGTATGAGTGTAATATTGTGTATACTGCAGAGAGAACAAACTGTATATGCTATTTCTACAACTAATCCCACGTTTAAGTTTCCGAAATATTGCGTGTTATATAAATTAATATGAGTTGAATGTGTGAAAAGCTCGCAAAAACTATAACGCAGCTACATTTACTGCTTTACACTCGGTTTTTTCAACTTTCTCGTGTTCGCTTTATACTCAATGACACTTGTAGTTGCATGATGATAAGCATACGATTACGTAATGGTGTGTTATGGTGAACTAATAATAAATAATTTTCAATATGCCCTTAGACGAAGCGCTGGCAGTTAGTATGCCATTGGAAGGCTTTTGTATATCCTACGCGGCAAATAAAGTGGTCGGAGCTCTGGGAGGGACTTGGTTTGTAGATATGTCTTATTTTTATTAATAATAAAGGAAGATATATAAGTGAAAATTAATGAATTGTGGAGGTCTACCCTCGCTAACATATTCAATGAGTACTTCGAGTGTAAATTAGCCAAAAAGTTGAGATAGTTGAAACTATAAACATAATTACTATTTCTCTGAGAACTGTTAAACTACATTTTTCTTTTCGTTATGCTCACATTAACTTCATCATAAGGTCACGCCAGGCTTTATTATTCCCTGAAACTGTAAGTTTGTGGAAAAGTAGGCAAGGTTATAAGGTATGAAAAGTAGTATGGGCTATCAATGGTCGTCTATCTATATATATGGGCTATCTATAATGAACCTCATCAAATGTGGCTGGACATATCAGTAGCGCAAATGGCATGCATGAATAGTTTGGATATTGGGTTCAACAGCTATAGACGTGTAAACATGGAGTTCACTAACGCCGAAATTCGCACTATTTTAAAGGCAATCGTTAAAGGCAAATCCATTAGAGAAACGTTCGTTGAGATTAAGGGTGCTTAGGGGTATGGTACTCTATCGAACTGCGGAGCAATGGTTTCGACGATTCAGAGTGGATAAGCCAGCCGGCGGAAGACCTGTGACGACGAATACCGATCAAATCATGGAAAACATCGAGTTAGACCTTCATGTGGCATCTCGTGACATCGCCCAGGAGTTGGGAGTTAGTCACCAAATCATTTTAAACCATCTGCAGAAGACTGGATACACATTAAAACCTTCTGGATCAAATCGATGCCTGCGATATGCTGCTGAAACGGAACGAACTCGACACATATTTGAAGCGGATGGTGACTAGCGACGAAAAATGGATCACATACGACAATATCAAGCGAAAACGGTTGTGGTCGAAGGCCGGTGAATCGTCCCAAACAGTGGCCAAGCCGGAATTGAACGCCAGGATGGTTTTGCTGTGTGTTTGGTGGGATTGCCACCTGTTCCTGTCCATGGCGAACGCCCTTGGTGGTGTAAAGTTGAACTCAAAAGAGGCTTGAGAAAAGTGGCTGCTGGAGTTGTTCCCAAATAAGGAGGGGGGCTTTTAGGAGGGGGGTATTATGATGTTGCCGTCTAGATGGAAACAGATTATCGAACAAAGTCTTCATATACTAAATTTATTAATTTTTGAAGACTTGTCTCACTTTAAGGGGCCGCACGCCAGAGAAGATCTAGGGAACACTTGCACTAAGTAAAGTAAGTAAAAGCCATCGGAATACATGTCAGAATAAAATATTTTACGAGATGGTGCTGCAAAAGCTACGTGGAGGAAGACGAGATGGAATCATCCCAACATTTATTTCTGGAGCGCCCCGGCTTTGAGAGATATATGCAAACATGTCTTGAACTAAAAAAACTCTGCAGATATGTAGTAGGTTCTAGGCGCTTAACGATTCTTAAATTTTATTAAGGAGTTAAATATTTTATGTCACTGAGGACTGTCCTTTATAGTTCTCCTCTTGTGGGAAACAGCCATAGAACCTAAAACCTGTCTCACTCTATGGATATTAAGATAGGTAGTTTAAGGAAACTTAATGTTAAGAAGGAAAGTTTACAGTACGTACTCCATAGTAAATATATAATTCTAATAAATAAAAATTTTAACTTTTTTTGAAATTTATTGCATTAATTCGTTACACCATACCTACTATAGTACTACCTTATTAAAGCAATATAGAGTTTTCTTTATTTTCACACGTTTTTTCATACAGCCATTATTCGCGTGCGTTATTTGCTTTTTCTAAAGTGCAAAAAATGCTGAATGCTAATTTTCCCTTTTTCAGCAGCCACTTTCCTTATTTATGATTATTTTTATACTCTCGCAACAAATGTTGCTAAAGAGAGTATTATAGTTTTGTTCACATAACGGTTGTTTGTAACACCCAAAACTAAACGAGTTAGATATAGGGTTATATATACCAAAGTGATCGGGGTGAAGAGTGGAGTTCAAATCCGAATGTCTGTCTGTCCGTCCGTCCGTCCGTCTGTGCAAGCTGTAACTTGAGTAAAAATTAAGATATCTTGATGAAACTTGGCACACTTATTTCTTGGCACCATAGGAAGGTTGCTTTCGAAAATGAGCAAAATCGGACCACTGCCACGCCCACAAAATGGCGAAAACCGAAAACACATAAAGTGCCATAACTAAGCCATAAATAAAGCTATGGAAATAAAATTTGGTATGAAGGATCGCACTATGAAGGGGCATATTTGGATGTAATTTTTTTGGGGAAGTGGGCGTGGCCCCGCCTCCTATTAAGTTTTTTGTACATATCTCGCAAACCAATAGAGCTATATAAACCAAACTTTCTGCAGTCGTTTTTTTAGCCACTTCCTAATACAGTCCAAAAATGAAGGAAATCGGATCATAACCACGCCCACCTCCCATACAAAAGTTAGGTTGAAAATTACTAAAAGTGGGTTAACTTTTTAACGAAAAACGTCAGAAACACTAAATTTCACATAAGAAATGGCAGATGAAAGCTGCACTCAGATTTTTTTACAAAATGGAAAATGGGCGTGGCGTCGCCCACTTATGGGTCAAAAACCATATCTCAGGAACTACTCGACCGATTTCAATGAAACTTGGTTTGTAATAGTTTCTTTACATCCCAATGATATGTTGTGAAAATGGGCCAAATCGCTTCACAACCACGCCTACTTCATATATACCAGAACTTTGAAGACGATCTAAATCGCTTAATTTACAATATATAAAGTAAGTACTAGTGAAGATATCGGTGCAGAACTTTGCATAAATACTATGTTAATAGTGTGGCAGCCCCATTCTAAAAATCGCCGAAATCGGACCATAGGTTTTTAAGGCCCCATATATCGAACACGATTACCTCGGTGTTTCTAACCTAATATTATGGTTTCCAACTTTCAATGGACTTTATACAATATATATGACAAATATGTGGGCCAAATTGTGTATTATATAATATTAAATAAATAAATTGCGAGAGTATAAAATGTTCGGTTACACCCGAACTTAGCCCTTCCTTACTTGTTCTTTATACAACTTGTGCTCTACTTAACTGCCGTCTGGCATGAAAAATGCACATGAATCGTGCATTTAAAAGAGATGTTAATAACACAGGCGACTACATGAGAGTAAACACATTAAAAAACATAAGCATACACACGCGAATGTATTTGTATGTGTGTGACACGTGTGTGTGTGGGTAAGTAAATCCCATTTTAAATGTGTCTAAATTGCGGGTTGCCTCGTTATGCCATCAAATGGAAATAACTTCATTTGCAATTGAGGTCTTTTTCAAATAACAAACTCAGACGGCGGCAACGACAAATCCCATTAAAAAGCAACAAAATACACGTTTTTTCTTTTCGAATAAATAACATATAAATATTTGTTGTTTTTATTTTGCGTCTCTTTTCTTTTTTGGCGCGCAAATAAAGTTGCTTGGAGCTGTGTTTGATATTTGGCGGGAGAGTGGCTGAATGTGTGTGTGTGCACACATGGCTGCATACTCATTTAAATCAAATTACAATACATAAAAACACACACACAGACACTTACATATGTATGTGCTCTTAAGATCTGCTGTAAGCAATCAATGGGTTGGCGGTTGCCTGTTGGTCGCGCAGACAGGCGACGCATCTTATCAGCGTATCAAAGCGCGTAAATTACTTAATTCTGTTGCGGATTACGCATGCTTCATGTGCCGCTGGAATATCATTTTGTTAATAATAAACATAGCGCTCGTGCCGCCATTGCGTATACGTAACATTTTGCACATTCTGGGCGCACCATGGCGTATGAGTGTTCTAATATTGCCGGCTAACCTTGTTGTTGTTGCTGTTGTCATTTTCACAATATTACGCGTATTTATTAACGCTGTCGCTGTCGTTATAGCATTTTGCTTTGACGCCTTTAATGGCGTTGTTATTATTATTGGCAGTAGCCTGCATACGGCGTGTGTTTGTGGTTGCCACTTTTTTTTTGGTATGTGTGTTCAGCTGTACTTGGCATGTGCGTATATTTTGCTTTCGCAATAAACAGCAACGATTTATTTGACAGCTAAACGCATACGATCTGCTTCACGCAACACGTCGTTAACACAATTTTACGGTAAAATATGTACGTATTTATCTAATTTTTTAGTCGCTCCGGGTGTGTGTGCTCTACTACATGTAATAGCTTGGCGATTTTATAGATTTTACGAGTAATCTGTTGTTGAGAAAAAATCTATACCATGAGTATACATTCACTTAAATTTGCTAAGATATCTCAAATATCAATCTATATACATATACAGTAACAAGTAAGGAAGGGCTAAGTTCGGGTGTAACCGAACATTTTATACTCTCGCAATTTATTTATTTAACTTTATTAATATTATATATAATAATAATATATTATATATAATACACAATTTGACCCACATATTCGTCATATATATTGTATAAAGTCCATTGAAAGTTGGAAACCCTAATATTAGGTTAGAAGTACAGAGGTCCTCATGTTCGATATATGGGGCCTTGACAACTTATGGTCCGATTTCGGTGATTTTTAGAATGGGGCTGCCACACTATAAACGTAGTATTTGTGCAAAGTTCTGCATCGATATCTTCACTAGTGCTTACTTTATATATTGTAAAGTAAACGATTCAGATCGTCTTCAAAGTTCTGGTATATAGGAAGTAGGCGTGGTTGTGAAGCGATTTGGCCTATTTTCACAACATATCATTGGGATGTAAAGAAACTATTACAAACCAAGTTTCATTGAAATTGGTCGAGTAGTTCCTGAGATATGGTTTTTGACCCATAAGTGGGCGATGCCACGCCCATTTTCCATTTTGTAAAAAAAATCTAAGTACAGCTTCCATCTGCCATTTCTTATGTGGAATTTAGTGTTTCTGGCGTTTTTCGTTATTGAGTTAACCCACTTTTAGTAGTTTTCAACCTAACCTTTGTATGGGAGGTGGGCGTGGTTATTATCCGATTTTCTTCATTTTTGGACTGTATAAGGAAATGGCTAAAAAAAACTACTTCAGAAAGTTTGGTTTATATAGCTCTATTGGTTTGCGAGATATATACAAAAAACCGATTTGGGGGCGGGGCCACGCCCACTTCCCAAAAAAAATTTCATCCACATATGCCCCTTCCTAGTGCGATCCTTCACACCAAATTTTACTTCCATAGCTTTATTTATAGCTTAGTTATGGCACTTTAAGTGTTTTCGGTTTTCGCCATTTTGTGGGCGTGGCAGTGGTCCGATTACGCCCATTTTAACCTTCTTATGGTGCCAAGGAACACGTGTTCCAAGTTTCATTAAGATATCTTAATTTTTACTCAAGTTACAGCTTGCACGGACGGACGGACAGACGGACGGACAGACAGACATCCGGATTTGAACTTTTCTCGTCACCCTGATCATTTTGATATATATAACCCTATATCTAACTCGTTTAGTTTTAGGACTTACAACCAACCGTTATGTGGACAAAACTATAATACCGTAGCAACTTTGTTGCTAGCAACTTTGTTGCGAGAGTATAAAAAGTCCACCTGACATTTGATAAACCAAATATTAGGTATATTGGAGCTAGAGAAAGTTATTACCCGATTTTATCCATTTTTGCCACAAGGGCATACTATTAGAAGAAAAATATTCCTAATAAATCTCTATATAATATCTGGGAGATTTACCGTGAATTTTTCACCGCAAATTTGCGCTGTGTTCTTCATGTTCGATATCCGGAGCATTGAAAAGTTTAGTCCGATTTCGACAATTTTTCCACAAGTCACAGCTCAAATACCTATCTTCATTGGTATTCGAATCAGATGGAATTCGGAATGCGTGGTTGTTAACCGATTTCACCCATATTTTATGCGTAACATCAGAATCTCAAGAGAATAGTAGATACCAATGTTCATTGAAATTGGTAGAGTAGTTCCTGAGTTATAGTTTTTAGCCCGCAAGTGGACGACGCCACGCCCATTTTTCATTTTTCATTTCTAAACCAGCTTTTCAATACCTCTAACATCTCTTCAATACAATTTGTTGCTTCTGACGTTCTTCATTCATTAGTGAGTTAAAGCATTTTTACTGGCTTTTGATATAACCTTTGTATGAGCGGTAGGCGTGGTTGTTTTCCGATATCTCCCATTTTCCGGATGTATTATATGGTACTAAAGTATAGATTGATAGTAAGATTTATTTTTCATTTCGAAGCCAATTTATATGGCCAAATCTATTGGGGGAGAGGCCACGCCCACTTTCTCAAACAAATTTCAAACATATATATGCCCTTCTTAGTGGAATTCTCTGTATTAATTTTTTTTTGCTTTGTTTATAGCTTAGTTATTGGTTAGAGGTCTGAGAATGAGTAAAATTGGGGTCATGAACCAATTAAGGAGGTACGATATGAACTTTACGGCTTGTTTTATAGTTATACGAATATATCTAGTTATTTCATGAAATTCGAGGGAATGTACTTAATAATATTATTTATTAAACTGCCTGCATATTCATATCATAATTAAATGTACTTTACTTTTCTCTTGTCAAATGTTTTGCTAAGTAAATCTCTTATGGTGTATATGATGGCAGATTCGATACGTATCGACTGCTATTAAACCCTAATAATTGTGTCGACATGACACGCATATGGACATACAAAGTCTCGAACGCATAAATTAAGCTTCGATTTATCTACACGCAGGGGCTTAACCTTTCGCTTGTGTTTAGGTGTATGTATGAGTGCCTATTGTAGATATATATTCAAATATATTCAACAGTCATTGTAGTCGCTCCAAACCGTTATCTCTGTACATTTCATAGCCTTTTCCCCCAGCTCAACCTCACAAAATTTGTGGCAAGCACTTTGCATTGTCTCTTGTCTCCCTTTTATATGCCCGAATATGCTATTGTGTAATAAAAGCCAACCTTTTTGTCTGTAAGTGACATTATCGAATTGACATTAACATGTCTATGCTGTTTAGACTCTCGTGAATTATTTGCTTTTAATACATTCAAGCGCAATTTAAGTACGCTTTCGCTGTGGGAATATCGCATGCGAGCATTTAATTTATATAATGCACACATGTGCCGTTACGTACATATTAAATACAGCTTATTAACGTATCCTAACGGTAACATTTAAAGCAACTAAGTAATATGTAGATTGTGTACGCGTAAGCGTGAAATAAAATGCTATAAATTCTCAACAAGTGACAGCTGACGCGGAAATGAAATTAGCTCAGTGTCAAGCTTAATGCGAAGAGATAAGGAAATGCGTTCATATGCAAGCATTATTTACTTGATATAAGGAAATGACAATATTGGCGAAAAGATTACGGAGCTAAAGGCCAAAATGAGATGGGCGAAATTTAAGATAAGAATGAAATGAAGACATTTTTAAATCTCACAATTTTATTTTTAAATAAAAACTTTATTTTTTATTGAAAATAATTTACATGAGAGGTCTTAGGCTAAGTACCTCTTGATATCAAATTTTAGTTATCTCCAAATATTTGTTAATTTGTAATCAAATTTTGACTACCGTGAATGCTTTTTGGTGGCGATTGTATCCAGGAAGCTTTTGGTAGAGCTTTTAAACTTAGTTGAGCTTTCATTGAATAAAATTTTTGAACGATTTTTGATTATTTTCAACATGCGTACCTTATGCAGCTTTCATGTTATGTTTGAGAGTAAAATTTTTAAGACTTTCACAAGAGACTTGAAATCATAAATTAATTTAATACATTGATAACATTGATACACTGAATAATGCTTTTAAGAAAGTTTTTTAGTGTCCACTGAATCCAGAAAGCCTTCGCTTGAGCTTTTAAACGTATTAAGGCATTAGTCTGCTTTAGAAGTCGAAAAAATCGTTTTTAAGCAATTTTTTTTTTTTGAAAGCGAAGGAAATGATTGCGGCAAACGGAATTTTAAGACGATAGTGTACTATATTTAAGTCTTAAAAAACGATATTTATTATTAAAAAATATTGAAATTTTTTCAAAGTTGTAAGTATTTTTCTGGAGCGCCTGGATTCTGCACTTGTAAATCGGTGCCGGTGATGGAGGTCGTGCAATGCATCTGAAACAGTCGAACCAAATTTTTTTTTTAATTTTTATAAGTTTCTTTTCTTTACGAACTAAAAAAAAATACCGAAGAAGTTATAAAATTCCAATTTTTTTCGAAGTTTGAAAAACAAATCACGTTTTAAGAAAAAAAAAATGATTTTAAGTTGCAAAACAAGTAGTTTAAATAATACTTTTGTCCAACTTTTTTAGTTCAAATAGAAGATAATTTAATACTGAAGCTAGATCACTTTGGATTTTTTTCGATCGGACATATATTATTTTTTGCTATCGCCGGCACCGTTTTCTAACACTTGTGAAAATGAAAACTTGAGAAAACGCGCTTTAAAGTCTGCCTGAGCATTCGCAGGCAGCTCGACAATCGGCCACTAAAATTGCTCTAGCTTCGAAAATATGTCGAATTGGCCTCTGGAATTTTAAAGACATATTCTTGGATAGTTTTGGAAGAGATTTAAAACAAAACAAAAAAATAAATTTTTTGAAGCCTGTAAAGCAGACTACTGCCTTAAAGCTCTCACTAAATTAATTTTCGCAACACTAATTCTTTTTTCTAGAGTCACGCTCCACAACAAGAAATCTTAAGTCTCCAAGTATATGCATTTATTTTAAGAAATGTCTTCTACTAAACCTTTCGATACGAAATCTTCTCTCAAGTTAAGAAATAGCTTGATATGAATTCCGTGAGGTAGAACGCCACTAAACAACTACTAAAATCTATATAAATTCATTTATTATATACTCACAGAATATCCAGAGGCAATTTCACCGAACAATCACGCAACAGCGATGGTTGTTGTCGCTGTTGATGCTGCTGATGTTGTTGTTGTTGTGGATTTGACTGTTGATTTTGTTGATGAAATGTTGTATGCGATGCAGAATGATGTGAATACTGTTGTTGTTGGTGCTGATAATGTTGTTGTTGCTGCGGTTGTTGTTGTTGCAGTTGTTGCTGCACTTGTTGATAATGAAAATGATAACGTTGTTGTGTGCTATGATATTGTTGTTGTGGATGTTGTAACAGATGTTGTTGCTGTTCGCGATATTCATCCGTATCATTATTGTTATTGTTGTTGTTGTTATTTGTCGCGCCACTGCTTGCGCGTCGTTTAGCGGCGGTCATCAGTGGGAGTGTGCGTGTAGCTGTGAACTTTTGGTGGGAGAGAGATGTGGGGAGCAAATTAACTGTATTAGATGAAAGTAAGCAGCGTTGCCTTGCTTCAGGTTGATATTAAACGCTAAGCGGAGTTGCAGCAAATCAGCCGTGACAGGTGTGAGAAACTTTTCGTCGCAGTATTAATTTAATAATAAAGTTGGGTGAGTCAAGGGATGAAGAAGCAAATAAAATATTTAATTAACTGCGCACGTAATTGTCGTATGGGTGTGGCTCTGTTAATAGTTGGTAAGTTGGTGTTTTTTTTCTTCTTGAATGTGCTACTTTCCTTGGTATGCGTGGTTTTCTCGAATTAAATACAATTTAATATCAATTTGTTAGTTTTTGTTGCAGCATTAGGCTGATATTTTTGTTGTTGGGTTTGTTTTTCGTTTTATTATTGCTTATAGCTTTCAAGCCTGTTTCATCCGTAAGAAGAGTTCTCCAACATGTCATATTTTCACTTTGTTCAAATGCTTTCTGCTAAATTAATTGATATCTAAGCACAGTTTGACAGAATTTTTGTGTTATACTTTATTAATTTCGATTTTCGTGCTTTCATTGATCTCATGAAGCTTTCATGATTTCTTTTATAGAACAACATTTAAAATTTTCACAAAAAAGTTGACTTCATCAATTGAATTAACACTCTGTATTTGAATTTTTAATGTCTAGAAAGCTTTCTAGAGACGATTGTAACTAGATAGCTTTCGGTAGAGCTTTTAAACTTTGCGGAGCTTTCACTAAAGTGAATTTAGTATTAACTTGAAGCTTTTATGTTACTCCGAAGCTTTTATGTTACTCTGTGAAGCTTTTATACGAAGCCATTATTATTTTTATTTCGATTTTCATCATTTTTTCTTTCCATAAATATTTTTAACCCCATTTTGGCAGCTATTTCGCAGCAATTCGATTACAAATGAAAGAATTCGCTACTATATTTAAAAAACACACACCGCTTGCCAAAAATATTTCAGCAAAAAGTGCACTGAGCTTTCAATTGCATAAAAGCTGTCAATTATTACTTTTTTGCTAGTCTATTATGACAGCCACGTACTCATTTTTATAGAATATTTTTGTAAACATTCAAACAGTTATTATTGCCGCTAACAATTTTCAATTGCCGTTGCTGTTGCAGTTGTTGTTGTTATTGCGGTTATTGTTGTTAAGGCGGCCGCTGCACCAATTGAATGGCATCACTTTACACCGGAACTTAAGTGGCCGTTTAATTTCCGTCAACTATTTCCGCTTTGTAGCAAATTGCATTAATGACAGCACATCGCCAGCCACATGCCGACAACAATAGACGGCTGCTGAATAGAACAGACACCCACACGAGCGCGATTGCTCTAGCAACGTGAGCATAAGCTCTACAACACTCACTCGCTACTAATGCAGTATTGCTATCACATTGACTGACTTCACTTGTCTAATGAACGGTTAAATAGACACATATGCAGTCTAACTGTATGTGTCTTCTATATATACATGTGTGAGTTCTCTCCACGCTGGATGCGCTGCAGTGCAATGAAGCGCAAGATTTTTGCGCTTTGTCTTTGGCGAAATGTTGCTTCCGCGCGTTGTGTTGTCTGTGATATGTAGTTGTTGTAGTAATTGTTTTTGTTGTTGTTTATACGCTATAAAAGCGACTACTTAGTTGCTGCGCCACTTGACGGCAATCGAGTGAGCAATTCTGCTTGCTTACTGCCTTTGTTGTGCGCTAACCTCACTCGTGTTTTGTTGTTATTATTAGTGTAAGTTGCTGTTGTTATTATAACAATTCTGCTTGGCATGTAAAGTCATGGTAGCGAATAATTAGATTTAGCGCGCTTTTGCTGTTCAATTTCTTCAATGCGCCGACATGACTTCAAGCATACACACACCACAGGGTTGCATGAAGTTGCTGCCTGTAACACACACACATACACTAATGCACCAAAGTAACGGTTGTTGTTCGCGCTCTGGCGAAGCGTCTATGTGGAAAATCGCTGTATATTATTCGATCGTTCAACTAAAGCATCGCTGTAATGGTGCGAGGCGTCGTTCTATAGACACATAACGGTTGTTTTGTTATCCCTTTGGTAGTTGTAATGCAGTTGGCTTAGCTATTAGTTGTTGTATTCACAATATATCCACAACAACTAACTTCAAGCTGCCTGTCATTGACACTCGCTTGTTGCTTGTTGTTGCTGTTGTTTGCTATGAAATTCACTACTGCTGCTCTTTAGCTGTTGTCTTTGTTGTCTCCTCTTTGCCACCTTGTCTTTGTTAATTATGATACGGTTTGACGCTTTATTTGCTATATATTTCTTAGCCGATTTATTGCTTATCGCCTGCCTGCCACGGCTGTTCTGCACCGTCTCAAATGCGCTTGTTGTCACTTTGTTGCTTTTATATTGTTGCCGTAGTTGTTGTTGTTGTATTGTGTTGTTTCTGCACTCTAACTCATTTTATTATTATTGCAACATTTCCGTTGAGCGCGACAACATTTACTGTATTTGTAATTGTAATGGTGTTGCATGCAGTCCTGTCTTCCAGTTCTTATTAATTTGTTGTTGCACCGTCTCTCTCCCCTCTGGCGTCGCTATTTGCACGTTTCATTTGCATTCAATTAGAATTCTGTTCGGTTTTTTTCGGTCTGCTGTTGAAGTGCCTTTGTTTGCTTTGATATCGTTGCTGTAATAGTTCTGGTTGTTGTTGTTGCTATTATTTTATTGCCTCTATTGTTGTGCATTATTATGCGCTGCAGCAAAGGCATAACTTTTTATATGCTGCAACAAAAACAAACATTATGTTTTCTATTTGCATTTGTTTGTTTGTATGGTGTTGTTGTCGTTGTTGCCTTTGCAATTGCTTGCAATTATTGGTGTTGTTTTTTTTGTACTTTGTCGAGCAGAACAAAGGAAAAATTAATATTATTTCCAGTTGAAGTTTCGCATCAAAGTGATGGGTGCATTTAATTTAATTATTTTTTTCGCTAATAAAATTTACTTTGTTGTTGTGTTTGCTGGCTCCTTTGAAGTTAAATGTTTTTTTTTTTTTTTGAGAAATAAAATTCTACAACATCTGATTATGTATTCTCCGTTTTGTAGAGTTTTCCTTTTAAATTTATTTATTTTAATTCTATTCTTCTGCCTATTAACCTATTTTCCGCTTATTGTGGCACTGGTGATATGTTTGGTTGCTTTTGTTTTTGTTTTTTTTACTACTACATTACTTTACTTTGTTTTGTATTTGTTTTTAATGACTTTCGCTTACGTTGTCACGAAGTCAATAACGTTCGCGCTGAATTTAACTGCAATAAAAAAGAAAAAATAATTACTTACAAATTATGCTATTTTAAAAAATATATTTTTTTAATCTGGTTCCAAATCGTTATGTATCACGCCTTTGAAATTATATAATATATACAGTAGAAACGAAATGCTACAATGCTCGTTCTAATTACAAACCCATCTCAAATCTAGAAATTACTCTAAAATTTTCCATTTTTTAGACATCCTTAGAAATAGTTCAATAGTTTATAGACTCTTCAGCGTCTCTTTTTCCCAGGAAAAATACAAGTCCTGACCGATAACACGAATTTTTAAAATTGTGCTAAAATTTTACAAAAAATTAGCGAAGTCAAAACCTAATATACATATATCAATTACACTATACGCCAAAATCGACTTTGTTTCTGTGTATTGAAACAAACTACATCCCTATTTTGGATTTTTATAGTTTCTAAAAACCCTGAAATTAAGGGGCACACCTAGTGTAAAATTTCAAAAAAATCAATTTTTTTGTTTCATATTTTGGTAGATTACACTTTTAAAAATAACATATTAAAATTTCAAATCGATATCTCAAATAGTTTTTGAGTTATAGCAATTTAAAGAGCAGCCGCTCGGTAACAGTGTAAATGATCATTTTATCTTTAAACGCGTTTTTCTCAAAACAGCATTTTCCGAATTTGCTGCAGTGATTACTCAAAAACAAATGATCCGATCACTATCGATTTTTTTTTTACATGTTCTATATATAGTTCTCCGTACAATGACCTATCAATTTTTGACCTGATCAAAAAATCGAATTTTGGCAGGCCAAAAACGACCAAAATTTTGGGTAAAATTCGACTATTTTTTTTTAAAAGCTGCCTATTGGCTTTTTCAAAAGCTGCCTATTGGCTTTTACAAAAAAAATAGTTGAATTTTACCCAAGATTTTGGTAGTTTTTGGCCTGCCAAAATTCGATTTTTTGATCAGGTCAATTTTTGAATATTTTTTATCGTAGGTCATTGTACAGACAATATTATCTAGTTTAAGGAGACTTTTTTTTAGATTTCATCCACGGAGAAGGCCGGAATCACTGCAGCAGTGAAGGACCTTTTTTCGCGCCGTTGGAGATCGACTATAACTTAAAAAATATTTAATTTTTTTCTTCAAAAATTTCACTGTATACCCTTGAAACATGTATAAATATATTCTTAAAATTTTGAAATAATTGATAAAGGTTTTTTTTAATAAAATTTCTCAAAAATCACCTTTTTTAGGCCATTACACTAGGTGTACCCCTTAATAACAATAATAACTTTTTTGAAAAATTATTCGGAATCGCTTGAATCTCGTTACTCCGCGGTTCTCTAGCTCGCTATTTACGAATTTGACGTTACTTTTTAAAATTTCATAATGGCACACCAATATGGGGGACACATTTTAAAAATTCGCCATATTGCATCCGCAATTTTGAAATACATACACCTGATTCGTATTTAGCGATCCCGAAAACACCCGAGGGAATCCGATGAATTTAAAAAATCGCTGTCCACCATATTGATTTTCTGAGGTTATCGCAAAACCTGATCTGATGGGGTTAAATGGGCCTCGGATTCGGATTCAGCGACCTCAAAAACATGTAATACACATATTAAGACTTCCAGCCCCTAACAATAATTTTTGTGTGGCTGGGTAATTGTTATTTTTCTTTTTTCTTTTTCCGAATTTCGAAACCAAATATTTCGATTATGGAGGCTAACTTCGAAAATCGTAGAATACAATTTTTTTTAATTATGTCACAATCTCCCGGCAAAAAATATTTTTGCAATCATGACACCCCACAAAATCGACTTCTTATCTTGGTACTTGGCCAAACCAATTTTTTCGAGAGTTTTAAAAAGATTAAAACGTAGTTTCTCCGATTTTCGAACTAACTTCGAATTTCGAACTATTAATTATTGAATATAACTTACTAAAAAAGGATATAATCAGACTTTTTCTATTATTTCAATGACGTATAACGTTTCGGTAATGCATATATGACAGATAACTTTCAGATCTATACTACGAGTATACTATTATAAAGAGGAAAGATTTATATGTCTGTTTGTATTGAATAAACTCGAAAACTACTGTGCCGATTTCAAAAATTATTTCACCATTGGAAAGCTACATTCAACCCAAGTAACATATGCTATTGTTCGAACCTCAACTTTCTGGAAATAGTTCCCAGGCGAGGGTATTAAAAAGACTCCGTGATGGAGAATCTTAATCTGAAACTGAAAATCGTTTTGCAAGCGTGCCAGAGAGTCGCGTAACAAACGCTCGCAGCTGCTTGCTGAACAAAATTTCAAAACGTCCCAACTACGCCCTTGAGAGGTGAGTAAGGAGGGTATTGAACCAACTGATTATTTCAATATTGGTACAAGCTGGCACTTTGGTTATTGAAATTTTCATATATGCACATACTAATTGATTGATGGATGATTGAGATTACTACGAGCAGTTCAGTGATAGTGCATTTTGAAAAGCATGAAAATATGGTTAATGGAAAAACATTCTTAAGGATAAGAAGCCTTTTGAGAGCATATGATATTCAAACATATTCCTGTTATGATCTCAAAAATTTATAAGAAAGTAGCCGTTGGACCCAAAAATATATCTTAAATCGCATAGTTTGAGCTTATACTTATCATAAACATTTAATCTCACACAAATTCCTACAAAATCTTTAAAAACCACACTTTAAATGGCATTAAATGTTCTACATACTAACCCCTCCTCTAACCACCGCCTATCCGTTGTAGAGAAAGGGAGCCAAGGTGGCATAACAGAATAAAGGGTTGCTGGTAATTGTATAAAGGGACGACGTGCAAAAATATCGAATAAACTTCTTACTCCTAATGCCATTTTGAACCGGTAATTCCCACAAACACAAGTGCCATTACAAATACAACTACAGCAACAACTACTGCGACAAGTATGGCTACAAATGCAACAGCAAATTTCCTGCAATGCAACATATTGACTGCATCCAAATTGCATTTACACCAAACTGGCATTGCAGCTTGTTTGTCTCATTTTCCTTATTGCTTGTTTCGCAATGGTACTCTCCCTCCTCCGCACAAATAGCCACACAAATACAAGTGCGAGCACTCATCTTGTGCTGAATTCAATCGATTTGCTGCATTGGACCAAACGGAAGGGGAAGGAACAAAAAAATAAAAAATAAAAATAGAATAACGAAAACAACAAAGCAGTGAAACGAAGGCGTCGCAGACAATGCATTTCCGGCATGCCAGTGGCATAACTGTTGGCAACTGTGACAGCGGACACACACTTGCAGCACTCGTATCTATGTGTGGGTGTCTTTTTTATGTGTGAGTATGTGGTTAATACACATTCTTATGTAGCGGCATTTCAGAGCTCAATAAAATCGCCTTTTTGTGTCGTATCGTTGCAAGTAGGCACTGTACTCGTATTGCCGCATGACCACTTGTGGCATCCATTCTTTGGCTGTTGCCATCTTTTTCAATTCGGTTGCCGATTGTAGTAGCTTTGTATCACATTGAAAATTTATTTTTGATCTTTGCCGTTATCCTTAGTTATCCCAGCTGGCATAATGCTTTGTAGGCATATCAATTGGAATGTTGATACACACACTTCAAAGAATTGCTATGCGAATGTGGTTGGTTTATACAAGTGTTGCAATTCCGGAATATCGATTCGTATTCATAAGAGGTTTTCTGCTGTGCAATTTGGTCATCTAATCACATGAGATTTTGTGTATGAAATTTAAAATTTAATATAGTTTTCTTCACAAATTAGGAGGGATAGTATATAAGCTAGATTAATGCATATATTCACATTTTTATTTGGCTATATTTTAAGAGATGATGGTAAGATTTTCTTATTATTGACGAAAAATATAAAGTTGTCAAGTATCTCTCTTCCGCCTTTTTGTCTTTTGAATTTCGCGGCTATGTATAAAGCGCTACAGAGCTCGTATCTGGCAATACTATACAACTTTGAAAGGTCTTGACATAACCTACAAAACGACGCTATGCATGATTAGTTTGGATATTGTGTTCAACAGTTATAGACGTGTTAACATGGAGTTTACTAACGCCGAAATTCGCACTATTTTAAAGTTTCCTTCGTTAAACGAAAATCCGTTAGAGAGGCGTTCGGTGAGATTAATGGTGTTTTGATTTGACGACAGGTAGCATCTCGTGACATCGCCCAGGAGATGGGAGTTAGTCACCAAACCATTTTAAGCCATCTGCAGAAGGCTGACAAAAAATTTGATAAATTTGGGTGCCGCATGAACCTTCTGGACCGAATGAACGCCTGCGATATGCTTTTGAAAAGGAACGAACTCGACCTATTTTTGAAGCGGATGGTGACTGGCGACGAAAAATGGATCACATACGACAATATCAAGCGAAAACGATCGTGGTCGAAGGCCGGTTGAATCGTCCCAAACAGTGACCACGCAGGGATTGACGGCCAGGAAGGTTTTGCTGTGTGTTTGGTGGGATTGGATGGGAATCTTCCACTATCAGCTGCTCCCATATGGCCAGATGCTTAATTCTACCATCTACTGCGACCGCTACGGGAGCTCGTATGAGAGGTTTTATCGCATCCACAATATAGCCTGGACATAGCGCCAAGTGATTACCACCTGCTTCTGTCCATGGCGAACGCCTTTAATGGTGTAATCTTCTTCTTGACTGGCGTAGACACCGCTTACGCGGTTAGAGCCGAGTCCAAAACAGCGCGCTACGTATCCCTCCTTCTGGCAGTTTGGCGGCAATTGGTTATACCAAGCGAAGGCAGGTACTCCTCCACCTGGTCCTTCCATCGGAGTGGAGGTCTACCTCTTCCTCGGCTTTCACCAGCGGGTACTGCATCGAATACTTTCAGAGCTGGAGCACTTTCATCCATTCTATGTCGTCATTATGTCTATGTCGTCGAATAACACATACAGCTCTTCGTGTTATCGTTTGCGGTATTCGCCATTGCCAATGTTTAAGGGACCATAAATCTTCTTTTCTCTCTTTTCTCTCGAAAACTTCTAGTGCCGTCTCATCGGATGTTGACATCGTCCACGCTTCTACACCGTAAAGTAGGACGGGAATGATGAGAGACTTGTAGAGTTTGGTTTTTGTTCGTCGAGAGAGGACTTTACTTTTCAATTGCCTACTCAATCCAAAGTAGCACCTGTTGACAAGAGTGATTCTGCGTTGGATTTCAAGGCTGACATTGTTGGTGTTGTTAATGCTGGTTCCCAAGTAGACGAAGCTATCTACTACTTCAAAGTTATGACTGTCAACAGTGACGTGGGAGCCAAGACGCGAGTGCGCTGACTGTTTGTTTGATGACAGGAGTTATTTCGTCTTGTCCTCGTTCACCATCAGACCCATACGCTTCCTTATCCAGTCTGGAGAAAGCAGAACTAACGGCGCGGGTGTTGTTTCCAATGATATCGATATCATCGGCGTACGCCAGTTGCTGTACACTCTTATAGAAGATTGTACCTTCTCTATTTAGATCTGCAGCTCGTATTATTTTCTCCAGCATCAGGTTAAAGAAATCACACGAGAGTGAGTCACCTTGTCTGAAACCTCGTCTGGTATCGAAAGGCTCGGAGAGGTCCTTCCCGATCCTGACGGAGCTTTTGGTGTTGCTCAACGTCAGCTTACACAACCGTATTTGTTTTGCGGGGATACCAAATTCAGACATCGCGACATTTTTGTGCTGTCGAAAACAGCTTTAAAGTTGACAAAGAGATGGTGTGTGTCGATGTTGTGTGTTTGGCGGTGTAATGTTGAACTCAAAAAAGGCTTGTGCAAAGTGGCTCTCCGAGTTCTACGCAAATAAGAAAGGTGGTTTCTACGAAGGGGTATAATGAAGTTGCCGTCTAGATGGAAACAGATTATTGAACGCTTTTTCGTTACGAATAGAGATAGTACTAAAGCCTTAATTTCTTCATGCCATGCTTAGTAAATCGATATAAATAGTTACAACTTTAGTTCCATAATTGTTGTTGTATATTTACTGAAAGCATGATTTGGACGAAATCGGGCAATCGCCACGTCAGTATATAAAGTTGTTCTATAAAACTGTTATATGTAATATAAAGCCCTGATATTCATATCAGTTTACACACTATTTCTTTAATGTATTAGAAATGGTTGGAAAAAGAATTCAATAATTTTCTACAAGCCCCCTCATCACTAATTTCTCTACATATGTATTTATAAAGAAATAACACATAAATTTAGCACAAAAATCGATTATATTGCACTCAAAAAGTTCAGTCCAAATGCCTGTCAAACGCTACAAAAAACACGAAAAAATAACTATTAAGCCGCCACCGACTCAGACAAATTATGAAACTTTTCAAGTTAATATATGCACACATACTTACACACATCACCAAATGAATATACCAAAGTAATAATTTACATTACTCAGACCCACACTAACGGTTTTTATTAGTAAACTTTTCAAATCACAAACTAAACGCATTTACGTCGGGCGAAGGTTAAGAAAAAGCACAATTTGCCGTTACCCATAAGCATTGCCGCCTTTTTGTTCCACTTGTGGGTGTACGAGTATACTGGTAACGGTACTTTAAACAAAACTAGTTGCCAAGCAGACAGTAGCGCAGACACAATAAATGCGTTTTGATGGCATGACACGTAACATAATCACTTAAGTGCACGCAACTGCGTTAACACAACGGCACGCTATGAGCGCACTGACACATATGCACACATACACATATTTTCGCTCTCATTTCAAGGCTCCATCGTGCTCATACTCGCATGCAGTTAGGCTGTGCAGCGCTTGAGTTGATTATGATGATGATGACGACGACCAAACATAAACGGTGTGTCATAAGCACAAGCCACATTGCTCCGCCGCGTTGCGTATACGACGCGTACGACCTTTCGACAGACGCGACAGAGCAATAGCACTAAACACTAACCGTGCATATAGATAGTTTGACAAACAAATCGGCGCGGCAGACACAAAAATTTGCCGCACCAAACGTACAAAAACAAAACATGAATGAACATGTATAAGCATGTCTGTTAGCGCGCATGTTTCGAACTCATCAATAGCAATCGCAACTAGAAACCCGGCATTCAGCTCTGTTTGTCACGCTGCTTTGTAGACGCAACGCGCCATTTGTCTGTCTCGCTGCCAATCTCTGCCCCAGAATATGCCTGTGTGTGTGTGCGCTTAATTATTTACGTCTGTTCGGTGCCCTTCGCTGCCGTCAAACATTATTGATGTGCTGCGCGCGCGCCTTAGTGTATGCTAGCGCTTTTTGTAAACAATTCCTGCACAGTTGCCAATTAACAAAAGCTACTTACCTCAGTGGTGGTGTTGAGTAAGCGCTGCAAGGCTTTGTTTGAAACATTCCCTAGCTAGACATAGGCAAAGAAACAGAAACAATACGGCTGTCAAAAGTGTAGATAAATAAATAAAAGCGCTTGAGGTTTGTATGAGAGGCCAATGATTGCGACACAGAGACCTTGAATTCCAATCAATGCAAATAATAGCTTGCATGCACATGTATTTATGTATGTTAATATAATTTTATCGCATATTTATGAGTGTGTCTGCGCTTTTATTAGCAGCTAGCCATAAATTATACGCTCTTTAATAATTTCATTGGCCTAAAAACAATGCGAATTTATGAAATTAGGTTCGTTGTGATGCGCATAATAAACTTTACAGGCGAATTGTGTTGGTGATGCCATCAGGTTTGTTGTTGCCAGTCATTGTCTAGAGGTGCAATAAATTTTAGAATTATTTTGAAATAATTTTATTGTGCTATAATATTGTTTAAATTTGTACAGCTTTTATATATCTAGTGATGACAAAATTGCCAGTGTAACTGGGTTTAACGTGCTGAAAAATAAATCCAGCAAAATTATCTTTTAACACGCTTTAAACAGATCGGATACCATTACTGACTGCTCAAAAACTCGACATGAAATATTTATGGATGAACTATTAAGTTAATGGTATTCTACAATTTTTCCAAAATGTCCTTTCCAGCATAAGGATACATTCGATATCTCGTATGTTTACACTTTGCTGCTAAGAGTCTTTGAAATAGTTGCAGTTAATTGCATAGAGACTTTGCTAAATAAGGAAGATGCTTAATTTCACTAAACACTTGAGGTTTTCTCTTCTCTTTGTTTGTTATCGTTATGACAAACGAGTCTTTCAGCTACAGATGGTTCATCGACTGGCCAAATTAGCGATTCATGCAGCTTTTAAGGAGACTTTAGCCAATTGGCAACAGTGACTTGATTCTGGAGGTTGATAAAATATAGTATTTATTAAAGTCATATTTACATAGAAAGTGTATTTTCGCAAAATATTAGGATGTCAAATATCTCCCATCCGCTTCTTTGCTCTTTATTCAATGCTTTATAAAAAGTGTTACTGTGATGGGATTTAGTTCAAATATGCACCGTTTCGTTCGATAATCTGTTTCCATCTAGACGGCAACTTATTATGAAGTTCCTCCTTATTTGCGAAGAACTCGGACAGCCTCTTTTGAGTTCAACTTTACACCACTAAGGGCATTTGCCATGAACAGGAAGAATCATCAACGTCATGGAACTGACGAGTCATCAACGAAGTGTGTGGTCTGACGTTGTCCTAGTGGAACACTACACCCTTCCTGTTGGCCAATTCGGGACGCTTCTGGTCGATCGTCTGCTTCAAGCGGTCCAGTTGTTTGCAGTAGATGGTAGAATTAATCGTCTGACCATAAGGGAGCAGCTCATAGTGGATGATTCCCTTCCAATCCCACTGAACACACAGCAAAATCTTCCTGGCCGTCAATCCTGGCTTGGCCACTGTTTTCAGCAACATTTCGCAGGCGTTGATTCGGTCCAGAAGGTTTTTTGCGTCAAATAATTCAGCACCCAAACATCAAGCTTTTCGGTGTATCCAGTCTTCTGAAGATGGTTTAAAATGGTTTGGTGACAAACTGCCATCTCCTGGGCGATGTCACGAGATGCCACATTTAGATCTAACTCGCTGTTTTCCATGATTTGATCGCTATTCGTCGTCACAGGTCTTCCGCCGGTTGGCTTATCCAAGGTGTAGTTTTCACCCGCTCTGAATCGTTGAAACCATTCCTCCGCAGTTCGAAGTGATAGAGTACCATCCCCCCAAAACACCATTAATCTCACGGAACGTTTCTCTAGCGTATTTGACTTTAACGAAGGAAAACCTTAAAATATCGCGAATTTCGGCGTCAGTGAACTCCATGCCTACACGTCTAATTTCCAAACTAATCATGCATAGCGTCGTTTTGTAGGTTATGTCAAGAACTTTCAAAGATTATAGTATTGCCAGATACGAGCTCTGTAGCGGTTTATACATAGCCGCCTGTTCCAAAAAAAGGCGGAATTAGTTTTATTATCGGATATTGATCCAGGAATGTACAATTTCTGATGTCTCAAACAATTCTCATAACATATTTGTTAGAACTTGTATTTAATATACAATTAATTTTAGTTATCTAAACTATTCTCCAAGACATAGTTTAAACTTGGACAGTCACAAGCAAGTATCTAGTGAAACCTAAAATTGCTGAGAATGGATCTATTATTGAGCTTATCACCAGCCAACTTATGTTATGGAACTTGTTAACAGATAGCACGTCTGGAAGTCTAGCAATCTGTTACGATTGAAATTTTAGTGCCTCAAAAGCAGAATTGATTATACCTTGCCTTCGTCCAAACAACCTTTATATTTGGAATTCAGTCAGATTTTTAGTCCCACTACAGAATTTTTTTATATCATAGTCAAAGGTCCATTAAGAGCCACTTTAATGATAGCTTTGAATACTTTACTACTAAAGACATATCTCATAGCGTATATAGTTTTTAAATTCTCTTCTCTCCTCTTATTTATTTAACGGAAAATATTAGAAAAAACGAATGATATATTGGATTAAAGCTGTGAGAAGCATCTTTAGTAACCTTTGTGGCGACCGCTTTAACATTATAACATTCCAAACCCAGTATATATTTTTTTAATCAAACTTCAACCAACGTAATTGAATATCAATTTAAATTGCGAAACATAATTTAATTTAAAAATAACAATTGCATATATTTTGAATCACTTTCAACCTAATTGTAATTGAATAAAATGGAATATTTTCTTATTAGTTTTTATGTGCTGGTCTCATCCTCATCGGTATGCCAGTGTTTCCAATCGCAGCTCTATAAACATTGAAAATCAGCCATTTTAACAATCAATCAACAAAAAATGTTTTTATCGAAATTAATGATTATCTCCAGTAGAAAACAAAAAATATGCATAAGTACCGTAATTAAATATGAGATTGTGTTTATGCATGCTTTCATGCGCATCATTAAAAGCGTTACCGCATCAAAATGATAATTACTCACAACACAGCGAGACAAACAAAAACAAAAAAGTGGTGTTTTTAGAAATGCATAAATATTGAATTACTGCTGAAAAACACTAATTTATTGAAAATACTGATGAAATATGAAATTTAATAAAGTGAGCAAATTTAATTACAATTATTAAACAAATATTTTATATAAACAGAGTTGAAAATGCAGCGATATTTAATAGATGTTGGCACAAAGGAATTTATATACCTTTTTATACATATGTAATATGTATATACATATGTGTATATCAGTCTGTAGTAATTTCATCACCAGCTATCTTACCACTTTGAGTACGAAGATGTAAAACTAAAACAAGCAAATTGAAATTCAACTCGAGCTGGGGCCACAAACAACCGAAGCAGCATCTTGTAGAACCCTACCAACACTAAAATAACAAGAAACACCCAACAACAGCTATGGCAAAACAAAGTTTTCGCGAACATCATGTCCTGAAAGTGTGCAGACAAGTGTGTGGTTGCTTGCAAGTTATTGTGGTGGCAGCCACATGCGCATGCATGGTGGGACTTCAAATATCAAATGTTTTTGTTGTTGCTAGCAAAGTGGAATGCATAAACACAGGAATACCCAAAATAACGGTTTATGTGTGTTGGCAATGTCTTGGCGCTGTTTTGTTTGTAAGGATGCGTTGAAGCAACTATCAAAGATGCCTTCGAGTTTGCCAACAATTTCAATGATTTCTTAATTAAATTATCAAGCTTCTAATTTGCTGCAATGCCACTGGTGTATTGGTGCCTAGATTGCATACAAATGTATATTTGTGTAAGGAAGTCTTCTTCAACAAGAAAATTTATTTAATAAAGTGAGGTGAAGGTTTGTATATGTTGTTTCTCAGGAGTCGTTTTTTTCGGATTATAACCACGCCCACATCCCATACAAAGGATACGTGGAAAATTACTGAAAATCTAATCTAATTCAGTAAGGAAAACCAACAGAAACCTTAAGCTTCATTATAAAGAAGATAGCCACTTTTGGGTCAAAAAATATATCTCCGAAACTACTCGACCAATTTCAATTAAATTCTGTTTGTAATATTTTCCTTGCATCCCAATGATATGTTGTGAAAATGAGCCAAATCGGTTCACAACCACGCCTACTTCCTATACCAGAACTTTGAAGACGATCTGAATCGTTTACTTTACAATAGATAAAGTAAGCACTAGTGAAGATATCGGTACAGAACTTTGCACAAATACTACAATTGTAGTGTGGCATCGCCCTTCTAAAAATCGTCCATATATTTTCAAGGCCCCATATATCCTACATGAGGACCTTAGTGCTTCTAACACATTTTTTACTGAATTTATAGGTAAGTCTCTCAGATATTTTGAAGAAATTCGGAGGGAATATCTTTCTTTTAATAACATATCTCCGTGCCTAAAATACGTGAAATCGGGTCATAACTTCACCTAGCTCCCATATACCTAATATTAGAGTTTCCAACTTTCAATGGACTCTATACCATACATATATATGACAAATATGTGAGTCAAATTGTGTTTTATACAGATAAAATTAAATAAATAAATTGCGAGAGCATAAAATGCTCGGTTACACCCGAACTTAGGCCTTCCTTTTTTGTTTAATAAATATTTTTTTACTTATTAACCCTAATTTTTCCTTCAATTCTCTTTTCATGAGCAAACTTTCTATTTTGACAGATGATGCCTTTGTTAAAATTAAAAGCTATTAGTATTGTTGTTACAGCTTTGAGCTTTCCAAGAAGAGCATAAGCACCTAAGCGGTTTCTTCAAAAACTTACACACTTTTGTTATGTGGTTTATTGGTTTAAATTTCGTCTTTACTAGAATTAAGAGAATTAAGCTATACGCTCTTAACTGCATTTCAAAAAGTTTACGACAGCAACACTGCAACTCAGCAACTACCAGCTAAAACTTAGACAAAACTTCTAATTTATAGAATAAATACATATGTACGATACACAAGTACATATCCACGTGAGTTTATTCCACTAAAATATCATCAAAGCAAATATTTCTCTCACCTTCGCACTATAGACTGTCACAAAGTTTTCTAATTAAGTTTGGTTGAATTTTTAAGACTTCTGCCAGCGCAGTGACAGTGAAAAATGCAATGAAAACTTTTGTAGTTGCCGGTGTTGTGAACTTTAGAATTTTCCTAGGAAGGTGAATTTATGCTAAATTAACATGCACTTGCTTTCAATTAGTCAAAGCTGCAGGCCAATGAACTGTAATATTGATAATACAAAGTTAAAGTAACTTGAAGTGAGGTGTGGTAAGTAGAAGTTAAAAAATAATACAGAAAAAATCACTGAAAGCTAAGTTTCATATTGCAATAGATTTAGTATTTATTCGTACCTACACCTCTTACTTTTATTTCTACATTTCCACCAGTTTATAAGAAAATTTAAATATTTTCTTATATTGCGAGAAGTTCTTGTGAAATGCTCCACAAAAATAACAACAACATTAAAGAGTCTTCTTTTCAAACCTCTGTTCACAAAAGGAGTGCAACTACTTTAATGCACAATTTGTAAACTTCAAATGGCTGTAACATTTTGTTCGAGCTATCGCTGCTATTTGTCGGTTTTATCAGCTGCCACAGAGACGCAAAGCAGGCGCGCCGCAAAATGGGTTTATGTAGCTTTTGCTCAGACACAACGCTATATATGTAAGCATAGGCATTAGTGTAGTTATAAAGTTTAAAAAATTCAGGAAATAACAAAATCTGTATTTATATCTCTATGTTCTTTTTGTACAAAATTATTGAAATGAAAATATAAAAAAAAAATTAATAAAAAATAAAAAAAGGAAAGGCTAAATTCAATTTATTTATTTAGAGTTTTATCAAGATAACACACGATTGGGCGCATATATTCGTCCAATAGAATAACGAAAACTTCATATATAGTGTATGAGGGCTAAGGTAGTTCATGAACTCATTTTCACCATATAGGCTAATGTTATAGTTATCAAAATTCACTTTCGTATACACTAAGATTATCAAAATCGGAGTTATGCCTATTCAAAGTGTTGTGGTTCTCCACACTGTGGTGCTCTACTCTTCCGGATGTGGGGCACGCGGATATGGGTAATGATGTTACAGAAACCGGATATGATGTTACGGGAACTGATGTTACCGGAACCGGAAATGGGCCAACCGGAATCTAATATGAGGTGGCCTGATATGAAGTAACTGGAATCGAATCTGAAACTGGGCAACCGGATTTGATGTTACGGGAACCGATGTTATCGGAACTGGGAATAGGTTAACTGGAACCTGATATGAGGTGGCCGAATATGGGGTAACCGGAACAGGATATGATACTGGCCTCTTATTCCCTCCGTGTCATCAGGGTGTCTAGAAAGTATTATGTACCGAATTTCATTGAAATTTAACTTGAATAGCTTTATTTATGGCTTAGTTATGTCAGTTTATCCGTTGCACGGACATTCATTTTGAAACAATTTTTTTAGGAAATTACTTTAAATTTAAAACGCTATACTTATGAAATCGGAGTTATGACTCTTCAAAGTGTTGTGGTGATCTACACTGAAATGATGTTACCAGAACCGGATATGATGTTTCCTCATATGAGGTGGCCGAAACCGGCAATGGGGACGGAACCGGAAATGGGGTAAACCGGGGAAATCATGTTGCCGGAACTGGCATAGGGAAACATATGTGGGTAATGATGTTACCGGAACCGGAAATGATTCCACCAGAACCGGATGTGGTCACACGGGAACGGATATGGGAATGGTGTTACGGGAACCGGATACTGGGCATCCGGATATGATGGGAACCGATGTTATCGGAACCGGAAATTATGTTACCGGAACCGGACCGTTTCATCAGGGTATCTAGAAAGTATTATTTACCGAATTTCCTTGAAATCGGTCGAATAGTTTTTGAAGTTCCAAATATGCCCCTTCATAGTGCGACGAACATACAGGCATCCGTATTTGAACTCTTATAGAACCTTATACATATCTAACTCGTTTAGTTTTATGACTTACAAACAACCGATATGTGAACAAAACTATAATCTGTTATAGTAACTTTTTTTGCGATTGTGAAAACTTTTTTGATTTTAATTTTTGGTAAAAAATTTAGTTTATTATTTCATATTAATTTCCAAAATCGTTTACAAAAATTTGTTTCGATTTAAAAAACTCCTTTCAAATATTCATAAGACCCCAAAATTTGTAAACCACAGCATTTACTAACAGCCATGACATTGCCACTGCAATCGCATTTGCCAATTGCATTGCCTTGCCTTGCCTTGCCCTGCCTGGCGCTGCCTTTGTGTGTGCGTTTGGCAGAGCGCGAAGTTGTTGTTGCCGTCGCTTAACAGAATTAAACAGCTCAACTGGGAAATTATATTTTTCAATTTGTCTATTGTAAAAGCAGAAAACTAAATGAAAAAAGAAATAACCAAAATCAAAAAGAGTGCACGAATCAGTTTGTAAGTTGCAATTGTTGTTAGTGTTTGCGAAGACAACTACTACTATTTGTAGGCAAACAAGAATTGCGTCTTCTAGTGTTTTTCTTGTTGTTCTTCAATGCTTTATTTTCGAATTCCTCACTCTGTTTCTACGCTTCCTTCTTCGCACTCTATTTGTTGCTATAATTCATTGCTGTCAGTTTGCAAGTTGCATGTTCAAATGTAATTTGTGGTCACAGACTGCTTGCTTGCTGCAAACTCTCTGCCTGTGTCTGCGTTGTTGTTGTTCTTTTACCATTTAATAACTCTTTCGACGGCATTTCTTTCGACGAATATTATTTCCTTGCATTTTTTCAAAACCTTTCTGCTGGCGAGCGCCTAATGGCCTTTCGTTTGTACAACTCTCGTCGTGGATGCCACAAGTTTATTCAAATTCAAAACCGACTTAGCTGACTCATCAATATTCGTTGAGTGTGCATTAAAATGTATTTTGCAGGCACTTAGTTATGGCTAACGCATACGTCACGCTTGTGATGGTACAAAAAGGAAAAAATTGTGGCAGAAATTTGTACCCGGAGTCTATACCAAAGTTTTATATTCGAACCGAACCGATGGAGTGGATAACTATTACCCGACGCGGATTACTCCGAGACTCTTCGGTGACAAAAAGATCGATAGTGAGATCGTGAAAGTCATAGGAACAATAGTTCAAATTACAATATCACATATTATCTTGTATATAAAATAGCATTATTGTGAAGAATCTAGAATTCATTCATAAAGAACTATGGAATCTGATATCTTATCGAATACGTGACCCATATACAATAGAATTCTGAAAATAATTTTCGGATATCTGCGATAACAGAACCTCTGGAAAAATAAATGTATCCTATGTTCGTTGAATTGAAGAACAGCTCGAACAAAAAGAGACCAGATAAAGAAAACGTTCCACAACATCAAGCTCAGTCTCTGAAACGAATACAAATCAGTTTTCTTTCCCAGAAGTACTACGTTGGGTTCAAAACACGCGAAAATAGTCTGCATCCAAAACAACTGAATACCATGAAACTACCAATACCCGGTAGCCCGGTATCAGCTGAATCAGCATAATAACTCAACACATCCGCTAAGCCGGCTCTTCAACTGTAGAATTTATATAAAACGCCGGTTTCCATTGTTCCACACACACGACCACACATACTCATATTTATTTAACGGCAGTGGTTGTTATTGCCGCCTACCTACACATAATAGAACACGTTCGCGTCTGTGGTTTAATCGGCGCCAAATATAGCTCGCGTAAGCGCCAATCTCCAATATTTATGCATAGTTGCGCTGTTTTGTTTGTTTATTTTTATTCGGCAAATATTCAAGTCGAGTTTTTCCCAGGAAACCGCAGTCGTGCAAAGTTCACGGTATCACGTGATGTGCCCGGTGCGCATTTATAATATTTTTTCCCCATTTTTTACGCTTTTACGCTGTCTCCCTCAGCCCACAATCACGATGGCGCACTCCAGCGCGATCATTTGTTGCGTGACTAACTGTTCATGCAAATAGAAAACATTTAAAAGGCATAAAGAAACGAAAGCGAATAACAACAACAAGTACAACAATCAATTGCGAACAAAAAGTCATGGAAATTTCAACACGGTCGCTCCCTTTAGTTGACTTAAAACATTCTTTTTTTTGTGTTTTTTGTTGCTGTTATCGCTAAGGTGCAAATGACCGCCAAATGTTTGAGGTAGGTGAGAATTAAATATTTTATTGTGCCAACAATTTTCCTGCAGGTAATTGCTTTAAAATTGTTTAATATGTTTTAATTATTAAAAGCAGTTGAGAGAAAGTGCGTCATAGCGTTGCCACTGTTGTTTGAATTTTGTAGTTGCGACCATTACCGGTATGTTCAAGAGTTGTAACTCAAAAAATTGGAATTTATATTTTAATTGAACAAGATTTGAATGTCTAAGGCACGGTAAAGAGGCCACGATTTCACCAAAGTTTACTTCGATCTATATAAGATAACCATAACCCAACCTAATCTTCCTCTAAGAGCAAAGTTGTCGATTTGTTTCCAAACAACTACATATATCTCTAGTTAAATATTATTTAAATAACAATATATTTGCTATTAATTTTTTGTAGAACTGGATATGGCCCGCCCCTACAAAGTTTTTTTGTATATATCTCTGAAACTACTTAAGCTACATCAACCAAACTTTCTAGAATCGTTTCTTTAAGGTAGTACCTTATACAATCCAAAAATGGAGGAAATCGGATTATAACCACGCCCACCTCCTATACAAAGGTTATATTGAAAACTACTAAACATGCTTTAATGCAATAAGGAAAACAGCCAGAAGTTTAAATTGCGTTATAAAGATGGTACAGAAGTGATCCGCTCAAAATGGTATACAAAATTTTAAGTGGGTGTGGCTCCACCCACTTATGGGTCAAAAATCATATCTCCGAAACTACTAGACCAATATCAATGAAATTTGGTTTGTGATATTTTCCATGCATCCCAATGATATGTTGTGAAAATAGGCCAAATCAGTTGACGACCACGCCTACTTCCTATATACCAGAACTTTGAAGTCGATGTGAATCGTTTACTTTACATGATATAAAGTAGGCACTAATGAACATGTCGGAACAGAACTTTCCATAAATACGTTATTTATAGCGTGGCATCGCTCTTCTAAAAATCGTCGAAATCGGACCATAAGTTTTCAAAAGCCCCATATATCGTACAAGAGGACCTCAGTGCTTCTAATTTATTTACCGAGAATATAGGTAGGTCTCTCAGATATTTTGAAGAAATTTAGAGGGAATATCTTTCTTTTAATAATATGTCTCCGTGCATAAAATACGTGAAATCGGGTCATAACTTCACCTAACTCCGATATACCTAATGTTAGGGTTTCCAAATTTTAATAGACATTATAGCATATATATCACGAATATAGGGGTCAAATTGGGTGTTATATTAATAAAATGAAATAAATAAATTGCAAGAGTATAAAATATTCGGTTACACCCGAACTTAGCCCTTCCTTACTTTCAAATACAAATTTTCATTTGTCTAAAATTATCTCTCACATTCCATAAAAGATTTGGTCACCATATTAGCAACTTATTGCCACAATGCTAACGCAGTCAAGTGTTTAAAACCAAACGCCTATTTATATGGCACTGGCATTATGTAAATTATCAGTAATTTGCAATTATATACAATTGCATGCCAATTTGGTTGTCAATTAGTGAAGTTTCGTTGTAGCTTAGATTCGAAAATTGTAGCATACGCTGAGGCTACAAAATTGTCCGAGATTTTCTAAGTATTTTGCATAATGAAAGACAAATTAAATGCATACAACTATTTGACACAAAAGTTGCAATTAGCTTAAGCTCAACAATTTTAGCTAGAAATTAGACCAAGAAACTCCGAGAATTTGGTTTTGTTTAGAGTGGAGAGCACACATATATATTTATATTATTATTTACTCATAATGCTAGTTGTTCTATGAATAACTAATTCGGACTAATTAATGTGCGACTTCGGAACTGTGAATGCAGATTTCCAAACAAATCTAACCAATCACAAATAATTTTAGTTATATATGAAAGCGTAAGTCTACATTTCAAAATATTTAAATATTTATAAAATAATTCCATTATAAACATCTGTTATTATATCTACGTGGTGTGTTCAAAAAATAACGGGAATTGTAAAATTTTAAATTTTATTCGAGAAATCGTTGAAATAGCTAAAGGTTATCAGAAAAATTGAGTTTGAGAAGTGTTTCGACGATTGCTAGAAGCGCTTACAGAAGTACATAATATTGTCTGGGAACTATTTTAAAGGCGACAATACATATATACAATATAATATAGACAAATGCTTAAATATAAAAAAACGAAAATTATCGTTAATTTTTTAACAAACCTCGAATGTAAATATATACAGAAGTATTTTTTATAAAGTTCAAATGCATATTACCAGCTTTATCTGCATATTTTACATTACAACGTAAAATATTTGTAGTTAAAAAAATGTCAAGTTTTTTCAGCTTTCACTATTAAATATTTAACCCGCATTGTTGAGCTCCATTGAGCTGTAATGATGTAAAAACAACAGGCAATAATAATAGTAAAATAATTTATATTTTTTTGCAAAACATTTTATTGAAATTATTTCGAAAAAAAAGAACATTTAATTTAATTTGATATTGAAAAACACACAAAGCAATGCATTCTTTCGAAGTTAAAAAAAAAGCAAATTAAAATGAAAAATACTTTATGTTATTAAAAACCCACCTCATCACCAGCCAGGCCTCCCTTAAATCCATGGCCATTACTCTTTAAAATTTACTACATGTAAATATTTTTTTCAGTGGAACAATAAGCATAGGAAATGGGTAGATAGTATAAGGATGGAATATTGTTTAACGAAATCTTTAAAATTTCAATAATTACCTAATCCTTAACTTATAAATATATAATAGGTTGTCAAATACCTCCCTTCCGCCTTTTCGTCTTTTGAATTTCGCGGCTATGTATAAAGCGCTACAGAGCTCGTATCTTGCAATACTACACATCTTTGAAAGGTCTTGACATGACCTACAAAACGACGGTATGTATGATTAGTTTGGATATTGTGTTCAACAGTTGCGGAGGCATGGTTTCGACCATTCAGAGCGGGTGAAAACGATACCATGGATAAGCCAACCGGCGGAAGACCTGTGACGACGAATACCGATCAAATCATGGAAAACATCGAGTTAAAACGGAATGTGGCATCCCATGACATCACCCAGGAGATGGGAGTTAGTCACCAAACCATTTTAAACCATCTGCAGAAGGCTGGATACACAAAAAAGCTTGATGTTTGGGTGCCGCATGATTTGACACAAAAAAATCCTTCTGGACCGAATCAACGCCAAACGGAACGAACTCGACCCATTTTGAATGGTGACTGGCTACGAAAAATGGATCACGTACGATAATATCAAGCGAAAACGGTCGTGGTCTAAGGCCGCTTGAATCGTCCCAAAAAGTGGCCAAGCCGGAATTGAAGGCCAGGTAGGACTTGCTGGGTGTTTGGTGGTATTGGAAAGGATGCATCTACTATGAACTGCTCCCATATGACCAGACGCTTAATTCTACCATATACTGCGAACAATTGGACCGTTTGAAGCAGGCGATCGACCAGAAGCGTACAGAATTGTCCATATAGGAAGGATTTAGTGTTCCACCAGGACAACGCCAGACCACACACTTCGTTGATGACTCGTCAGAAGCTACGGAAGCTCGGATGGGAGGTTTTATCGCATCCACCATATAGCCCGGGCATACCGCCAAGTGATTATCACTTGTTCCTGTCCATTGCGAACACCCTTGGTGGTGTAAAGTTAAACTCAAAAGAGGTTTGTGAAAAGTGGCTGTCCGAGTTCTCGTCTAGATGGAGAGTTCCGAAAAAAAAGTAATTCCGCTGTTATTTACATTCAATATTTAACTGCAGCGCCGCGAGTAATTCAATCGATCAATTTAAATTGTTTGCAGCTTTGAACTCGCTCCTCAAACACCACTAACCGCCGTCGCCCGCACACACATGTTTGCAAACGCATTTAATGGTAACGGTATTTTTGCAGCGCAAACACTATTAAATCACAACATAAATTTGCAACCCTAAAAAAGCAAGCATTTTTAAGAGCTTACACAAATAATTTACTTTGTACAACAAAGAAATCAAAAAAAAAAAAAAAAACACTCGACTCAACAATGAAAACAAATAAAGGCAAACACACACACACACACAGCTACAAGTAAGCATATACACCACTCAATTCAACCGCAAAATTTGCTGTTGCTTGTAAACTTTAAATGTTAATACAAACACATACACACATTTACAACAACAACAACAGCATGCAAACATAAATCGATTCCCTGCGGATGAACGCACACACCGCTACATAATCAGCCAATCACTAAAATCAACCCTACCTCCGGGCCCGCTTTTGTTTCGACCCCCACTTGAGTTGGCAATCAAGCGACGCACTTACTTTTATGCTTACCATTGTGCGCTCCTCTTCACCACTGTCCCGCAAGCGCACGGATTCGCTTTGCAGATAACTTCAGCATTCACACCAATCAATACGCACGCTTCATTGTGTTCCGTTTGGCATTGACCGGTGTGCTTTTGGCCGACCAGTAGTAGTGATACTGATACTCAAAATGGCGCACACACAATCACACACACACACACACTTATATGGAAGCGGATACTCTTAGTTGCCACATTATTTATATGAATCTGTATATGAATCTATATTGTATATGCCGCCTATACTGTACACCTTCGGCCAAGTGCATCCCATTCGGCTATTGCCACGCCGCCGGCAACATTATCGCTTATCGATAGCGCCGCCGGCATTTGTGTAGGAATATAAATAAATTTCGAAGAGAGTTTGAGTTAACATTGTATGCTGAAAAAGGTCCCGCCAAAAGTATTTGATGTTCCCAATATATAGTCGTACTCGTGCAACATTGCCATAACAAATCATGCCAGCAGCATTTTGCAACACTGTTGAAGTGGAATTCTATCGCGCCAAACTTTAATGTTATGCCTTAACACTTTGCCTGCAAGCGCTTTCTTTATGTGCACATAAATTTGTTGGAATGTGTAAGTGGTTTTAAGATTTTCGTTTGCGGTGCCACAGTATTCTTCAAGGGTTCAATCGTATATTCGACTTACAAGCGAAATCTTATCTTAAGGATTTAGTGTTGCTATGTGAGAGGTTTCGTTTTAACTTGGATTTTGTGTGAGCTTTAATAAATGGCGGGAAAATTGACCGCATATAAAGCCAGAGGATTTGTAAGAAATAAAAAATAAGAATTATGAGTTTTTATACTCTCGCAACAAAGTTGCTAAGAGAGTAGTATAGTTTTGTTCACATAACGGTTGTTTGTAAGTCATAAAACAAAAAGAGTTAAATATAGGGTTATATATGTATATCAAAATGATCAGGGTGACGAGTATAGTGAAATCCGTATTTCTGTCTGTCCATCCATCCGTGCAAGCTGTAATTTGAGTAAAAATTGAAATATCTTGAGAAACTTGGTACACGTCTTACTTGGCACCATAAGAAGGGTAAGTTCGAAGATGGGTGAAATCGGATCGATGCCACGCCCACAAAATGACGATAACCGGAAACATATAAAGAGCAATAAATAAGCCATAAATTAACCTATGAAAGTAAAAGTGAAATTTGGTATGAAGGATCGCACTATGAAGGCGCATATTTGGATGTAATTTTTTTGAGCAGGTGGGCGTGGCCCCGTCCCCTACTAAGTTTTATGCACATAAGTCGTAAACTACTAAAGCTATAGCAACGAAACTCTCTAGAATCGTTTCTTTTAGGTACTACCTTAAACAGTCCAAAAATTGAGGAAATCGGATTATAACCACGCCCCCTCCTATACAAAGGTTATATTGAAAACTACTGATAATGCTTTAAAACAATAAATAAAACCACCAGAAACCTTAAATTTCATTATAAAGATAATACAGAAGAGCTGCGCTCAAAATGGTTGCACAATTTTAAATGGGTGTGGTTCCGCCCACTAATGTGTCAAAAACCATATCTCCGAAACTACTTGACCAATTTCGATTAAATTCGGTTTGTAATATTTCCCTTGCATCCCAATTATATGTTGTGAAAATAGGCCAAATCGAATCAAACAACCACGCCTACTTCCCATATACCAGAACTTTGAAGTTGTTTGTTATATTCATAAAATTAATTAATTAATAAATTGCGAGAGTATAAAATGTTCGGTGACACCCGAACTTAGCCCTTCCTTACTTTTTCTTAAAATAATTTAGCAAGAATTAGACAAACTATATGTTAATGATTTTGAATTCATATATCTTAGGTGTTTGGCCGAAATTTTATGCTTCTAGTTCCCTTCAAATCCCTTCAACAGCGACTCTAGAACCGAAAAAGGTAATAAAGCAATTTTAAAGTTAATTATTAAGTTACAAATAACTGATGAAACAACTGCTTTCAACAAATGATATTTAAACGATATTGTTTACATAATAATCTACTTATATTTAAAGTATAAAAGACCGCAAATATTGATATGACAAATATTGCAAATTAATTTTTGTACAACAGTGTAAATATCACAAGCTTCTGAAATAATTGTACTCTGACATAATCTACTAAGCTAGCTAGCCATACCTAGGCAACACAATGAGCATGTGGAAAACTACTCAACTGGAAATGAACTGTAACCAAGTCCCATGTCAAGTTCGTTTTAGCGCTTGACATACACTGATCACACACACACAAGCACAAGCACACATGCACAGAGCATTTAAACTTTCACCCAAACAAAGCCGCATGCATTATATTTGTCAAATTCCAATTGGCAAGGCAACAACAAATTATTTAACGAATGCGAATGTAACAAAATTATGCATTGTAATATGAATCCATACACAGCGTAGAATATATGAATATATTTGTACTATATTTATGTATGAGCGCCTAATGTTATGCTATGCGTTGGTATGCTATGTTTTGTTTTATATATATTTAAGTGTTTGTATGTGTGTGCGTCTGTACGTGCATGAAAATGTCGAAAAGCGTGTCACGTCATTTTGCCAAAAATATTTGTTTAGGTTAATTTCAGCCAAATACCAGTCAAATACCAAATGTCACTCATACCACATGGCACACCCCAGTATACTACTTTTTACTATATGTGTGGTTGTATGGTTGTATGCATTGCATATAATATTTAAATACGCCATACATAATAATAATAAATACCGAATGCTATACGCATATTTCTCATGTCTGCATATTAATCTACGTACAACAACATATAACAACATGTAGATATGTAAAGCATGTGAAATATGTACTACACAGTGTAATGTTGGCTATATGTTCGCTTGTATGTGTGCGAAAATGTAGGTATTTGCCAGCCTATAGGCATTTTTGATATTTGTGTTTAATTTTTGATTGCTCAAATACTTGTTAATATACGAAAGACACGTTTCTATTTGAAATTAAATTTGCCGCTGGTGTATTGATATTGTTTTTGAAATGATTTATTTTTGGTTTTATGTTGATTTTTGGCGCACACAAACACACTTGTATATTTATTTATGTAACTAAAAGTATATACAAATGTGCTATTATAAATATTTGCTTAAATTTGCATGGACAGAGTAGCTAAGTAAAGTCTTTAAATTATAAATGAAGCAGCAAATTATTGAAAAATCGAAGAAATTTAATACAAATTAAAGCTCTAAATCACATATATCACTTCGACATTAAAATAAGAGCAGAAATTTTTAATTTTATATAATAGAATTAAGAAATTATTTCCTTTGCATTGCTGCAACTAAAACTAGAAGCAACAAACATCTTAGCAATCACCTCAAGCAACTCAAATAAATTATTAAATTCCAATTCAATCGCACTACAAGCTGAGCTAAGCAAAAATACTAATAATAATAAAGTTAATAGCAAATCCGCCAATGTCGCTTTAATATAAAGTTATTTACTTAATCAGCGCCGCAAGTTCGAGACCCCAACACAAGATGCTGAAGTCGCGGCATGCTGTCACTTTTTACGACAACTGCAGTGTTGCTACGTTTTTATTACATTTCACTTTCGCCATTGCAAGGCTCCTCCCCTCCTTCACACATACCAATGCACATACATTATATATTTATAGTATTTTATTGGTGAAATGCAGTAAATTCTATGCTTAATGCGGTATGCCGGGGCAACTGAAGCAAGCTGCCGATGCTCACTACTCACCACTCACAGCTACTTGTGGCATTGAGCGCGCTTGACGCTCGCGTTGTCCACTGCAACGCTGATCCAAGTAGATTGCATATAAATTTATTTATTATAAAATATATATATATGTGCACATTCCGTGTAGTAAAACGTGAGTGGCGATCAGCGAACGAGAGCTAGGGTAGCAGTCGCGCTTTACAGCATCCCTGCTGCGGCATGAACTTTGTAAACTTTTGACCTCAAAATCCGGTCACACGTTTCAACTGAATAATGCACTCACATATGCGCTTGCCTGGCAGGTGCCTGTGTGTGTGTGTATGTTTGTTGGTATGTCAGCAGTTGATTTAGATGTTTTCATATGTGCGACCCCATGAACAGTGGTTTGATTTGAGGATTTTTTTGGAAGCTACCGCTCCGAATTTTAATAGAACTAGATCTTGGTTGGGGATAAATAGCTTACAGGCTTTCGCGATCTATCAATCCTTGTTCATATAGTTAAAATTTCCCTATTTTTGTCAAGCCTTTCCTCTTTATTTATGAACTTATTCGATCTTGATATATTTTAGTATTATGTACGAAAGAACCGACGTAGTCTAATAGGCAAAAATCGCTGAAGACATGTCTTCCGGATTCAAAGATTTCAATGTCAAAGATATGCTTACATTTGGGCGCTATATATAAACTAATGCTGAATTATCATTTTAAATCAAAATTAATTGTATTATGTTATAAGCGGACGATCTTCTTTCATCCGTCATGTTCTATATACCACTTCATCATGAACTCGAGTACTGTAAATCGAAAAAAGCCATAATCCAGATAACCGTTTCGACTAATAAACAAAGTTTTTAACTAGTTGGCTTAAAAGTCCAAGGTGATTAGAGACTCCTTAGTCTAAGCATGTTTCAAGATAAAAAAAAAAAATTAATTGAAAGTAGTATTGGAATGTGCGGAAATCTACAGCAAACCCGAGTAATTCGTGCTAAACAAAGTCCTTGGACTAACCAATTAAAAACTCTCATCTCTAGAATGAAGGTTTCGAACATACTTCTTCATATATGTGACCTGGTCTACGGAAAGGGGGCTCACATATATCTTTTTGAGTCAAGGTTCATGCCTAGTTACCTGTATCTATCATTCCTAAAAGCGTCGTTTAGGGAAATTCTATATTTCTTTAGATTAAAATCGCGTTTTCTCTTCTACCGTATTCGGAAATGATATACTATATATAGCACAGTTAGCTCCTACATCACCTATCAAAGTAGTCAAAGGCGTCACGCTTTGAAGGTTCTTCTCGAGAGTACTCCATCTTATCCTGTGTTAATAATGCTACTTCAACACCAATCTGTATAAAAAAAGTTAATAATATAAGGTCAAAACAACTTTAGAGAGTTCTTTGACAGAGCACATCATGTTTCCTAAGCTCTGCTCAGCTTTGAAGTGATAGTTCTCAATTTACTTAGAACCTTCTATTATTGACTTTTTTATTCATTTAACAAAATAATGGTATCCTATTATTGGCAATCAAGCATCTACAATTCATCCGCTTAGTTTGGTAGCTCATAAATATTATTCACATGTTATTTAATGCTTATTGGGTTATGATTTTCACTCACACCGCTGCTGACTACGTATGTATAACTACACAGTTTTAATATGCTAACAACATTTCTAAGCGACCTCCATATATACATACATAGAAGTATGGCACATACGAGATGCGCTTGCAATTTAGGGCAGATCTGTGGTTTATAAATATACTACACACATACATAAACCTATATAAGGTAAGTAAAGAAATATTCGTGTACATGTGGCGAGCATGTGACATTGTAGCGTGTCATGTGAAACGTTTTGACGCAGCCACATGGTCAGAGCAATTTTTGAGCATGTATAGAGGAAAACCTTTATAGTTGTGTGAGTGTGTTGCTGTCTACGGCATAGAGTGAAATTATTTATTTATACTTTTATAGCTTTGCGTTGCTTATCGAATACCCATTGGTTGCCATGCTGCCATTTAATACCACAGTTTATAAACACATAAAGGGTGTGATGTTACGGGGAGTGTAAAGAAATTTTAAATTGCTGTGAATTTGGAACAAACGCATTATAAGACACAAATGAATAATATTTTTGTGCGTAAGAGGTTAGATTAGCTCATGTTTCTGGATTCAATTTATTTAAAATATTTTTGGTAGTTGAGATTAACATTTAAATTTTTTTTTTTAAGATTTACTTAAAAGGCAACACCCTGTAAATGTATATGTAAGCTCAACTATAAGCTTTTCTATTATGAAAGCTTAAATTTTAATTGCTTACTGCCATTTTTCGTTTGGCTATTTATAACTTTTTTAAATTTTTCACCCGGTTAGCCAAAAAAGTTCGCTAAACTTTAAAATTTATGCACAACATTGTTATTTATTGATTTTCACTTCCGTTATAAAATATAGGCATAATGCTAAATATATATAATCTATTGTATGTATGCCCACCGCTAGCCACTCTAAAGTGCCGGAATTTCAGCAAACCACATCCACTGGGATAGGTAATCAATAATGGTAAAATGGCGCCATTCAAGTTAACGGCTTTGTATTTGGTGTGCGATTGGGTTCAAATGAGCATACAAAATGAGCATTAGCCGCATTCTGTCAGCAAATGCTGCAGCAACACGATGCTTCAGTGCGGCAGCTGACACAAAGCGAGTGCCGAAAGCATTGCACTGCTTCTATCGCTCTTTCTTGTTGTTGATAAAATTTTTAAAATTATCCAAAAATCAATTCAATATTTCGGCTGTGCGCTATTAGCGCTTCATTCTCGTTGGCGCAACATAATCATTTGAACTTATGTCGTTCATAAATGTTTATTGACTCTCGGCTGTCTGTTGGATTTGGAGCCACATGTAGCTTCTAGGTACAAGCATATGTATCAAGTACAAACAGCGGTGGAGTCTGATTTATTAATTTATTGAATAGTAGAGAATCCTGTGCATAACCACACATATTAGTTTAGTCTATATATATATCAATCGATTATGCTGTCATATACAGCTTGTTACTAAAATAACATCACATTGATTTAGCGCGCTTGTTGTTGGTGGCAGGTCTTTGCCAGAAGGCAATAAATTCGGTGTTCATAAATTGCTGTCAATTTTAATTTTGAATTTGCAAGGTATTTTTGTTCAAACATGTGTAGATAAACAGGATAGATACAGCAAAGTAGTATGGGGTCAAAGGTCGGGAACAGTTCGAAGAAGTAAAAAAAGATTATATTATTTATTTTATATTAGAGCGAGAGAAAGAGAAAGAAGAAAGAAGAAAAGAGAGAAACTACGAGCGATTTTAGTTATATAAGGCAACAAGAACCGATTTCAACTAATTTTGATAATAAAATAGATTATGTGTGTTCAAAAAATAGCGGGAATTTCCAAATGTCCGAAAAGTGCTATTGTCAAAATTTAGGAAGAAGCGCTGACATAAGTACATAGTATCAAATATTGACTATTTGAATCCGAAAATATTAATATACTAGCAGACCCGGCCACACGTTTTTGTGGCAAGGTATAAATTAAATTAATTTGGTCCAATCTTGGCTTCGGTGACGATATTGATTACTCGAGGTCGATTTATGTTACGCAGCAGGATGACAACTCACACTACTTTTAATTGCAAAGTGAGTGTTGATAGTTCAGGCAATTTTAAATAGTTTGGGATAATTGACTACGTCATCCTGGTTTGTAGCTGTGTCAACTCACATGGACCGAAATTCTAGATTGTCGCATTAAGATCATCGATATATTTTTTACCACCAATATAGGTCATTCAATCAGTCATTTATGGTTACCATATTGAGGTTTCATGTCAGGAAAACTTCTCTTTCGAGTGAATGAAGTGACAGAAATCTGTTGGAAATGCTATTAATCTATTGAATATTTGTTTTCTCTTTTTATATTTTTCTTGTCAACTCGAATAAAATCTCTTATTATTATCTTCCTCGCAATTTTTCCATATTTACTCACTCTCTAATCTTTTCCTGGCCTTCCACGAATATTTCAAGACTAAAATTAGCCAGATCGGTTTGGCCGTTCTCGACTTTTTGCGAGGCTAACGAACAGCAATGCATGTTTATATTATATTTATGTAAATTTAGAGTTCTGTAAATTAGAAGTAAAACAAAATGTTAATTATTAATATCTCCTAACTAAATTTCATCAAAATCCGTTCAGCCGTTTAGGCATGATAGAGCAAAACTCCCAGCAAAAACCATAAAAAATCACTAACTCAATTTAGTTATCTGCCTACTGCCTACCCCCTAAGAACGATGGCGTGATTATTTATAGCCTATGACCATTTCTAGATTATCATCTATCACCATACCAAATTTCATCAAAATCCGTTCAGCCGTTTAGGCGTGAAAGAGTAACAGACAGTCAGAGTTACTTTCGCATTTATAATATTAATATGGATATAAACGAATTCATATTTTTTCCAAAAAAAAAAATAAAATTCCCGTTATTTTTTGAACACACCTCGTAGAACTGTCTGATTCAATATTATTATGAATTAATGGATAATCGCACACAGAGTCAAATAGGAGTGCGAAACTAACAATTTAGGGTATATGAGAAACCTGTGAACCGATTTCATCAAACTCAAGAAATACTGTTTTATTCGAATATTCAAAGCTTTCAAACAATATCATAAAATAAAACCAGTTCCTTACATTACAACACAAGAGTCTTTCACATAATAACACCTTTATTTACCACATCAATCAAAACGGCGTGCAACTGACAGGCATAAGAATATTAAAAAAAAGCAACACTCTTTGACGCGGTTGCAACGTCTTAATTACTTTGCTTTAAACTCAATATTTACTTTATTTTTATTTTAATTATTTCAATGAAATTAAAAACATAAAGTGAGCGAGAGAAAAATACAACAATAAAACTACTAATAATGAGTTCACTGCAGTGCAGCCAGCCGCAAGCCATTTGCATCGTTGAGTTGTGGTTCAATGGCCGGTCGGTCAAAGCGGTATGCAGCCGGAAAAATTGTTTTATATGTGCCTTCATGAACGTATACATATGCATATGTAAACTTTTATGCTATCACATATTTATATAAAATGTTCGCGCCGCTGCAAACAAAAATTCATATGAACATGGTGCTCACAAAGAAAGTATGTGTATGGTTGCGCTTTATATTTTTATTGCTGAAGGCTTTTAGTTGCACCTTGCCTTGCATATGCAAAAATCATTTATTTAAATTGGAGTTGAATATTTTTGCTAATGGAGCCTAGGAAAATTGAAGATATGATTTTAAATTAAACTATGCTATAAAGGGGTTACAATTTTTGGAGAAAATATGATAAATAAATATATGTATATACCCGTCAAGCAATCGCATCATGAATTCTATAGTCGGCACCATAAGAAAATTGAGTATGTGGGTAGAGTCTTCGTTTATTCTATGTATATGGTGTGCAGAACTCCACGAATTTTATACATTTCACTTCCATTTAGACTCTTTCATATAATCTAATCAAAATACTTGTCCCTTTCTCTCTATTTTGGCACTTTTGGAATTGTATTGCTGGAACATAATCTGAAAATGTTTGAGCCCCTACTAATTTCGACCCAAATTGAATTAGTTTTAGTTCTAGTCTAGGGAACTCCAATTGGCTATGTAGTTGTCTTGACAAATTTCCTTCATAGAGCGCAAGTCAAAAGAGTTGAAGTAACAAATAAAAAATCAAACATTTCTTGCAAAAAAATGTCAAAGTTGAAAGCAAAAGGCAGGCCGACAAAGCTGATGCGACGCTGTTTGTGCGCTAACTGTAAATTACTTATTTTTTGACTATTTTTCAAGGCGCAAATGAAAATAAACGCCCAAGTATGGACACGATGCGACTACTGAAAGCATAAAAAATATATATACGAAGGCATATTGTAGACATAATTTGGTACAGTAAATTATATATGTGTGAGTAAATTAAGGTATGTAAATCGTAACCCCTCGAAGTGCACTGGCCCAAACTTAACAATTCAGTTCAACACTTTGAATCCCATAACTACTTATTGTGCTCTTTCAATCCTCCATTTCCGAAGCCCTTAGAAACCAGTTAGGCTCTACAGTACTTGTCATGAAATAAAGCATTACTTTAGGGACTTGAGTCTCTGGTTTTCAGTACAGAAAATATTAAATTTAGTATTGCTATTGTATCAGAAGAAAACACAACTTCATAATACCCCCTCCTTATAACACTCCACTTTTCACAAGCATCTTTTGAGTTCAACTTTACACAACCAAGGCAGTTCGCCATGGACAGGAACAGGTGGTAATCATTTGGCGCTATGTCCGGGCTATATGACGGATGCGATAAAACCTCCCATCCGAACTCCCGTCAGAGGACAAGCTCACGGGTCCACGATCACGGAGTGTGTGGTCTGGCGTTGTCCTGGTGGAACACTACACCCTTCCTTCCTGTTGGCCAATTCTGGACGCTACTGGTCGATCGCCTTCTTCAAGCGGTCCAGTTGTTCGCAGTAGATAGTAGAATTAAGCGCCATATGGGAGAGGCTCATAGTGAATGATTCCCTTACAATCCCACCAAACACAACAAAACATTTCTGGTCGTCAATCCCTGCTTGGCCACTATTTGGGACGATTCACCGGCCTTCGACCACGATCGTTTTCGCTTGACATTGTCGTATGTAATCCATTTTTCGTCGCCAGTCACCATCCGCTTCAAAACTGGGTCGATTTCGATCAGTTTCAGCATCATATTGCAGGCGCGGATTCGGTCCAGAAGCTTTTTTTGCGTCAAATCATGCGGCACCCAAACATCAAGCTTTTTGTGTATCCAGCCTTATGCAGATGGTTTAAAATGGTTTAGTGGCTAACTCCCATCTCCTGGCCGACGTCACGAGATGGTACATGCCGGTCTAACTCGATGTTTTCCATGATTTGATCGGTATTCGCCTTCACAGGTCGTCCGCCGGCTGGCTTATCCATGGTGTCGTTTTCACCCACTCTGAATCGTCGAAACCATTCCACCGCAGTTCGAACTGATAGATAGTACCATCCCCCAAAACACCATTAATCTCATGGAACGTTTCTCTAGCGGATTTTCCTTTAACGAAGGAAAACTTTAAAATATAATGCGAATTCGGCGTTAGTGAAATCCATGTTTCCACGTCTATAACTGTTGAACGCAATATCCAAACTAATCATGCATAGCGTCGTTTTGTATGTCATGTCAAGACCTTTCAAAGATGTATAGTATTGCCAGATACGAACTCTGTAGCGCTTTATACATAGCCACGAAATTCAAAAGGCAAAAAGGCGGAAGGGAGATATTTGACAACCTAATATTTGTTCGGATAAAATTGCATGTAAATAGGTTCCGGTCACATACACCCGATTATTGTGTAAACTGTCATAAATACAATGTTTCTAAAACTATAAGCGTCTGTTGGTCTCTTGATAGAGGAATATCATTTCGATTATGGTTCGAGACCTTCGTAATGTCTCTAAGTTAGTTTTACGAGTACAGTAATAGAGTTATGAAAAATACGTCAATAACTTGGTCACCTAATACTGGATTATATTTCAAGGAGTTCAAAAACTTTTCAATTGAATTTTCAACTAATTTTAATTAAAATTATATAATTAATGAAATTAAAAAAAATTACTGTTTTTATATAAAAGAAAATTTAAGTTTACTTTAATTCAATAATTAATATTATTTTGCTGCACACAATTATTTTTGCTTTAATTAATGTTATATTCTCTTTGTGTTATTAATATAATTATGATGACAATAATTACATTTCATATTAAATATTAATCCAGCAATAATATTTATATATATGATATCAGCAAAAAGCAAATTAACAAATACATACATGCCTACTCCCAGTACTCCCACGAGGTCATGCCAATCACGGCTGCAAAAAACGGCAGATGAGAGCTCGGAACCACTCATAATGTTATTATAAACAAACAACCACATACAATTAAAAAAACATCAATAATCACACGCCACAGCGAACACATCTCGTTTCAACTTTAATTATGTTCAACTCAACTCAAACAAGCAAAACAAATGGCATGCAGACAAACATACATATATGTACATTTACCGTTTGATGTTTACAAATAAATACATATTAGCGATTCCATACATTCCTATATTATATGTGTGAGTACTTCCTGTCCTTTTGGCTGTGTATCTGGTATTTCATGTGAAGTGCACATTAGAAATCGCTTTAACCTTCATAACAGATCTGATTAGGAGCAGACGTGTGCTATGCGCGATTTATTTGTATATATATATATATATTTTTATACTCTCGCAACAAAAGTTGCTAAAGAGAGTATTATAGTTGTGTTCACATAACGGTTGTTTGTAACACCCAAAACTAAACGAGTTAGCTATAGGGTTATATATACCAAAGTGATCAGGGTGAAGAGTGGAGTTCAAATCCGAATGTCTGTCTGTCCGTCCGTCCGTCCGTCCGTCTGTGCAGGCTGTAACTTGAGTAAAAATTAAGATATATTGATGAAACTTGGCACACTTATTTCTTGGCACCATAGGAAGGTTGCTTTCGAAAATGAGCAAAATCGGACCACTGCCACGCCTATAAAATAGCGAAAAACCGAAAACACATAAAGTGCCATAACTAAGCTATAAATAAAGCTATGGAAATAAAATTTGGTATGAAGGATCACACTATGAAGGGGCATATTTGGATGCAATTTTTTTGGGTAAGTGGGCGTGGCCCCGCCCCCTACAAAGTTTTTTGTACATATCTCGCAAACCAATAGAGCTATATAAACCAAACTTTCTGCAGTCGTTTTGTTTAGCCATTTCCTAATACAGTCCAAAAATGAAAGAAATCGGATCATAACCACGCCCACCTCTCATACAAAAGTTAGGTTGAAAATTACTAAAAGTGGGTTAACTCACTAACGAAAAACGTCGAAAACACTAAATTTCACATAAGAAATGACAGATGAAAGCTGCACTCAGATTTTTTTACAAAATGCAAAATGGGCGTGGCGTCGCCCACTTATGGGTCAAAAACCATATCTCAGGAACTACCGATTTCAATGAAACTTGGTTTGTAATAGTTTCCTTACATCCCAATGATATGTTGTGAAAATAGGCCAAATCGCTTAACAATCACGCCTACTTCCTATATACCAGTACTTTGAAGACAATCTGAATCGTTTACTTTACAATATATAAAGTAAGCACTAGTGACGATATCGGTGCAGAACTTTGCACAAATACTATGTTAATAGTGTCGCAGCCCCATTCTAAAAATCGCTGAAATCGGACCATAGGTTTTTAAGGCCCCATATATCGAACACGAGGACCTCGGTGCTTCTAACCTAATATTATGGTTTCCAACTTTCAATGGACTTTATACAATATATATGACGAATATGTGGGTCAAATTGTGCATTATATAATATAAATAAAGTTAAATAAATAAATTGCGAGAGTATAAAATGTTCGGTTGCACCCGAACTTAGCCCTTCCTTACTTGTTATATTTGAAATTTATGATAAGCTTTAATTTTTGTTTATTTACATTGCCAGTGCTCTCTTGTATGTGTGATGTGTGTGTGATTGCACATTAAATATGATAATTTGTGTCATACGTCGAGGACACAGTGCACGTGTCCTTGATTTTGATGTCATATTTCAAAATGAACGTTTGCATATCCACTTTTATTACTGTAGATAATATAAGGATACGAGTGCTGACAGAAAAAGAAATTTCTGCTGGAATACAATTTTAATAAACTACTGCTGTTTATGGCTCCAACAAGTAAAAACATTGTTAAGTGAATAAAGAGTTGGAATGTGAGGTACTTATTTCTCATTCAATAGTCTACTCGAGGCATGAGAATAGTACTATGAACCTACACGCTTGAATAGAGGCTCTCCAAGATCTATTCTCTTGGTCCCAATTAATAAAGGATACACCATTTTATCTTGCTGTGTTCTTATTAATATGTCTCATCTTTCATCTTGAGCAAATCACTGTTTTTTTCTCGATGAATCTATTTATATCTGGTATGGACATTTTACTCTTATGTATATATTTTTTCAGAATCGCTAACTTCGATTTCCATTGTTATGGCAATTATGACAATCATCTGTTCGTATATAATACTCATTGATTTCTTCGATTATTCTATAGAATAAGGCCAGACTTATCCCGGATTGTGTGACGTTCGCTGAGTTGGATATGCCGGTCCAACTACTTAGAGTTCTCTCACGAACATGCGAAGGTTCCATTTGGTATTCTATAAAAATGGGCCAGAGATAACCAACTCACCAGCTCTTTCATTATCGTACATGTTCTTAAGGCTGGGAACACAGATAAAACAGATGTCGAGTTGTTCGGCATTATAGGAAAACAATATATTATAATCGCATTGTGCCCCAAGGGTTTTGGCTAATGATTTCAAACTTTACAAAATTCTTTTGTATATTCGATTGGTTTTGAAATGACCCAGAGACTTTTGTTTTGTCGTACAAAGTTTGTTAGATTCATATATGATAATAACATTCCTTAATCCCTCAAACCAAAAACATCAACTATATAGATTCCCACCATTCAGTTATTTCCGCAATCGATAGAGTGATCATCTGTGGCATTAAAAAGGGTCGGATTACACTATAATCCACAAAGTTATATTACGGTAAATTTTACTATGAAAACCCCCGTGTTTGAATGCTATGGGAAAAGGACTTTAGAACTCACCAGAGTAAATATAATCATACACCAACTTCATGCCAAAAATTTGCATTTCGAACAACAACATCAAAACATGACAACAAAGTTAAGGCACAACATAACCTCTACCAAAGCCAGAAACGACTAAACAAAAGTCTCTGGGTCATTTCAAAACCAATCGAATATACAAAAGAATTTTGTAAAGCTTGAAATCATTAGCCAAAACCCTTGGGGCACAATGCGCATACAAACGTACAAATATATTTTTTGTAAAAAAAAAACAACAACAAAACAACCATAAAGTTGGCAGTTGTTTAGATTATAGCCAGCAGGATACTAGTACTCCCTAAAAAGTTGTTGTTGTTACTAAGCTAAGCAAGTGCACGCTGGCTGCCTAACTGTACACGGCAGCAAACAAGCATAGATACATACGCAGGTTAACGGTCAGAGGGTCGCACAATCGTCGCTGCTATTTGGTCTGGCACTGAATTACTGTTTACTGGTTGCTTTGCCCGGCGGCAGCTATACGCCGGCATTAGCGCACCAACCTGTCCAGCGCCGCATAATCTATGCCAACAACCAAACAGTGGGGCACAGCCGCCCCATGCGGGACCACCAAATGACTCCCCTGATAATTTGCATTGGACACGCAGATATTAATTTCGCCTTTGCCCTCACAACATAGGCATTCGCTTTTATTTGACTTTATAGTTATTTCGCCGATGTTTGTTTGTGCGTGTGTGTCTCTCAACACACCTTGTGTAGGTGCTGTGTGAGTGTGTGCGCTTAAGCGAGTTTATGCAGTTTCATTTACGGTTCTGACTTCGGTTTCAGTGCTATTTTGGTTTAAAATTATATTCCCTGCCGCTTGCAAAGGTGCGCAAAAGCGTTGTTTACTTAATATTTACATAAATACACGCATATATATATATATACATTATATAAATAATTATGTTTGTATGTTTATATGCTATTTTGCTGTGGGCCTTGTTCGCCGTAGGAGCCTCCATTTTTTTGTGCAAACAAATTAAGCTATTTGCTTAACCAACACTCACTAGATTTGAGACACACTCAGGTGTTTATACATTTATATTGTATGTAGTAAGTTTGTTTGTGTTGTTGGTTTGTTGTTGTTCTGCTTTGTAATTTGATTCATATTTCCGGCATTGCACAGCAGGCATTGAAATATTTTAATTACAACTTAAGTGACATTACTCAACCTCAGTATAACCATAATCTACTTTTCATAGCTCAAGTTATTCTCGAGTATATACTTCATAAATATTTTGTAGGTGGGGGACAGAAACATTTTTTTCAGCCACGTTATAAATAATTCCATAAAATTTTTTCCTTTAGCGGTTACGGAATCTTTCTGAAACGATTCACAAAGAACGATCTTTATATGTAATAAGTATGTGAAAAGCTTTCAAAAGCTCGAAAAGCACTCAATACATCTAATATCAGAAAAAAGTCTAAAATAATTCGGAGAGCTTTTATATTTCTATGCCAATTTTCATTTTGCAAAGAATTACTTGCCAAACTGTATATGTCTGCGAATAGCAGTCCTAAGCTAAGTTTCAATACAATACAAGATCTGGCAAGAAGACTAAAAGCGCTTACATATAAAAGCACTTACATACCCGCTAAAGATCGAAATAAGCATACAGAATTATTTTTTGACTTCAATCTTGATTTTTAACTTGATCGTAAACAAATGGATCCAGATTTTACTTGCGATTAATTACTAAGAGCATGTAGTATAAACGCTATCTAATTGTCATTGCATTCACCATTCGTGGACAAAAGTCGATTCCAAAAGCTCTTTTTAGTGAAACAACGGTTTTCTAATATCATACTTTCATGAACATTACTGTAAAAGCTTTTACAGTTGTAAAATGTTAGTATAATTTAGACTTTAAAGCTTTCATTGAGCTTTCACTTTAATAAAAATGGAAAAGTTTTAATGTTTTGAAGATTTTCCACAATTATTTTTATAATTAAAATATGAAGCCCTAATGGTAGAGAAAACTATATACATTTACAAAAGCTCACCAAAGAGCTTTCAATGCTAAATTTATTATTTATTATAATACTATATTTTACTATTGTCAACACTATCTGCCATATAAATGTCTCAATTACTACAAAAATAACAATATCACATAATTTCCAAGTCAAACCACATTTTATTGCACGCATTTCATTTGAAAAAATCACACTATATTTCAATAACACACTTCAGCGCTTTAACCATAATACAGTCACTTTCCATAAATATCAATAACGAAATTATAGCCACGCCACCATTGGCTAGTGAAATGTAATTTCACGAAATTGAAGCCTGGACCGCCGCTCGTTAGCGTTGCATAGCCACCATTGCCATTTATATACTGATCCTTCACTTCGATACTGGTAATGATCGAGGGATAAGGTACATTCTAAAGCGGTACAAATTATAAAATTAAAATAATTTCAAATTTCCCCGGAATTTTTAGTACACACCCGTTGATCGAAGGCATAGTCACCGGACTTCTTGCGCATAAATCCAGATTTAGAGTAAACCACTTCACGCACCAAATGACGATCACCCGGCAGCCGCGTGCCCAGGATCAGATGATGACTCGCCGTTTGATTGGCTGCTGTCACGAGTGCAAATAATGCAACGAACATGAAAGCGCAGGCAAATTTCATGCTGTGAGCTTATTGTTAAATGCTTAATAAGTAAGTTAGTGAGAGATGCTGTTATCAGAGCACTCCAAGTTGCTGCTACTGTATTTAATTTCAAACTGATCGCAAAAGTTAAAATTCGCTTAAATTCACTAGCATTGAGCCAAATACAGATATACATACATATCAACAAACATGACATGCGTACATACGAACTTTTGTTTATCCAGATAAGCTACTTCCAGATAGTTCTTATCTTGTTTGGAAAACACTTGTTTAAATAAATGTCATGCATTACGGTAGTGAAGTATATACCCATGTATATATTTGAGTATATATTAACTTGATATACATGAGCCGAGGCAGCATTTTGTGGATTAACTACTTAAATTTGCTCACTTATTTTGCTATAAAAAACTGTTGTTGCTCAACTGCAAATAGTCATACCACTGCTGTATAAATACTTTTGTTTTATAACGGGAAGTACATACGCGCAAACATAAATAACTATTATTTATTGCTGAAAGTGAGTCATTTAATATCAAAAACATTTCTCAATGATATCACTTTTATATTTGGATATTTCTTAAAAATGTTTAGAATTCTTCTTCTTCTAAGTTAGATTAACTCGTTCTTATTACAATAACAACCTAGATAAAATAACAATGTATGGAAGCTGGCAAGAATATAGCAAAGTGTTTGGTAGGAGCTTTAGAAAGATGGAATCATTAATGAAGACGTCGAAACCCTGTTCAATGATATATAACAAAACTGCCAGTCAGAAGTAATGGACTGTTGGAGCCAATTCTCGAAGTTGATACTATATCATGAAGTATTACGGTTCTATACTATGTTGCCTAAAAGTGACTGACCTAAGTGGAGTAAATGTGTACTAATCTTATTACTCTGTGGAATGTTGAATATAGGTTAAAATTTATCTCGATAGATCTCACGTATCTTGTACAAAATATAGATTAGCAAAGAGAAGTCATGTTTCAAGTTTTATAAAAAATATCAAATGAATTAGGGAACTTAGAAAAAAGTCTCAATATATATGAATAAACTTATCGCGAATAAATTCGAATTGTGTAGGAAAGAGCTTTCATTTCACATTTGTTCAGCATGTGCTGAGGAATAAACTAATGTTCCGAATATATTATAATTTAATAAAGAAAATAATACTGAAAGCTTTTATAATTGTCAAAACAGTTATATTACTCATTTTAAATCGTTTTCAGAGCTTTAACTTCACAGAACTTTGCGGAAAGCTGCTGATAGTAGCTTTTGGTCAACATATAAATTGTGATATAGCCCATGCAGTGTGAGTGTCATAATCGAAATGGCTAGTGGATATTTTCAATCACTGGTTTCTGAGAATCATTAGAAAAACGGGGCGTTTTATGAGTAAATAAATACACAACCCTAGGCTTCGACCAAGGTTCGCCATACTTTTAAGATTTCAATCGGAATGAAGATCTATACCTGAGTTCTTCATAATTTATTTCCGGTTTTTTTGTTTTGAACGGTTTTTCATGACTTTTATGTCGCCGTAGATATGGGATATATATGCTATGGAACTATAGAAACATCACATAGACGAGATTAACGAATCATTTAATCTTAATATATTTTTTTCAGGTATACATCGTCTACAACGACATATTCAGTAAAAATTATTTGGAAGCCAATACTCCACATTAAAAAATGGGATGGGTGTCAGATTTCAGAGTGTTTATTTTGGGGTTGAAGATATCTATTTTTGTACTTAAAAAGGCGGAGTGGCATCGTGTGTGTAGTCCGTAGTTCTCTTTCGATGGAGCGCAACTGACTTCGAGTGAGCTCTGCAAACGCTGGAGAACAACTAGCACCTGTGCAGTAGCGAGTTCTTTCTGGCCTGCAGTGGATCGAAAACGGGCCTTGCAGCTGCAGTCGCTTTGTTAGGCTCATATCTCCGCAATCATTGATGTGCTAACTGCACATTGTCCAATGGGCACACACGCGGTGAGACTAGTGATCAAGTCAGTCAGTTACCAAAACTGTTTGGGGAAAGCCGAAGAGGAGTTATCCAAGCACTTTCAACTTCAATGTCCAGCATTCGCCAGACTTAGGTTAAAGCACCTCGGTATGCACATCTACGACTTAGGAATTTTATAATAGAGTCCAAGCGCTTTGTCGTATCATAAGGGTCTTAGAGAACGGTCAGGTGTATTCGGGTGTCACAAAAGACAATCGAAACTGTATGAGTGAGGTTCTTTGCAGTTGCAAAGATCTACCCCTTAACCTAACCTAATACTTAATAATACTTTTAATTGAAAAATATATATTTTAATAAAATTATTTTAATTAATTGTTCATTTTTGAATTATAATTAATATATTTATAAACAAATAAATAATAATAATAAATATTTTTCGAACTACTTACCACTTATTACTTGGACACGACTCTGCAAAATAAAATACAAATCAGATTAATATGGAATTTCTCAAATTTTCAATTTCACAGAAATGGAAAGAGGAAATAACGTTCATCTTCGATTTTAATTTCGAATATGCCCCTGCCATAAAATACACAAATTAATAATCGTAAATAAAGTACGAACATGAAATTTTTATTACAAAGCAAGAGCGCACCCCTGCAAGCCTTATTTTCCAATATACCAAACAAAAAACTTTAAATGAAGTTTACTTTACCAACACCAACGATATTTCAATATAACAACAGGGAAAATTTTATTTTCATTGTGGCATGAATATAAACAAAATCATGAGAATATATGAAGCATAAAAACATTTTTCGAACTGCAAGTGTGTGTTAACGGTACTTGTGTTGCTTGCACAACTTTTTCGAAAACAACGAACGAAGTTTAGGGAACAAGCATTCAATATTGTAAAGAAGAAAAAACCAGAATAGCCGCAGGATAATACATATGCATTACATAAAGACATAGACTTACACACATAAGGGTATTGTATGAAGAAATAAGCGATTTTTATAGAAGCTGGCACACTTTGCTTTGCATATTCATACGGAATGTGTTCAATATGTTACAGTTAAGTAAATATTACTTGGAAAGATAAAAATATGAAATATGCTCAAATACACATACAAACATATATTTTTTTCTGCCACGTTCACTTGAATGTGTAACCAATTGTGCATATCCTTGGGCACATCCCATTACAACCCATGTGAGTTTATGTACAAGTGTAACGCTTATTGTTACGCTGCTTCTTACTTTCTTTCCACTTTCATTTTACATGCTCTAATATTGCTCGGATATGTTCGTATGACTTGCCTGGAGAAGCCGTTGGTTAAATAGTCTCATATGTAGCTGAGTGTATATGTCTGTATATTGAAGTATTCGAACAAGGATAGAGTTGTATATTGAAAGATCGTATAATAAAATGTTATTACACTTATATGAGGCAATCATATGTAGACTGCGGGCAAATCCTTTTTGCAGAGGAAAGGGTAAATTTGGTATTTATTCCCCGTTAAAGCTTTAATATGTATTTATCTCTCACACAATCTCTAACAAAAACTTTTTTTGAAAGTTTTTGCGACCCCACGTTCTCAGTTGGCTTGTTGTTGTATTTAAGAATTTGAGACTTCTTTATTTCAAAACTATATTGCTGCACTTTCACTAAATTCCCATCACCATTTTCCACTCAAAGACCACCCACTTACTACTGATATTACACTTTTAATCACGCAAACACTAAAACTAACCTCAAACCATCGCAAACTCAATCATATTTACACAAGCTACTTGTGCCGCGCGCTTTTAAAGCATCAACTCTAACGCGCTGCTGGCTGGCTTGCTTGCTTATTTATTCTAAAGTCGCTTGTGCCACAGCAGCTTGCGCCTTAAGCCGTAATTGTTTGCTCTAAATGCCTTTCAAACAGCTCTTAATCCACTTAGACACACCTCGGCGCTGGACGGCTGCCAAACGCCTTGTGCGCCACATTGAAATTAACGGGAAAATTCAGTGTCAGTGCCAAGAGCGAACGAGTTGTTCGTGAGTGAGTGAGTTCGGAAGTGATGCTGCTGTGCAGTTATAGAGTGAGAGTGGCGGGCGTGTATGTGGGGTATAATATTGAGCCAAGAATTGTTAAAATGTTTAGAGATTTTATATTGTAAATCTCCTTTACACTTTAAGCGGATCAAGCGCTGTGGTTCCGGTTTGTTGTTATAGTAATATCTATCCTGGTAGTGAAGTTCCAAGGGAATGATGAGATAGAGTTGAGAGTTGTCAGTGGAGTCTTTGCTAATAGCTTCGATGTACATATACACATGATTGGAGCAGAAAAATAGTTATAGTATTCATAACGATAATCATGTGGATAAGCCAGCCGACGGAAGACCTGTGACGACGAATACCGTTCAAATCAAACCATCTGCAGAAGGCTGGAGACACAAAAAAAATTGATGTTTGGGTGCCGCATGATTTGATGCAAGAAAACATTCTCGAACGAATCATCGCCTGCAATATGTTGCTGAAACGGAATGAACTCGACCCATTTTTGAAGCGGATGGTGACTGGCGACGAAAAATGGATCACATACGACAATATCAAGCGAAAACGGTGGTAGTCGAAGGCTGGTGAATCGTCCCAAACAGTGGCCAAGCCGGTATTGACGGCCAGGAAGGTTTTGCTGTGTGTGATCGACCAGAAGTGTCCAGTATTGGCCAACAGGAAGGATGTTGTGTTCCACCAGGACAACGGCAGGCCACACACTTCGTTGATGACTCGTCAGAAGCTACGCAAGCTCGGATGAGAGGTTTTACCGAATCCACCATATAGCCCGGACATAGCGCCAAGTGATGACCACCTGTTCCTGTCCATGACGCCCTTGGTGGTGACAAGTGGCTGTCCGAGTTCTTCGCAAATAAGTAGAAGGGCTTCTACGAGGTGGGTATTATGAAGTTGTCGTCTAGATGGAAACATATTAGAACTAAATCCGATCACTGTAACACTTTTTATAAAACATTGAATAAAGAGCAAAAAAAATGAAAGGGAGATATTTGACAATCTAAACAAAACCGCTTACAAAATCATCTCCTAAAATCATCTCAACATAAGCCTGAGAAAGAATTAAAAACACGTTCACTTTCCTCAACTATGAGCTTATCCATATTACATATTTACAAGTAATTTCAGTGAGCCACATACAAACGACCTATACACGCCAGCCTAGCTCACCATTGTCATTGCCATTGTTGTCGTAACTGACGTTGTTGCTATTTAATTTTTTTTGTTTATTTATTTCGCGTTTTATTTTTCCTTTTGAACGTCTGCCAGCGCATTATGTCACTTTTATTTACGTAGCTAAAATCCTCACACGCCAACCAACTCGGCGCTCGACGCTATATGTCTTTCATTCAACATTTGTCATTCAATAGCATTTTTTTTTTCAACATTTTCTTTTCATCAGCCTACTATAAGCGCGCTTACGATTTTAGTTAATTCATTTTATATTCTACTTTCTCATACTTGTCTCATTATTGTTGTTGTAGCAGCTGTCTTTCGTTTATATGCTGCTTTCTTGTTTGTTTTTTATTGGTTTTTTATTATTATTTGTTGTCGTTTTTGTTGTTGTTTTTGCTACTTGATCTACTGCTCATTTTTAGCGCGCGTCATGCTGATTATGCAGGAACACGCTTCGTTTCCTTTTAATGTTGCCAATTACATCAAATTCCATTTCGCACTCGTTCGCCTCTGCTCCCTGCGCCGCTCTCGCTCCACCCCGCCTACTGCTGTCAACAGAACAGAACAACAAAAATTACGCATTACATTCGCGCTCATTGCGTTTTCTTTATAAGCTACGCTGCTTCCGCCATCCCCTCTTTTTTTTCTTCTTCTTCACTTCTTCTCACAACCTTTCAGTTAGACACATTCATTGTGTCATCAGCTGCGCCATTCGTTCCATTTTCTTTTCAGCCAATTCACAATTCACTTTTCCCTCTCCACGAGACTGTGCGCTTTTGTTATTGTTGTCGCTTTGGCTGTTGACATTTTCGCCTACATAATGTCTATACATATACTATATAGGTATGTATATATGTTTGTATGCTTGTAACGCATCTATGGCGCGTAACGGTACGTGAAGGGCAACAGCTGCTCTCTATACTCGTATAACTGTGTACATTTGCACGCATTTGTGTTTTCGTCTTATTTGTTGTTGTTGTGTTTGTTGCCAACAACAAAGCATAGTGGTGCGTCAATGGTCCTTGACTCAACTCGCAACTCGTCCACTTCACTTTCACTTCTTGCGCTTTACATTTGCTCACTTCACATTCAGCGGCGTCAGTCCTTGGTGGCCCCAATTCGCCCGTGGCGTCGACAGCTTCGCATCGTTTCGCTTGCATTTAACATACACGTTGCGGTTTGGGGGAACTAAGGCGTCGGCTGAGTGTCGATGCGTGCTGTACTCTCTCTAACGGTGTTACTTTTATTAGGCCACACAAGGTCAGCTTAACTGGTGCATAGTCACACTTCTACTAATTCCAGCTCTTTTTTTTAATTACTCGTAATTGGCAGTTTTGTAGTTAGCAGCTTTCCGTAAAATTTCTATTAAAGCATTAACCGCCACACACAGAGTGTGCGAAGGAGAGTGAAGGTGTGTGTTTTAGTGCATGTAAGTTTTGGCGTTTAAAGTTGTAGCAAATGAGTAAAATTTCAAACCATTTACTAACTCAAAGCACTTTCACTACATAATAATGCCGTTATGTAGAATTTTCCTAAATCATACCGAGTTTTCAAATAATTTTTGAAAAGTTCGACATATTTTGACTAAGATCTTTTATCGCGAAATAACCTTTTCATATTGGTTTTATGTGGAAAAGATCCGAAGAGATGAAGAATAATTGCTCATTACTGCCATTCAAACCACTTACTTAACTCTGTATCCCGCAACTACACCTTTAATGGCGACATCTGAGAAAGATTTTTGGGTTATTGATAACAACCTAAATTCTTTGATTCCCATTTTTTTGAGCTTCTTTATATTGTACTACAAATGGGACTATTTAGAAATCTTCGAACAATCTATATTAAGAATAATGATGTTTTTTCAAGAAAAGCTCATGTATAAGGCTAAATGAAGTGTAGTCAGTTATCTATATCATTGCCAGTTTCCAGAAAAAAATGTTTCTACTAATCATGGAATAAGAAGAATGAGAAACTGCCGTCTCTCTCCTATATATAGATCATAATGAGATTCCTGAAAGAAATTATATCTGATCTTGAAAACACAGGTCTCTTAGTAATCAAGTAAGAACCAACGATTGTCGAATACGAGTACTTGTTGATGTAAGGTTTTTATCGAAGTCTAAGAAATGCATCTGCATCTTTTTGTGATTTACGAGATCAAAACAAAAACAATATTTTGTAGATGCCCTCAGGCTCTGCATCGCAAAGTTTTATCCAGCTTTATATTATCTCGATGCACTCATGATGTGTTGTTATGGTTGACTATTTATGTTTCAGAAAGATAGGATGAGATTTGTTTTTGTTTTTTTTTTCAACCATCTCTTTATCTCTCTCTCTCATAGTTTCACAACTGTAGATCATATATTTTTCCCTTCTGTAATACTTAATAGATGTTAATGGACGGATGAATTTTTCAGTTTCAGAAAGATGGGATTAGATTTTGCAATCATCTCTCTCTCTTTCTCTTCCTTCCTGCAGATCATATATCTTTCCCTTCTTTAATATATAACAGATGTTAATGGACTGATGAGACCAACTTTCTGTGATTTAAATAATTTGAGCCACAAATATTTATTTTCTTGCTTCAAAATATTCCCCAAAGATATTCTTAAATGCAAGGGAGTACATGTTCAATAATTTATAACCGTTTATGTTCTTATTGTTCAAATATCTATTATAGTTTTATCGGAAGTGAAATACCTAAATGATAAACTCCGTAAAGCTTCCATTCATTGCAACTAGACATGATAAATAGTTAAACTTATCCACGCTGGCAGAAATGTGTCTATCATTCACCGTTAAGTTTTCATTATTGACTTTTTTTCAAACCATCACGGTTGTTGACATCAGACACTCATTGAACTCAAAGTCAATGAAACTACTTGAACTTTTATGTTGGGCGGCAAGCCAAGAAGACTCAATGTGACACAAAACACGCGAATTCAATTTGAGCACATACAAAAGCATATATATATAGATAATACATACTATATAGTAGTGAAGTGTGGTTTAACCATAAGCTTAGCAGTGCCATTAACTATGTGACTTTAAATGAATTTAGTATTGCGGAATTTATTATGAAAATAATAAAAAACATTCTGAATATTATTTTAGAATTGAAAGAGATTTTGCAAGACGAATTTTGAAGCTGTCCAGAAGAAATGAAAAAATAAATAATTTGTTTTAATAGGAATAATTTTCGATTCTAATATATTTTATATGAATTATCTCTTATACATATATGAATTTTCCATCAAATTATCCAATATTGCGCAATATTTTGTAACTTTCCATATTTGCCTCCAATACTTCGCTGTCGCTTTAAACGCAGCTGTTTAAATAAAACGAATATGTATATAACACCGTCTGTAAACAACATTATGCAATACATTATTCATAGGCAACACCTTAATATTTCAGCTTTAATTATCTTTGATCTACTCGCAAATAATTGCATGAACTTTATCACTTCCCACTTGCCGGCCTGCCTGCCTGAGAAATCTTTGTTTACTCGTATATTTGCGCTGCCTTCGATTTGACACTTTGACGTCATCTTAACGCCACTTTCCGTCATATTTCTGCCACACAGCTGTCAAATATAATATTCGGAAATTTATATAACGGCGGTTAGCGGTTAGCGTGTGCAAATGCTTAACTGCTCTTTCCGGTACGGCTGAGCAAATTTGTCTACAGAGTGCGAGACAATGGCACGCACTTTAGTAGTAATTTGGGAATGGATTTGTGTAAATTTTGACTTTTTTTGCTTAATAAGTATTGAAGTAACGTGCGGTTTTTATTGACTTTCACACAATATTTTTTTGGATTTTTTTTTGTTTGAGGTAGGCCTTTAACCGCGTGCAAACTGACGTCAAACCGAAAATTATTTTATTTCCTGAGTGATTACTTTTGGTTTATTTGACCAAAATGATTTTGTTGAAAATGTCATGCGGGCAAGTTAATGAGTTCGTAGTATGATGGCAATCAATCAAGTCACATTTAATGGATATGATGGTAATAAAAATTATTAAATTTTATTTATTCTATATTTTGCTGACGACTTTCAAAATATATAGCTTAAAAGTTCATCCTTGAGCATTATATTGCCGCCAATACTCTCAATTGCGTCTTCAGTTTCTAACCTGCAACTATAAACAAATAACTTATGTTTCTTTGGTCCAGAGCCAAGTTATACTGCAACTACTATCTGATTATTGCAAGAGACTAAGTACCGACTTAATCCAACGTGATCGAAACAAATGTTATATAAAATAAGGAAATGATACAGATATTTCTATTATTCTCATGTTTGTTCCTACACTCTTTTATGAAGCTCTCCCAAGGTTTCATCTATCCGACCCCGATACCAGAGCGTGGATTTGAAAGCTAATGAATATCAGTTTCTCTTCACCGCTCTGAGTAATGAAGCTCTCTCTCTCACTGTACTTACCGTGCCCTAGACTATATTCTACAAAGTTTTTTCGAGAGCCGAGTGTTATTGCCACAACTATTGATCAATACAAAATACAATGTTATATGAAAGAAGTAGAGAATCTGCAGATAATTATTGTCAAGCTTAATCCTACAAACTTTTTAAAAGCTTTCGCGAAGTGTTCTTCACTTTAGCTAGTACGAATCTGATATCCGAGTGATCTAATAGTCTGCTGACAGATCTTCGCCGCGCTGAGTAATAAAGCTCCCTCTCTCACTGAACTGACCGCTCTTTATACTATATATCAGAGTGTAAAGCTCTAGTACACTCTCTCATAAATACTCCTACTTTTCCTTGACTTCGGACTTTTATAGCAATATAACAACATCTCTCACATGCACTGCCATATTATGTAATGTAAGTACAGCGGCGCTCTTATGGGCTGGTCAGGCGTAACTGGTAGTCATATTATTTCCGCCTTAAATACATATATTTTATGATCTCATAAATACTAGCATCATAATTTTCCGTTATTACAGCGCTCATAAATATAAAAACTTGCACGCCCACATGCTTAAATACTATAATAAATACATATACACATATGTATGGGATATACAATTTTACTCATTTAGGTTATATACAAATAAAACCGACAAAAATGAAATCCTTTTGCATTTATTTATGCATTTCGAGCATGTCGAAAATCAGATTCACCTATCAACAGCAACACAAAATGACATTAAGTGGTTGTTGTTCGCACCGCCAAGGCTTAAGGCTTATGGAAACTCAAACCGCAAGCAACAAGCGGCTAGAATGCATGTTGAGCACTTCAAAATACATATATGTATATTCTTAGGTCTGGATGTGGTTGTGCTTATTTACATACAAACATATAGGACTATGTATGCTATGCTATGTTGTGGTATGTTATGTTTGTATATGCGTTGAAGAGAGTACGTTTTACAGCAACTAAAGCAAAAATAACAAAGTCGAACAATAAACAACAATAAAAGTGGGAAATAAACGACGCGGAAACCCACATAGTAAAAGCAATTTAAGATGCGTGAAATATTAGCAGTGGTGTCGCTGAAGCTGAGTTGTGGAGGGTTAAGTGTTAAGGGGTTAAGATGACTTATGAGAATTTGTAAAATTAAAAAAAAAAGACTCTGAATAAGTTTAGAAACTCTACTATATATTTTTCACAGCTTATTGAACGTTTGAAGACTGAAAGAAGACCTCTTGGGATGTATGAGTAGGTTATTATATTAGGAATATTTTGTTAGGAAATTTTCCCTCATATTACCAGTAAGTTACCCGAGAAATAGTATGTTAGCTTAAATTTACTTTTTCATACCATGACATTTTTGATTGAGAAGCTTTGGGAACGAAAAAGCTGTTTGAACAGAAACAAGAAATAGAAACTCTCCAAAATCATAGGACGTTGACCTTCGAAATTTTCAACTAACTACACCCCTGACTCCATGTATGTATTATGCACAGAACACATGTGGCATTCCGGAAGCATCTCAAATAGAAAATGCGTGGGCTCTCGCCAAAGTGTATGCTTTTCTACCGCTACGCTTAAATTTTTGGTAATTTTATAGCACATGCGGAGGAAAGGGGTGTTAGTTGGAATGAGTATAACCAACTGAAAACCATGAAGTGGTAATGGCATTAAATTTTATGCCCATTACAGGATTTCACTATGGTTAACAGTTATATAAGTGTGATAGTGCAGTCACACACACACACACACGCTCGCCCTTACAAAGGAAAGACAGTAATGCGGCGAAGAGGCATACTCAAACTTCAATTACAAGACATAAGTGAAGCAAGTGTAGATAGGGCAGTGAGTAGTTAAACATTTTCACGCTCTACACACTTAAGCAGGCGCATTACATAACAGCGCATAGGTACTATACTTAAGCAACCACAAGTAGCCGTGTAAGCTTAACGAGCAGACAGCACACTTTACTATACGTTTCCCCCTTTTCACTTTGATCATTGTATATATATTTACTTGTTGGCCACAGCTGTCTGAGAAAATTTGAGTGCTCTCGCTTTGTAGAGCACCCACAACTGCCACCGACAATTCGCCATTTACACATTGTCGTCGCCTAACAGATTTTACGCCCACGCTTTGTTGTGATGTTTACTCATATTTTTGTTGTTATTATTTATTTTTTTTTTGCACTTCCATTTCCGCCACACTCATATGCGTATCCTTTGCGGAAATATGAGCTTATTGCCAGCCACAGCCATGTGTGTGCTTTGCAGGAATGGCGACCTCAACGCATGTCAGCGATTTTTGACAAATACGGTTTATGTCAACACCACAATTCGCTAGTTTCCCGAAACTTACACCAATTCAACCAATTTATAAGCAACACCACTTTGCAGGCATAGTTCATTTGTGTATTTTTGTTGTTGTTTGTAAATAAGCTTCAGCTTCACTGCTTAAAATTGGCTGTTGTGTGGGTAAGTATATGTATGGCAAACAAGTGTCAACGGCCTGTCAACTCCATTCAGATTGCTTATTTATGTGGGCGCGTGAAGTGTGATTATTTACGCGCCTATATTTAGGCTAAATAACTTTGTGGTATAAATGCAACAGTTTGACTGTTTCAAGGAAATTAAAATAAATTTTGATTACAAACCAAGATTTTTAAGAAAATCATAAATTATTAACTTCTTTTTTTCGAAAGCTTTTTCCAAAGCTTTGAGCATATTTTGATTACAATTTATTAGTTGTAAGTGAGTCATACATTTTCTAAACCTTTTTTTTCAAAAGCTTTTTCAAAAAATTAAAGCTTTCGTACTTAAATTCCAAATATAAATATATTGTGAGTGTAAATTATTATTTTTAAGAAAATCATTAATTTTTAACACTCCTTCTTCGAAAGCTTTTTCCAACGCTTAGAGCTTTTGTAATTGAATTAAATTTGTATACATGTATTTCAATTGCAAACAGTTATTTTTAACAATATCACATATTTTCAACCGCTTTTTATTAAAATCTTTTTCCAAAGCTTTGAGCTTTCGCAATTAAAATTGAAATTTGAATATATTTTAATTCCAAATTGTTATTTTTAAGAAAATCATACATTTTTAACCTTCTTTCTTCGAAAGCTTTTTCAAAAGCTTAGAGCTTTCATCAGTTTCTTATAAAGCGAAATCGTTTAAAAAAATGTGTGTGCTTTTATGTCATTATTCTGACACTTAAAAACCGCCAAATTATAGAAATTGTATAATTTGCCAATGCCAAGGGGTTGAATATCTGAAACTCAGATTTGGTTAAATACTTATTTGAGCTCTGGACTTACAAAGTAATTGATTGCCAATATTGCCACGAAGCTATGATCTATGACAGATTTTAATGTAACATCACTACAAAGTTACGTTAGTAACAAAGTGGTATTTGTGAAAATATGTCCAAAAATGAAATCTACTTGTGTCCCGCTAGTATTCCACAAGCCATTCTAAAGCTTTAGTCTGCTCTCTGCTCCCGAATTTTGAGAAGTATAGTTCGTCAATATATGTTAGATTTCACTTTCAACGAATTAAATGATGCTGGACCAGACCAAGTGGAAAGAATATCGGAACATTTGGCCAAAGAAATGTAACTTTTGTATATCATGAATTATACGAAGTTGAGTTTTCGAGTTTTTGAAATCCAAGTTCAATAAAAAAAATACAATTCATCACTTAATATGCCTCACATCTTACAACTTCGAAACATAAAGACTTTAAAAAGTCTTAGTCAATTATTTCACAGAATTATATATGCATTTGTATGTCCATAAATAACTCACATATAAGTATGTATGCATTGTATGGCTGTAATGAAATTTAATATTTCATATTCAATTCACTTGCTGACCTTGACATTAACGTCAATAATAATACCACGAAGTCATATTTACAAGCTCCAACTGAGCAACTCGCACAAATGCACAAACACATTACATACATACACACATGAGTATGAGAGCTAATGTGCTAACTAAATATTACTCATACGCCTCGGTGAACAATGCAGGCACAGCGTGAGGGTATTGTGCAGGCTTCGGTACAAACGAATGCAGTTTATGTGCAATAAGGTGAAACACAAGTGAGTAAATGCATGAAGTATATACAGTCTATACAGAGTATACATATATACCAGCATTTATTTAATATTTTCTTCAAGTACAAGCCACAGCAACGCTGCTAGTGACACTGCACCAATACACAAATTAATTATTTACATTGTACGTAGATGGAATGCGGAAATTTGCAAGAAACCGAGCTGTTGCTATGAAAACTTTATGTACTAAAAAAGTTCAAGTTCAAAGTTATTTAACTTACTTCATAAAGAAATATGAAGTTGCTTGTGCCGTTTTTTGTTGTTTTTGCCGCACAGCTGCTGTCTTGCGGCGACACCGCCAGTTTGGTGTCAGGTTGCGACAGCGGTTATTTGGAAAATAATTAATAGAGTACAGGTAATGGAAAATACATGCATATGAAATCGTTTGGCTGCTCAATAATGCGTCCATAATGCAGAAGTAGTGAAGTTGGGCGTCTTAAAGCGTACTTTAATAAATGATTTTATATTTATATACATTTTTTTCTAAAAGAAAAATTTAATAAAAGTACAAGTATGCTAATAATAATAAAAAATAATAATACCTGTTATATATGAGTAATAGTTCAATAATGTTAATTTTTTTAACTACAGATGGATGCAAACTGATTTCACTGAGCATAAATTCAATAAGTCTGGGTTCATTAGCAAGAGCTTCATTATTAAGTTTATAGTTGGCATTATGTAAATTTATTTTTATTTTTAAATACATTAATATTATCTTGAAGAGCATAAAGGTTCTAACGAAGACGAACAATTGATAAACTGCAAGGAAAAATTAATGGGTAAGCGGGTTCGTTACTAGTGAAGATGGCTTTCTGCCTCTCTGGTAAATTTAAGGTGTGACCCACTTTTTCAGCGATTTAACGAAAAAATCTAACTTATTTGGAAAGGTGTGGTCAGACACAACATTCTTTGCATGATTCACGCAGCATATTCTGCATTCATAGTATCCCCTAAGAGTAACTTCAATTCGATTTCCATGTCTTCAACTTAGAAAATCCACAAATATAGAATAACTAAAAACTGAATCACAAGAAAAGCGTTATGTATTCGAAAAAAAAAACTTTAAAGAGCACTTTAAATGTTAGAAATATAAAGATTTTGAAATCAAATACTAACATTCACTATACGTGGTGTGTTCAAAAAATAACGGGAATTTAAAATTTACAATTTCACGGGCTTGAATAGTCCAATTTCTTAAAAACTCACACTTCGTTGCTTGTTCGTGAATTTTTGGCCCATATTCGATATTCGCCATATATGACTCCATGTGATTTTTTCCTATTTCCAAAAATAACGAGTAAAGGAAGGCTAAGTTCGGGTGTAACCGAACATTTTATACTCTCGCAATTTATTTAATTAACTTTCCTTATATTATATAAGGAAACAATTTGACCCACATATTCGTCATATATATGGCATAAAGTGCATTGAAAATTGGAATCTCTAATATTAGGTATATGGGAGCTAGGTGAAGTTATGACCCGATTTCACGTATTTTAGGCACGGAGACATGTTATTAAAAGAGAGATATTCCCTCCGAATTTCTTCAAAATATCTGAGAGTCATACCTATAATTTCAGTAAAAAATGTGTTTGAAGCACTGAGGTCCTCATGTTCGATGCATGGGGTCTTGAAAACTTATGGACTGATTTCGACGATTTTTAGAAGGGCGATGCCACAATAAAAATGCAGTATTTATGCAAAGTTATGTTCCGATATCTTCACTAGTGCTTACTTTATATATTGTAAAGTAAACGGTTCAGATTGGCTTCAAAGTTCTGGTATAAGGGATGTGGCGTAGTTGGCCTATTTTCACAACATTTCATTGGAATGCAAGGAAAATACTACAAGCCGAATTTCATTGAAATTGGTCGAGTAGTTTCGGAGTTATGGTTTTAACACATAAGTGGGCGGAACCACGCCCATTTAAAATTTTGTATACCCTTTTGAGTGTAGCTCTTCTGCACTTTCTTTATGATGAAATTTAAGGTTTCTGTTGATTTTCCTTACTGAATTAAAGCATTTTGAGTAGTTTCCTTTGTATGGGAGGTGGGCGTGGTTATAATCCGATTTCCTCCATTTTTGGACTATATAAGGGAATACCTCTCGCCTTTTGTTGATATAGCTTTAGTAACTTACGAGATATGTACAAAAAGCTTAGTAGGGGGCGTGGCCACTCCCACTTTCTCAAAAAAATTACATCCAAATATGCCCCTTCCTAGAACAATCCTTTGTGCCAAATTCCATAGCTTAATTTATGGCTTAGTTATAGCTCTTTATGTGTTTTCGGTGATCCGATTCCGCCAATTCGAACTTAACCTTCTTATGGTCTCAAGGAACTCGTGTTCCAAGTTTCATTAAGATATCTCAATTTTTACTCAAGTTACAGCATGCACGGACGGACTGACAGACATCCGGATTTCAACTTTACTCGTCATTCTGATCACTTTGGTATATATTATCTTATATCTATCTCGTTTAATATTAGGACTTAAAAACAACATTTATTATACTCTCTCAAAACTATTATACTCTCTTAGCAACTTTGTTGGCCATCGTTTTACAAACATACGAAAAATCGATGAAAGTGTCAAAAAGCTATTCCAAAACTCGAGTTTGAGATGTCTTTCGACTGGCAGAAGCGCTGACTTAAAAGAGAATGGCGACGATTTTGAAATTTTGAATATGATAACATTAATGTTCGACGATTGAATAAATATTTTATTTTTCAAAAATTCCCATTATTTATTGAGCACATCTCGTAATGCATATATCCATAAATATTCACCATAATACATACTTTATCAGCCATTGATAGACAAAATTACTTTTCCAAAAACAAATATTACTTATTTATGTATTAAATAATTCAATATTGAGAAGCACTACCTCATATTAGTGAATAAAAAGGTACTTAGGACAGGTTAATATTTCCCCACCCTAATTCATTAAATGAAAGCACGCGCTGACATTGCATTGTCAGCTGAAACGTGAGCATAATTTATTTTCACTTATAACATCGACTTCATGAAGTATTCATAAACATGAACGCGTCCATGTGGCCAAGCAAATAGTTGTGAGCGGAAGAAGCATACCAACTAATTGAATTGATATTGTGGCTTTGCGATGTTTGGCACACGTAGATACATACTTATGTATCATATGCAGTTAGGTGATAAATAAAATTAAAAGCAATCAAAATCATAAAATATTTTGTTGAACTAAAAGCTAAGTATATTGACAATATTGGATTGGACAAGTGACATTTTGACATTTATCAAATAATAATTGCAGTTACTTACATTAAATGTATCACCAAATATTAATGACACAATTACTTAGTGCTCCTTAGTACATTGCGAAATGACACATTTCAGAGCAGAAAGCAAAAAATTAAAAGATTAAAATTGCAAGAAGAGTCCACTACACCTTCCACATAGTTTTCGCATTTCTACTGTGCATGCAATCAAATACATTGCAGTGCACGCAGACTAACGGTACATTTGAAATTTACGTCAACAGCAGTGGCAAGCATCAGTCGCCAGCAGCAACAGCAACAGCTCCAGTACGTACAAGAAATACTAGATTTATGGCAAGCAATCTTCGCAAGCAACTAGACAGCAGACATAACGGGACACCGATACATACTTTTGTATGTTTGTATGTGTGTGTGTGCCTGCAAAACACCGTTGCTCGCTTAGATAAGACTTTCACTCACTTTACAGCTGGCAGCTGGCAGCTGCGCCATAGCAAAGTGGCCATAAAACTCTGACACAACTCATAAAAAACTTTATGAATTTTGCAAATAATATTGCTAAAGTTGTACTTTATTTCGCACACAAAAGCAAAACAACCAAAAAGAAACAAAAAGAGTGTAAGTTGTAAGACGTTTAAGGTTTGCGTCGCTACGCTTTACATGCATTCATTACAGAAATTATGATTATTTGTCTTAGCAGCAGTTTATTGCATGCGATTTTTTTTTCTTTTTGCACTGACTTTGATTAAGTCGCTGTAAAAATCTAGTTGTCTCCTATATGCTGCTGTCGCAATCTTATATAGTCGCAGCAGCTGTTTAGTGGCACTTAAGTTGCTTTCATGCTTTCATTACAGTGGAATGGAGATTTCTTGTAATTTAATATTTTTTAATTAAATTTTCTTGCTTACTGTGAACTTAGTAACGCTCATTATAGAATGAGAATTATTGAATTATTATAAAATGTTTATATTTTTTAATTTTAAAAATTGTGGCAACTCCATTTAAAGCAAGTAAGGATGGACTAAGTTCAGGTGTAACCGAACATTTTATGCTCTCGCAATTTATTTATTAAATTTTATTAAGATAACAAGCAATTTTACCCACATATTCGGCATATATATGGTATAAAGTCCATTGAAAGTTTGAAAATCCTAATATTAAGTATAGGGGAGTTAGGTGAAGTTATGACCCGATTTCACGTATTTTAGGCACGGTAATGTCTCCGTTAGAAATTAGAAGAAAAATATTCCCTCTGAATTTATTCAAAATATCTGAGAGATTCACCTATATTTTCGTTAAATATTAAAATTTATTCGAAGCTCTAAGGTCCTCATATTCGATGTATGAGGCCTTGAATACTTATGGTCCGATTTTGGCGATTTTTAGAAGAGCGATGCCACACTATAAATGCAGTATTTGTTCAAAGTTCTTTTGACCCATAAGTGGGCGGAACCACACCCATTTAAAATTTTGTTTACAATTTTGAATGCAGCTCTTCTGTGCCTTCTTCAGAAGGAAATTTAAGGCTTCTGTTGGGTTTCCTTACTGAATTAAAGCATTTTTAGAAGTTTTCAACATAACCTTTGTATGGGAGGTGGGCGTGGTTATAATCCGATTTTCTCCATTTTTGGACTATATAAGGAAATACCTGAGACTCCTGAAAATTTCGTTGATATAGCTTTAGTAGTTTACGAGATATGAAAAAAAAAACTTAGTACACTTATAGTAAATTTAATTTTTTTACTTAATTGCTTAATTTATGGCTTAGTTATAGCTCTTTATGTTTTTTCGGTTTTCGTGGCAGTGGTCCGATTCCGCCCATCTTCGAACTTAACATTCTTATGGTGCCAAGGAACGTGTGTTCCAAGTTTCATTAAGATATCTTAATTTACTCAAGTTACAGCTTGCACGGACGGACAGACAGACATCCGGATTTGAACTTTACTCGTCACCCTGATCACTTTGGTATATATAACCTTATATCTAACTCGTTTAGTTTTAGGACTTACAAACAGCCGTTATGTGAACAAAACTATAATACTCTCTTTAGCAACTTTTGTTGCGAGAGTATAAAAATAATAAATTTTAAGTTTTGTACCGAAAAAAAAATGTATAATTTTAGACTTTTTATTAAAGTGTGTATATACAATTTATTTTTTAATCAAGTGGCAACTCTGTAAAATAAAAATAATAATAATAATAATAAAATAATATAAGCAAAGGTGTCAAGTGAGCAAATTTTAATATTTTTTAATTTTTTATTTTAAAAAATGTGGCAACCCTATTCCATCACTTACTAAAGTTTTAAATATTTTTAAGGTTTTCGACAGAATCAATATTTCAAATTGCTGTTGCATTACTTATTAAAAAAAATATTAAAAATACAGATGGCAACTCTATGAAAGAATGTTTTTGTTGTTTAGCACTAGTTTGATGTTTTCAATGCAAGTTACAATTTTTTCAGTATGAAGTACTCCATTATACTGCATAGATTTTGGATCGATATTTTGACTACTCCCACAAGTAGTCCTTTTTAGTACCTATAACCTCAAACTTGGAATAATATATAAAATTCAAAAGTTACTGATCATCATATTGGAAATTATTATTAAAATTTAAACATGTTCGATTTACTTTTCTTGACCATTCTCCATTATCCATAGGATATACCTATAGCTCTCGCTCTCTTGCTCCCTCTGCCATTCACTAGTTGTTTTCATTCAATTAGCAATAATCTGGTAACTTTAACAAGTTGGTTTTGAGACAGGAACAAGATTTACAGGTTTACATATATAATAAGCATCTACTATACATATATACATAACTTCGTACATATACACATATGCTTCAAAAGTCGGTTGAAAATATTTGTCAGTACTTTATACCAAACAAGAGCCAACGCGGTCATTCGCAAGTGACAACACTAGAGTGCAAAACTATAATAGCTTTGCTTTGTAACGAGTACAAGTGTCGAGTTGGAGTTTCTACCAACAACAACAACAACCAAAGTGTGCTATAAAGTTGTATGTGTCGACTGCAGCATTGGTAAATTGCAGCAGCAGCAGCTGCACCAGTAAAAATGTCCTTAAGCACGTAGCAAAACAAAGCCTAAGCTAACGGTAAAATAATCAGCGCAAACTAGCAGCCCAAACCAACTAGCTATTCAAGTCAACGGTTGACTTGGTTGAGTGACTTGTCACAGACACTACTCCAATTTAAGTTTTCTCACAGGCACATATGCATATATACATTTGTATATAAATGTATGTATGTATGTGGTCGTGTATTCCTAACAGCAAATATAAATCATTGTCTGTGCATACATATGTAAACTTACAGACATATTTGCGCCAGTGTATTGTACTTTGTAGTGCCACCTTGTCATTTGTTAGTGGAGCTTAGTTTAGACTGTAGTATGCATATCTAACTGTATGTTGTGTCGTGGGCATTCGTACATATGCAGTTAGTCATTGTACTGTAAGAGACATATATACATTTGTATTTGGGTTCCGTTAAGCATACAAAAAGTTCATTCACACAGCGCTGTGAGCGTTTATTCGCTATTTTTAAGCAAATCTAAGTGCACAAATACAACTACATACAATTGTTTGTATGCATGTACCGGTATATTTGTTTAAACAACAATGTGATGTGCTCGTAAATACCGTTGTGTAAGCTTAGCTGGTCACATGTGCGCTCTAAATATAAATATATAATACTTAGGTGTGCTTGCCTAATTTTCAAGAGCTTTTGTGACAGTGTTTTCTCTCGTTTATATGTAAGCTTGACATGCGACGTCTTTATCACCTTTTATTATATATTTTAGATTTAACTTCGTTGGAAGTTTCCGTCAGCTGCACTTATGAAGTTCCTTCCTGCGCTCAACTAAAAGGAAATGTGTTGAATAAGATGTCGTTTATTATAACTTTTTGTGAGTACTTAACGAAATTTAAAAGCTTTTGTGAAAGATGTTTTTCAGATTTAAAAAGTTCAACTCATGCTAAATTTGTGTCCAAATACTTTTATGTTACAAAAAAGGTCGATATTAAAAGTAATATTTATGTCACAAGCTTTTATGAAAGCTCATCTTCGACTCTAAAAATCTAAGATTTAAAAAAAATTCCGTATGTATTTTTGTCATGAAGCATGTTTCCTTTAATTCATCACAAGCTTTTGGGAAAGCTTTCATAATATAAGCTTATTGAGCACGACTAACAATCTTTCCTTTCCAATAAATATATAATGGAAAGGAAGTTTTCAGGTATTCCATCACAAGCTCAATTACAGCTGTAAGCATTTGAAAACCTCATAACTTATGCAAAGAAAAAAGTCACAAGCTTTTGTGAAAGGTCAACTACAACTTTCATAATACAAGCTTATGACAGCGTATCACAACTAACTTTCGAGTGCATTTCTGTCAGGGAAAAGCTTTTCATACACTACATCAAAGTTCCAAGGAGGAGGAGAGAGCTTATGGTATCTCAAATTTCCCTAAAAGAATTTTTTACTTCAATGCGTACTTTTTACAAAAAAAAATGCGTCTTTATACATATATATCGTTAAATAAATATATTTATTAAGTATAGTGTTTGGAAAATGAAAATTTTATCATATAATTAATGACTTCCTTTATTGTTCCTATCAAGCAAGCGTGAAAAAAATGTTATATAAGGTCAAGATAGCTTCACCACTATTGTTAAAAGCTCAAAAGCTTTAAATAGATATTCACTAGCATTGATTTTTATTTTATTAGTCATTAAACTTTTTTACCTCCTTCGTGCCTGTTTTGCACCATACCATTAAATATCCAATTTTAATTAGCGTTTACTCGCATTGCCTTCCGTTTGCGTCATTGCCGTTAGCGTTAGCGACATAACCAACACGCTACCACTGCCGGCAGGTAGAGAGAGTAAACAATTAGCGCATTTAAAAAGGGCGCAGCGAATTTATTGCATTTTTGTGTAAACCATTCCGGCGAATAAAGTGGCAAAAAGTGTTCAATTAAAAGTGATTTTTCACGAATCTCCAACTCAAGCCACAAATGTTGCGAATACGTCATGTAGAGTCAGAATGCGCGTCATCATAGATTTTCAATGGGTTCGACAGTGAATTTCACTGGGAAAATATGTAGAAAAACAAGTAAGGAAGGGCTAAGTTCGGGTGTAACCGAACATTTTATACTCTCGCAATTTATTTATTTAACTTAATTAATATTATATAATACACAATTTGACCTACATATTCGTCATATATATTGTATAAAGTCCATTGATAGTTGGAAACCCTAATATTAGGTTAGAAGCACCGAGGTCCTCATGTTCGATATATGGGGCCTTGAATACCTATGGTCCGATTTCGGCGATTTTTAGAAATGGGCTGCCACACTATAAATACAGTATTTGTGCAAAGTTTTGCACCGATATCTTCACTAGTGCTTACTTTAAATATTGTAAAGTAAACAATTCAGAGCGTCTTCAAAGCTCTGGTATATAGGAAGTAGGCGTGGTTGTGAAGCGATTTAGCCAATTTTCACAACATATTATTGGGAGGTGAGGCAACTATTACAAACCAAGTTTCATTGAAATCGGTCGAGTAGTTCCTGAGATATGGTTTTTGACCCATAAGTGGGCGACGCCACGCCCATTTTCCGTTTTGTAAAAAAATCTGAGTGCAGCTTCCATCTGCCATTTCTTATGTGAAATTTAGTGTTTCTGACGTTTTTCGTTACTGAGTTAACCCACTTTTAGTAATTTTCAACCTAACCTTTGTATGGGAGGTGGGCGTGGTTATTATCCGATTTCTTTCATTTTTGGACTGTATTAAGAAGTGGCTAAAAAAAACGACTACAGAAAGTTTGGTTTATATAGCTTCATTGGTTTGCGAGATATATATAAATAACCGATTTGGGGGCGGGACCACGCCCACTTCCCAAAAAAAATTACATCCAGATATGCCCCTTCATAGTGCGATCCTTTATTCCAAATTTTATTTCCATAACTTTATTTATGGCTTAGTTATGACACTTTATGTGTTTTTGGTTTTCGCCATTTTGTGGGCGTGGCAGTGGACCGATTTTGCCCATTTTCGAAAGCAACCCTCTCACTGTCCCAAGGAACATGTGTTCCAAGTTTCATTAAGATATCTCAATTTTTACTCAAGTTACAGCTTGCACGGACGGACGGACGGACAGACGGACAGACGGACAGACGGACAGACGGACGGACAGACATCCGGATTTCAACTCCACTCGTCATCCTGATCATTTATATATATATAACCCCATATCTAACTCTTTTATTTCTTGGTGACACAAACAACCGTTATGTGAACAAAACTATGATACTCTGTGCAACAGGTTGCGAGAGTATAAAAATAGCACGCGAAAAGTCAAGGCGACTTGCAAAAGAATGCGGAACAGCGAGCTGCGACAATTGAGCTGAGAACCGAATAGCAGCTGCTGCTTAACCCATTTCCGGCGCGGCACATCATTGCTGCTGTTGCTGTGTAATATTTTCACTTCGCTAGCAATTTTTGTGACACTTTTTATGCTTGCTCTCCAATTTGCGCTGTTTTTTCAATTCTTTTCTTTTTTCAATTTCACTTGGCATTCGCAGTGCTTAAACTATTCTTATGAAATTTCGCAATTTGTTTTTGTTTTTCGTTATTGTTACAAGCAGCAACTAAGGTTGCCTGATGAAGGCCAAGTATATTGTTTTCGTGTTCGAAAACTATTTGCTAAAACGGGAACGAGCTACAAAATGACAAAAGAAAAGCGAAAAGCGCAAAATGAGTACAACAAAAACATGTGACGGGTAAAATTTTTGTGCAAACTTAAATAATACTAACGTTCATTGAGCATTCGAACAGCGAAATATATTTTTCACAGTGCGAACAATGCAGCAGACTTTGCTATCACTTAGAGAGTTGTGACGCTGTCGGGTGCTGCTCGTTGCTCTCATGAGACGCCACGCTGCGCTAAATGAAGACAGCTGTGCTGGTGGCAGCAGACTAAACTTTCAATGACACTTTCACCCAGCAACCTTTAACACAGCGGGTGGTCTTTTTGCTACCGTTGCAGCCAAGGTTAGACATATAATATAATAATAGTGGTTAGGTAAAGGGTATACAAATCCCGCAGAGTGGACGCTATTTTAGCGGTAATTAGTTTTTGAAGGTTAGAGCGTTTATGCTCAGTGAAATTTTTAACGCCCTCGTATACCGGCTTGAAATAAATCTTTCGATCATAAATATGACCGATAGATGGCGCTGGTGTAAAGAGACCTCTCAAATCTTATTTACTGTATGTTGTGTATGCATTATATAAAAACTGTGCAGATTAATGGCGATTTTGTATTTGTCAAATTTAATGACTGCAATTTGACAAAAGTTTCAACTGCATTGAGTTAAATTATTCAAATGCTGAATGGCTAATGAATTTAATTTCTTGAATATGTCACCAATTTACTTTTATAAAAATTTAATAACAATAATTTTCTTTAGTTTGACGATGACTGTCATTAAATTTGACATAATGAAAACTGCGCATAACAGAAAAACTACAACATTGGTTAATGAATTTAGCGATCAAAGACATTTAATGCGTTGTCATTGAATCTAAAACGCGTTGAATTGGAAAAGGTTCACACATCGTCATACGACTGTCATAATGATAGAATTACGATTGTGAAAAATAAATCTAATTTTTTTTTTTTTATTAATTAGTTTCTGTATATTTTCCGATTTTCCGTGTATATTAAACACGAAAAATAGTGCGGAAAAACTCTTATATGTTACTAAAAAATTTTCAAAGCTTTACTTTCACCCAATGTATATATAAATGTACAAATATATTCTTACTTTCTGTACTACACAACAATTTCTCATTTCGTTTGCATGCCGCGTTTCATATTGCTCTAAGTTTTACTGCTATTTTAGACAATTCCGCAAATTGGTTTTCGTTTATATTCCACACTCAGATTCACTTAAATTGGCGAATGCTCACGAAGTCCCTATTTTTGTATTGTCAAAATGGCTAAGCGTTTGCGTATGCCGCAAGCGTGGAAACTTTCTGCCAGCTAAACACCAAAAAACAGCTAAGAAGCGCCAAATATTCACGCAAAACTTTACGGAATTCATTCCGCTCTGCGAGTAACTGGCTTTTGTTGCGCGTGTGAAGCTGGTGAAAGTGGAATGGCACGTCGGTTGTTGTGGATTTTTCAAAGCTTTTATGTTGCTGGTTTATTTTTATCCAATCTTTTTGCAAACTAATCCAAATTCATTTGCATGGATACCATTTTGCGCGATTTTACTATGTATTCCGTGGTTTTATATAAGAAATTTATGGGTTTTTTGTATCAAGAACTGACAGATATTTGAATATTTGGTCAACTTTATTATTAGGACACATATATTCGGTGTTCTTCTGTAATAATCCAGTAGATAAAGTACCATCTTTAATATTTCTTTAAGATAGCTGAACTTATGAAACGAAGAGAGCAAAATATTGGCAATCGCAGCTAACTTCACGTCATTTGGTAAACTTATGCGTAAACTAAATAATATTAGGTTAGGTTAGGTACGAAGGCTGTTTCCCTATAAGGGGAAACCCACTTAGACTATCGAGAGCAGTCCTTTGTGATGCCATAAAAATTCAACCCCCTCACTTATTTATGAATCGACAAAGCGCTTGGAGCCTACCACAAATCTGCAGAGGTTTTTAACTTCTGTATCCGCTAGTTCGCGGGGGTGCCCAAAAAAGTGAGATCCAAGGATTTTTTGTCTAGATCTCGCAAAGGCGGGACATTCCAAAAGGAAATGCTGGGAGGATTCTACCTCTCCTTCTTCTAGGCAGCTTTTGCAGCTAGCATCCGATAAAATTCTTAATTTGACCGCGTGAGTCCCAATGGGACAATGGCCAGTTAGAACACCTATAACTTGGGAAAGATTGATCTTGTTTAGGGCGAAGAGTTCCCTAGACCTCTTGCGATTTACTTTGGGCCAGAATGATCTTGCGACAGAACAGGTGCTAGTGACTGTCCAACGCCTGTTCAGTTCGACTGAGACCCATTCATCCAGAAGTAAGTTGCAAGAGGACAGCGGCGCCCCTGTTTGTTCCCATTCCACCGCAAGTGCAACAGAAGTACCTGTCCTAGCAAGCTCATCAGCCTTGCAGTTTCCTGCGATTCCGCTGTGGCCAGGTACCCAAACTATTGTGATGGCAAAGTGCTCCGATGCAACTGACAGCGAGGACTGGCAATCCTTAACCAGCCTGGAGCGCACAGTCATTGAGCTTAAGGCTAATATTGCCGCCCTACTATCAGAGTGGATCGTAACCTTTTTGAAAGCTGCTGCACTCCGCAGCAGTGAATCCGCTGCGACCTTTATGGCCGCCACTTCCGCTTGGAACACGCTACAATGGTCCGGAAGCCTAAAGCTGTAGTTAATGAGAAGTTCCGGACTATAAACTCCTCCTCCAACTTTCCCGCTAACTTCGACCCATCCGTAAAGAAGCTTACTGCGTCTCTCCTCCAGCGACTTCTACCCACCCAACCCTCTCTTGAAGGTATGAGAGCAGAGAATACGCCGCCAGGGTAGGGCTCATCGACAGGAAGGTAGTCCAGTAGCCTCGGAATGAAGTCGAAGCGCCTGAGGATACTAGAGTGCCCAGGCGCGCACTCTGTTAAGTACCCAGCCTCCCGCAGCCTGATAGCGGTTTTCGCGGCCATACACCTTCCGGCTATGTCCACGGGTGCTATATGAAGTAAGGAATTCAGTGCCAAAGTCGGTGTGGTCCGTAGCGCACCACACATGGCTATGAGAGCCGCCCGTTGCACACTCACTAACTTTTTAGCTAGTGAAGTCTTTTCAAGCGCCTCCCACCATACGTGAACCCCGTAAAACATTATAGGCTTGACTATGGTTTCATATAGCCAAAGAACTACTTTTGGTGAGAGGCCCCATCTACTACCGATGGCTCCCCTACAACAATACAGGGCAACCGATGCCTTTTTTGCTCTTTCCGCAATGTTGGCTTTCCAAGAAAGCTTTCTGTCCAAGACCACACCTAGGTATTTTACACTGTCGGCGGGATGAAGACAGACTCCTCCCATCGACGGCAAAGGCGCATCCGGTATTTTGTATCTCCTGGTGAAAAGAACTAGCTCAGTCTTACTAGGATTTACAGAAAGACCGTTGTCCAGAGCCCAACTTGATACGACATCAAGATAGCTTTGAGTCAAATCATATACGGTATCCAGAAACTTACCTTCAACCATGAGAATCACGTCGTCTGCATAGGCAATCGCCCGGCATCCGATCTCATTAAGCTTTCCCAGAAGGTCGTCTACGACCATGATCCAGAGAAGAGGTGAGAGGACCCTCCCTGCGGAGTACCCCTATTTACCTCCCGTCGCACCCGTGTCGTGCCCCATTCTGCCACAATCGTTCTGTCGCAGAGAAGAGTGAAAATAAGATACTTTAGGTTGGACTCAACCTCGAATCTATTCAGGGCCCTTACTACCGCTTCCGGCAGTACGTTGTTGAAAGCCCCCTCAATGTCGAGGAAGGTTCCCACTGCATATTCCTTACGTCCGATAGCTTTCTCTATCCATGAGACGACCACGTGTAAAGCTGTGTCCACTGACCTGCCTTTACAGTAAGCGTGCTGCGCTTTAGAGAGACGGTTTCTGGGAATCCTACCCCTTATATATCGATCGATCAGCCTCTCCAATGTTTTCAATAGAAAAGAGGAGAGACTGATAGGCCTGAAATCTTTGGCCGCGACGTGCGAGCTCTTTCCGGCCTTGGGTATAAACGTCACTCTGACCTGCTTCCAAGCCCCCGGAAAGTGACCAAGTCTGATGCAGTTTGCATATATTGGTAACAACCAACTACATGAAAGGCTGAGGGCCCGCTGCAGCTGCGCCGGAATGATACCCTCCGGTCCAGGGGACTTGAACGGTTTGAATGAATTGATCGCCCATACCAGAAGTCTCTCGTTCAAAAGGTCCGGGAAGGCCGCACAGTCTGTCTGGAGTGCTCCAAGTTGCACTCCTCCAGGAGAGGGATTGCTCGGAAAGTGAGTGTCCAGGAGCAATTTGAGGGTTTCCTCACTACTCAGTGTCCAATTTCCATTTACGTCCTTGAGGTATCCAGAGGACGTGGGTCTCTTTGCGAGAATGTGCCTAAATCTAGACGCTTCTTGACACCCCTCTACTTTTTCGCAGAAAGTTTTCCAGGACGACCTCTTAGCCCTCCTTATCTCGGACTTGTACACGGCGAGTCCCACCCTGTACAATGTCCAGTCATTAGCTAACCCGCTTCTATGAGCTTTGTTGAAAAGTCTTCTGACAGATGCCCTTATTTCAGAGAGCTCCAAAGTCCACCAGATCGGTTTCCCTCTGCCCCTCGGCTTCGTTAATGGACACGAGCTCTCCAGGGCATAGTTGCATGCGGAGCTGAAGATTTCTACGTAATTCTCCAACGCATTAGTTGTAAGCAAGGATTTCCCCTCCGGCGTATCTCGGAGAGCAAAACGGAGCCTTTTGGAGTAAAGGTTCCAATTTGTTTTCCTAAAGTTCCTATAATATTTGTTGGATGGACGAGTTTCGTCCAGACTAAATCCGATGTACCTATGATCAGAAAAGGAGTGGTCCTCTAGGACCTTCCAGTCTGAGATCAAAGGTGCAATCGAGTTAGAGACTAGGGTGAGATCGAGGACCTCCTCTCTACCCGCAGTTATAAAAGTTGGGGAATTTCCCCTGTTACAAATACATAGATCTAGATCTACTATAAACTCGAAAAGTGACTCACCTCTCTGATTCGTATCCGTGCTGCCCCAGATTTCATGCCGCGAATTAGCATCAGAACCAACAATGGCCCCGATGTTCTTTCGCTGCGCCTCCAACAGCGCTTGTCTCAGCAGCATAGGGGGTGGATCCACCTCGTCATCGTGGGACATATAGGCCGAAATCAGCCATATCCCTTCCACGCCGCACTCTAAGTTAGCGGTGACAACGTCTCCGTTGCTGAAATTAGGCAGAAGGAACACATTTAGTTCGTTTCGCACTAACAAACAGGCTCTGTTTCTACCTGAATCGCTGACCGCGAGTAGCTTGTGGCTCTTCGTCTTTAAGCCAGAAATACCGTTACTGCTCAGCCACGGTTCCTGGATAAAGACGACGTCGACTCCGTCCCGTTCCAGACGGAGTAATAACTCTGCGGAGGCCGCCTTTGCATGCTGCAGGTTAATCTGGAGAAATTTCATTCTACAGACTCTCCTCCAGTAACGCTAGTTCAGCGCTTTGGTTGCCTTCCTCTTGCTCTTCGACGAACAGCTTATCCAGACCGAAGGCGGACTCATCGATTGACGAGCCGCCCCCAATGCTGGCAGCATCCGAGGGGACCTGGTCCACTTCCATGGTCATTTGACCATCCGCTTCTGTTTGAAGCGTCGCAGGCTGCGAGCCGTCCGTCTTGGCTTCGGTGGAGAGAACTCTCAGAGTTACCTTCTCAAAGCCATAACTAATGGCCCCCTTTAGCTCGTTGAGAGGACCGATGGACTCCGCATTTAGCAGTATCAGCGCTTGCCGATAGGGTTCTTCGGTTTTCTCGAGCCGTATCACCTTCCAGTCGTGTGCTGGCAGCGAGGGATTACAATATTTTATAATCTCCTCGATTTCCCCCGCAGAGGAGGGTTCAGCTGGAAGCCAGACGCGAGCCCTAGGACGCAGTGGCAAATCTGCCTTGTCTACAGCCTCCAATCTGGCCCCTTCCCAAACCTCCCCCACGAGAGAGACCGCCTCTTTATAGAGCACTACCGATCGTTCATCCGCACACCTAATCAGCTTGTGAAGCCCGTAGTGCCAACCAGCACTTTCGCAATCCGGGGGTGGCCCAGGGTTTCCCCTGATCACCTTCAGGAACACGGCAGAGATGGCCGCCGCCACCCTCTTCCATTCTTCTCGGGAGATGGCACCATCTCCCCTACTGCGGTCCAACACGCCGATCTCGATGGAGCCCGCCGACTTAGCGATATCGCTGAAAGTTGGCGCAGCTCCCGTCCGCGGCCTCTTGACGAGGGAGGATTCACCCTCCAGCGACCTTTGTCGCTTTACCGGCGCGGCTTCACCTTGCCCTGTCGATGCCGGGTCCACTCTCTCGTTCAAGACCTTTTCGGCCCACTTGAGAGTGCTGGCGTGTTGCTCCGATGCCTGCCCGTCCTTCTTTCCGCCGTAACGCTCCATAATTTTTGCTGCTAAACGTCGATCCGACTTTAGCTTCCTAGCCGGATTTTTCCGGGGTTTGTTGGTACCTCTCGAGGCCGTGGTGGCCCCCATAACTCGAGCAGAGGTTCCCCTGTTAGTACTGGCGATTCCGCCGCGTACGACTATCTTGTTGGAGTTGTCAGCTGGCGGGTTTCCGCCAGCTACCCCCGTGAGTCTGTCCGTAACTGCCCCTGGGACAGAGGCCTCGCCGACCTTTGACGCCCTTGGAGGGTGACGATCTCGTCACCTTGGGTACTGCTCGCCCACCCGGAGCGGGTGGAGAGCTAAGAGTCGATTCCGACCCTTCTATACCTTCCGCTGTCCTTTCACTGTTGTTTATTGTTGTTTGTTGTTGTTGTTTGTTGTTGTTTGTTGTGTTCATTCTATAAGGGTCCCCACTCAGAGCCGCTATCCACCCCCCGGGAAGGTAGTCGCCTTTAGATGGTCCCAAGGTTATCTCGTTGACGAGGCCAAGGCGAGGGTTGACGTATGCCCTTATGGGGCTATACGTTCAGAGCCGACCAGCGCAAAGAGGGAGTCTTCTCAACCTACACCTACCACACCAACTTAATGATGACGGGGGGGGAACGTACTCCGAGGCCTGCCATGGTTTTAACGGGACGGAGGCCGTTGAGACATTAGCCCGCCAGCCATTTCTGATGAGTGTCACCCCATCATACTCAGGTGACAGAATGCCCCAACAACCAGCCCAGGGTTCAACCGAAATATCTAAACAGATGTATCTACTCGTTGTCCGTGTCATGCCTATGGTCTGGAAAATCAGGGGGTTAGTAAGGCCGTGAAGGCCGCAGGTCATTTAGCGTTACCCAGGATGCACCACTCGGAGGCGACCTACACTACATCCCAAATAATATTACCACAAATTTACAAATAATTTTTTCTTCATTCCATGTATATTACTTTTTCAGTAATTATTTATTTCGCACTCATGTTATCCTTTCTGCCAAGTATTCGTCAAATATTCTTCGTTACGAGTTCTCATTTTATAAATGACAGTCAAACAACCTCGCTCCTCACACCCGAAAACCACACTCCATGAAAAGGGTGTGAAATAAAATTTCACTTAACAATGAATGAGTATCATATATTTTAAGACTCATATTCAAAAATGTAGACCTTGAGTCTTCGGACTGTATGGCTTTTCTATAAACGAGAAACTGACTCGCACTTTTAATTGAAATTTTAGTAAATACTATAGAAGTCTCAAACTTCCCTAGAAATAATCAAAATTTCAATAGAAACACCCTTTATTTAGGCACAAAATTTTAGATAAAGCATATACAATCAATATAAACACATCGAAGCATATAAATTACACCGAATCCATTTAGAACATACAACAAAGTTAGACATTTTGTAATAATACAAACAATGCCGAAGCGCAACTGAGAGGTCAACATTACAGCTACGCAACGAGGGTTGAACTGTCAATCCAAAAACTCCAATTAGGTGCTCAAATTTCATAAGCTTCTTCAAAGTTTTTTCGTAAGTTTTTTGCAAGGATTATATACCTACATGCATCAGTTTGTAGGTAAGTGTGTATGTAAGTATGCAAATATTGGTTTAAAAACTTTTAATTCTATGTATTATGCTAACTTATATGTATTTGAAAGTATAATATTTTCCATATGTATGCGTATGCAAAATTCAGTATTGTAGAACTTTGCTTACTACCAATAAATATCCAAATGGGAATAGAGCGTAAAATGTTAGTCAAACTTTTCGATTTCCAGCTTAAATATAATGGATAAGTAAGCCAAATAACCTTCTTACGCATAAATTTTGTATATCGGTAAAGCAAAAAGTAATGGGGATTTACTAAAAATTTCTAAAAACAAGTTATTGGTAGAACCTTCTATTTGCATACGTTTTGTAGTTCACTTGCTACTAAGTTAAACAGTTTCAAGGGAAATGCAGTTTGCTGATAGTAAAATAATTCATGGAACTGCATACGTATTGGCAAATATCAGAAACATTTTATTTAATGAGAATTTCAGTGAAATAACTTACAAATTATAGTGAGAAATGAATTCATAGAATATCATATTCTTTTATAAAAAAATTGCATAATACTTGCTACAGCTTCCCTGCTGTGCTTCCCTATGTAAAATAGAACACTGAAGCAAGCTTAGCAGATACAAAACTTGCATTATTTTCTTTTGCTCATAATCTAAATTAATCTGGAATTGTGAAGCTTTAACCCGACTTAGAAGCAGCCAGCCAAAACATCATTCGTCAGTCATGTCATAATTCTGTCATTATAACTTGTCATTCGTCAGTCATGTAGAATTAGGTCATTATAACAGTCAGTGCGTTTTACGTTATGTCAAAATTTATGACAATTATCGTCAAATGAATCAAAATGGCTTTCACTTAATTTTTATAGCACTTTATGACCACATATTGCGGGCGAGTTAAATTGTCAAATGTTATGACAGTTGAAACTGGCAACTTATTTCATATTTAATCATTTACATGTCATGAAATATTATCAATTGACAAAATAGTAAAGAAATTTGTGCGGGTCAGTTGAATTTTCAAATGTTATGACAGTTGAAACTGAAACTTATTGCAAATTGAATCATTCACATGTCATAAAATATTATCAAATTGATGTCATTAAATTTGACTTTAGGTCATAACGTATCATCAAATAAAGTCATTCTATCTACGTTATTTCATGAACATAATTTTTTCTACCTAATCTGGCGAAAAAAGGCAGTTACATCTACCCTGAAATGAGAATGATTAGTATATTTTTAACAAAAAAAAATAAAGAAGCTTTTGATTGATTCCCTCACTTTTCAGTTCATATTTATACAACTCCAAATTTTTTGCTTGTCAATATTTGTATCATAGAAAAAATGAAAAAAATGTTTGTTAGTTTTACTTCCCTTTTCTGTTCATATTTATGATCCTTTAGCTTTCATTTTTTTTTCACTTCAGAAATTAATTACATTTACTAGTCTTCTTATTTTCTACACTCTTTCTATACCAATTCAATGCCATTATTTCTCTTTCAAAATTAGTTGTCTCAATCGATTTCAAACGCTCTCAGCCTCAATCTTTCTTTGCTGATCGCAAATTTTCCCACTTCAATTTTAGTTTTTTGCTGATAAACAAAAAAATATTGTATCTTTCGGCATATGCTTGTCGTGTTTGTTTATTAGAAATTTTCGATTACCCCAACTGCATGCTACTCTCCATTGGAAAACTCATGTACATTCGTGCCGCACAAACCGGAAAAATCAAGAGCTTATACAGACACAAGCAAGCATAATATGTACGTGTACGCTGTTGCGCCTGACATATCCTCGCAATATCCTGGTTTTCCTGTTTTTAATTTTTTCACTTGTTAACAGTAATTTTTTCTGCACCATATATCAACACGTACAAGCTTGGCTGGCATATGAGAAATTCGAACTTGTTTGGCAAACAACAAAGGCGAAAAAAATCGATTTGTGCGGCCAGTAGTATTGGCAAGATTAGACTCGTGACTGCACACACACAACTGACAAAAAATAAAAAATAAAATTCTTCATCCAGACAAGCGAAAAACTTTTCTAACAAGTTTTATAACAATTTCCGGTGTTTTTGCGCTGCTAAAGCACTAAATTAAACGTGTGAGCTGTTGGTGAGAGCTGGTTTGTTTATATAATGTATAGAAATGTATGAGCGCTTAGTTGTTCCCAGCTGCAAGCGGCAATGAGCTGACAACACTTTTAACTGCACTCAACGCCATTACTGGCCTCACTATTTATGGTTGCCACATGCTCTTGCCTTTATTTATGCTTTATTATGTGTGCGCAACAGCAAAGTGTTAAAAGCCTCCCTTTTGTGTTGCTCATTTACATTTCTACAGCTTTTCCATTTTAGAAACGTCATGTGGCGCTTAGGGGAGAAAATTAAAAACCACACATTTTGCCTTTACCTTGCTTCTCAACTGCAATTACAACACAAGCGCCGCTTCAAATACTTCTCAGACACTCATATGCAGGCGACCTATGCATTTCAGGTTTTACAATGCATTGTAAAATTTCGTAGTATACCGTAAGCAACAAGCAAAGCTACCAAGCAGAAATTCTTAATGAAAGGCCCACAACAATTGTCCAGCAAGCCGGTTCGAATGTATTCAAGCCGTCTCTACTACTAAACTTTAGCCGTTCGTCACAACCCAACTAAATAATCGTTGAATGCCAGCAGCCAGGCGTAACTAATTTGCCACCACCACAGCATTGTCAGTTCATGTTGGTAACCTACCAAATTACGGCATACTAAATGCCACTAATACACAACAGTAGCGTTAGGGAGAGAGGCATCCTTGCCACGATCTGCCTCAACGTCGTACTCAAGTAACAGCTTGGCAACCAGGAATGTCTATGTTTTTGTAGGAAATTACTCGAAGGCATTTTGTAAATTTTTGCTTCGCAGCAACAATGCCCGCTAGTCTCTACACCAGCTGACACACCTTCTCCATTCACCATCTCTCCCACTCACTCACTCGCTTGCACTCTCTACAATCAGCCTGTTAGCGTAACAACTAATGAGGTCCTGGGTGTAATGGACGTAAGCGCCTAAAAATAAATTGCTTGCAATTGGAGCATAGTTAATTATATTAAATTTATTTTAAGCGGAATTCACACTCTCTGCTTGTTATGGTTGATGCTTGAAGCTTTGCGTGTGCATACTGTTGTGCTCTTTTGCTGTTGGTTGATTGTTGCACGTTGTGGCGCTCTCTGAGAGTGTGTGTGTGTGAGCATTTAAAATAGTAATTATACTGCTATTTTGTTGATTACTATGTATGTCCGTGTTTTGTGACGCATCAGGCTCAAATTAATCCAAAATTAAAAGCTTTAACTGTACATGATGGAGTGGGTTAGGAAGCGCACTAATTATAAAGATTAGAAGTACAATTGTATAAATAAGCATAGTTTGTGGCTTCCTGGTAATCTGGTTGAGCTTTTGATTTGTTATTTAAATTATTTTTTTGCCTTTTGTTATTTTATAGTAATAAATTTAATTATTCTTTTTTTTTGTAAATTATTTTATAGTAAAAAATTTAAATATTTTTTTGTTGTAAATTAAAATAAATTATTTTATAGAAATAAATTTAATTATTTTTTTGTTGTAAATTATTTTATAGTAATAAATTTAAATATTTTTTGTTGTAAATTATTTTATAGTAATAAATTTAATTTAATTTTTTGTTGTAAATTATTTTATAGTAATAAATTTAATTATTTTTTTTTGTTGTAAATTATTTTATAGTAATAAATTTAAATATTTTTTGTTGTAAATTATTTTATAGTAATAAATTTAATTTAATTTTTTGTTGTAAATTATTTTATAGTAATAAATTTAATTATTTTTTTTTGTTGTAAATTATTTCATAGAAATAAATTTAATTATTTTTTTGTTGTAAATTATTTTATAGTAATAAATTTAAATATTTTTTTGTTGTAAATTATTTTATAGTAATAAATTTAATTTAATTTTTTGTTGTAAATTATTTTATAGTAAAAAATTTTAATATTTTTTTGTTGTAAATTATTTTATAGAAATAAATTAAATTATTTTTTTTTGTTGTAAATTATTTTATAGAAATAAATTTATACATTTTTTTGTTGTAAATTATTTTATAGAAATAAATTTAATTATTTTTTTTGTTGTAAATTATTTTATAGTAATAAATTTAATTATTTTTTTTTTGTTGTAAATTATTTTATAGTAATAAATTTTATTTTTTTTTTATCACGAAGGATACGATTTTCAAACAATTTCTAAAGTCCCAGACTTTATCAAATATATGCAATATATATGACTATTAATAAAAATAATCAACCAACAATAATCCAACAGCTCAACCCAATACACAAACAATTCATCTTATTCGCAAATATTGTGTCTTTTGACACGCTCATACACACCACTCCGCGCCTCAACTCCACTCTGCCGACTAATCTACTAAATTGTGCCTAAATAATTAAGAATTTTATTGTGCATTTCTTTTAAATTGAACGAGCATACTGTCAACCAATTACATAAACACAATTACAGCAGAGCAGGCACTCACACACTAGCCAACAACGCCAGCAATTACTCACACACGCGCACACTCCATCACTCCTGCACTCCAATAGGCTCTCTACTGTGCCGCTTGGTAGCTAGCTAGGCTAGCCTTTAGCTAGGAGTAGTAGTCATCAAACAAAACAACTGATGTACTACACTGCGTATACTTGGCTTTTAATTACCCCAAAGCAATGCGCAACAAACGGAAATACGCTACAACACATGCCAGCCAACTTTGATGACAGTCGTCCTCATCGTTCTCATCGTCATTGTTGTCGTTGTCGTGGGCTTGGAGTCATTGACATAGTCTGCGCTAATGTTTGCTAGCCAACACAAAGTATGTAAGTGGTTGCAGGGGGTGTAGAGGGATGTGACTACTAATGTACTTTGATGTGATCTAATGGGTATGAGGCGGAAGCAGTGTTCGACTCATCAAGTGGGCACCAGTCCTCAAGCGTTTTGTTTAGTTGTATGTAGATAGCTGGATTTGTATAGAGCCAAATTGGCAAAAAATACGAGCTAAATGGAGAAAACAAAGTTAGCCACAACAAAAACAACAGAATAAATAAACGAAAAGCTATGAAATGTAAATATAAAAACTTCATTAGCGTTCGAATATGTTTTTTGGTGAATTTTTGAGAGACCAAAAGCTATAAAGTGTTGAGACCATGAGAATAGAAAAAAGGTAAGGAGAAAATATTAACTGTTATCATTCATTGTTGGTAACAGGCTTCTATACTATGTTAAGGGAAGCTTTCTCATATAGTTTTTATAAGGTATCCAGGTCGATCCTCAGATTTTCTGTTAATTCCATCGGTCAGAAAAAATATATACCGCAAAGGACTATCTAGACAAAATTTGTCAATTAGCTTCAGATATCTATCGCAAAATCAAAAGTAAGTGTGTTCAGAAAAATATCGGGAATTTTTGTTTTTTTGAAGAAAATATGATTCCTTCGTCTACATTTATTGTTGTCGCCTTTAAAATAGTCCCATTCGATATTCGTATGCCAGTGCTTCTTCCAATCGACAAAACACTTCTCAAACTCGATTTATGGGATAGCCTTTGACTATTTCAGCAGTTCTAGTATGTTTGTCATACGGAGTAAGGTGTGGTGGCTAACAAACACTGCTACAGACAAAATAAGCTTGTATATTAGCATAATAAAAAATATTTGGAAATACAAAATTCCCGTTATTTTTTGAACACACCTCGTACATGGGGCATTCTCTGGAAAAAAAGCCACTTGAAAAAAAAAGTTCTTTATTTTTTTTGGCAATTATATATCTTATAGTACATGTAAAACCTAAACTAAAACATATAGTTTTAGGTCTGTGTAACGCGGGGTTGCCATATTATAAGGGGCCAAAGTTTTTTGTAAAAAAATTTTCGAACCGCCATAACTTTAAAACTAATGAACAGATTTTAAAACACCATGTGACTTTTTTGTACAGAATTTCTCCAACTTTGAAACTGTATATCGTAAAATTTTTTAAAATTTATATTTCATAGCAAAAAATTAAAAAAAATTTTTTTTTTGAATTTTTAACAACTTATGCCCCCTTCGATTTTTTTCGAAAATATCTTAAAATGTTCCTTATTTCATCACCTTTTTACCCCCCAAAGGGAATTTTGGGACAGCAATATTTGTATGAGCTACAAATAAAAAACCAACTCAGAACATGATGAAAAATCATTGATTTACGCACAATTATTATCAGAATTTAGCGTAACCCAGGATTAACGACGTAGACGTAGCAGACATTTAATCCCTTTTTGTTTTTTCTTATTTTTTAATATTTTTTTAAATTTTTTTGTATTTTTCAAATTTTTAATTTTTTTTTGTTTTTTTTTTTGGTTTTTGCTTTTTTTTTAATTATTACGTAGATTAGATTCAAGTACGTAATAATTGTAAATAAAAAACAAAAACCAAAAAACAAAAAAAATTAAAAATTTGAAAAATACAAAAAAAATTAAAAAAAAATATAAAAAAATAAAAAAAGGGATTAAATGAGTGCTACGTCCACGTCGTTAATCCTGGTTAAGCTAAATTCTGATAATAATAGTGCGTAAATCAATGATTTTTCATCATGTTCTGAGTTGGTTTTTTATTTGTAGCTCATACAAATATTGCTGTCCCAAAATTTCTTGGTAAAAAAGGTGATGAAAATAAGGAACATTTTAAGATATTTTCGAAAAAATCGAAGGGGGCATAAGTTGTTAAAAATTCCAAAAAAATTTTTTTTTTCATTTTTTGCTATGAAATATTAATTTTAAAAATTTTTACGATATACAGTTTCAAAGTTTGAGAAATTCTGTACAAAAAAGTCACATGGTGTATTAAAATCTGTTCATTAGTTTTAAAGTTATGGCGGTTCGAAAATTTTTTACAAAAAACTTGGCCCTCTTATAATATGGCAACCCCGCGTTACACAGACCTAAAACCATATGTTTTAGTTTAGGTTTTACATGTACTATAAGATATATAATTGCCAAAAAAAATAAAGAACTTTTTTTTTCAAGTGGCTTTTTTTCCAGAGAATGCCCCACATATAGATAGGACTTCAGATATCCTTTATAGGGCGTGACGAGACCAAATAGCTTCGCATATTCATTGCAAAATCAAAGGAATGTTGGTAGAACTCCGATAGCTCTCTATGAGATGTGATAAGAAACTGGTCTATCGTATATTACACCCTCTAAACTATAATAGATCTGTCTATACAAAGCAAGGATAATCTCAACTAGAGAGGTAGAATCGAAACAAGAATCAGATCTTAAAATTTCAGTGTTCTTGCTTCTACAGCCTTCAAAACTGAGATTCAGACCATGGAATACAGATAGGAGGTATAACTGACACCCTATAAAATGTTGTCACATGACTGTGTGATATGAGATATCTTTAACATTTGACATATTTCTACGCTTTTAACTCCAGCACCTTGTCATTGCCTCCCTCAACTCAAATGCGCACTTAACAACAAATACTCAACACAGGCACATGAATAATACCGCAATTACGCAAGTTATTGTTACTACGCTTTACAAGAATACGCACTTAAAGCACACTACAGCCTAGTGAACACTGAATGTAAGCAACCGTGTCAGTGAAGCCAGCATAATTTTAGGTGTTAAAGAAATATGCCGCTATCTTTGTCATCTAACATTGGAGAGTGGGAGAACTCAAGTGAATAACTACGCACAAGAAAGTAGTCTTTAGCATTTTTACAAAGCACTAGATACAGCAAACACACCCACACAAAAGCATATTTATGACTGAATAATACACGAGTTTGTAGTTGAATGTTGTTGTTGTTGCTGTGACGAACATGCGTGTGCACCTAAAATGCGGCATAATGAAATTATTATTAGCTTGTTTGTATGCTAAAGTAGATAGAGGAAAAGCACAAAGCAAAGCGCAAAATGTACGCGTGCGGCAATTTTGCCAACTCAGCGCATAAAAGTGTGTTTACAAAGCAAATTATACCAAGGGAAAATGCCAACATGAAAGCAAATCTCTACACTAACTCGCAGCAATAGCAGCAGCAATGAGTGCTGCAATTCACTGTCTCCCGGTTTATCTGCCAAGCAGCAATGAAAAGTAGAGGTTGGAAAAATGGTTAGCAGCTGGCTAAATATCAAGGATATATCACCGAATGTAACGGGTGATTTTTTTGAGGTTAGGATTTTCATGCATTAGTATTTGACAGATCACGTGGGATTTCAGACATGGTGTCAAAGAGAAAGATGCTCAGTATGCTTTGACATTTCATCATGAATAGACTTACTAACGAGCAACGCTTGCAAATCATTGAATTTTATTACCAAAATCAGTTTTTATCGACAAATTTTGTTCAGCGATGAGGCTCATTTCTGGTTGAATGGCTACGTAAATAAGCAAAATTGCCGCATTTGGGGTGAAGAGCAACCAGAAGCCGTTCAAGAACTGCCCATGCATCCCGAAAAATGCACTGTTTGGTGTGGTTTGTACGCTGGTGGAATCATTGGACCGTATTTTTTCAAAGATGCTGTTGGACGCAACGTTACGGTGAATGGCGATCGCTATCGTTCGATGCTAACAAACTTTTTGTTGCCAAAAATGGAAGAACTGAACTTGGTTGACATGTGGTTTCAACAAGATGACGCTACATGCCACACAGCTCGCGATTCTATGGCCATTTTGAGGGAAAACTTCGGAGAACAATTCATCTCAAGAAATGGACCCGTAAGTTGGCCACCAAGATCATGCGATTTAACGCCTTTAGACTATTTTTTGTGGGGCTACGTCAAGTCTAAAGTCTACAGAAATAAGCCAGCAACTATTCCAGCTTTGGAAGACAACATTTCCAAAGAAATTCGGGCTATTCCGGCCGAAATGCTCGAAAAAGTTGCCCAAAATTGGACTTTCCGAATGGACCACCTAAGACGCAGCCGCGGTCAACATTTAAATGAAATTATCTTCAAAAAGTAAATGTCATGAACCAATCTAACGTTTCAAATAAAGAACCGATGAGATTTTGCAAATTTTATGCGTTTTTTTTTTTAAAAAAGTTATCAAGCTCTTAAAAAATCACCCTTTACATGCACGTGCATGTCCTTCAAGCGCACGCAGGGAGCTGGTTAAAATAACACGGTAGCAGGTGAGCATAAACGTGCGCAAAGTGTTGTAATTCATTTCGTAGAGGTTATTACAATGTGTTTGTATGATATATACAGCGTGTCATAAAAAATATTGGCTTGCTTGCTAGCTTTTATGAAGGATATAAAGAAAGAAATTTTTATGAAATTAAAAAAATTAAATAATTTCTTTTGTATTATTTTGAACTAATCCTGTTACTTTTAATGCATTCTAATTGCTTACAAGAATACCTAAAATTATTATAACTGTAGTTTTAAGATAATTTTCGAAGACTTACCGATTTTATTTAGTCGATGACTGAAAAAAAGTTAGAAAGAAACGGAATTATTAATAATTTTTAGAATATAAGATAAATTTAAGGCTAATCGATCAGCTGATAATGTTTGAAATTTCAAAATAAAATAAAATAAAAAAGTGTTGCCATACATCTATATTTAAGAAGTAAAATTTTAAAAATGTATAAATTTTATAATTACAGTGAATTAAGGAAATATTAACAGTAATAGTATTTTATGAAGTTGCCACCTAATTTAAATTAACTTAAGGTAATAAATAAATTAAAAAATCTGGTATATCTGTATGAAATTTTAAAGTTTTCAAGTAGCTCTACTCAAATCAAAATTTTAACAGAGTTGCCACCTTTGTTATACTTCATAATTGTAATAAATACAAAATATGATATTAGTGATAATAAGTTTAAATTATTTCAGGGTTGCCACATTTTTGTATTTTTATAGAGTATTATAGTTTGGTTCACATAACGGTTGTGGGTAAGTCATAAAACTAAACGAGTTAGATATATATATGGTTATATATATATCAATTTGATCAGGGTGACGAGTATAGTTGTAATCCGGATGTCTGTCTGTCCGTCCATCTGTCCGTGCAACGGATAACTGGAGTAAAAATTAAGTTATCTCGACGAAACTTGGCACCCTGAGAAGGTTGGTATTGAAAATAGAAGGTTGGCCATAAAAATTGATATAAGTGGATAATAGCCACGCCCACCTCCCATACAAAGGTTATGTTGATAATTACTAAAAGTGAAGAGTACAAGTAAAAGAAATGGTAGAAAGAAGCTGCACTCAGATTTTTTACAAAATTGAAAATGGGCGTAGCATCGCCCACTTATTGATAAAAAACCATATCTCAGGAACTACTCGACCAATTTCAATGAAATTCGGGGTATAATATTTTCTTGACACCCTGATAGCACGGATGAAAAATGGGCGAAATCGATTCACAATCACGACTAATATCCGTATAAATCAATTTTTTAATTCCATCTCATTCCTTCTCTTTATAATATATACATAAGGAAACAATGAAGATAGGGGAATAAAACTTTACACAAATACTGTATTTGAGCTGTGGCTTTACTTGTGGAAAAATTGTCGAAATCGAAATGCATATGTATAACTTTTCAAGGTCCCGGATATCGGATATGAAGAACTCAGTGCCTTAGTCTAATTTTTCACCGAAGATATCGGTAAATCTTTCAGATATTTTATAGTGTAGCTTAATAGGAAAAATTAATTAAATCGGTTTATAAGTTACCTCAGCCCTCATATACCATATATGGTGATTTTCGTTATTCTATTGGACTTTGTGCCAAATATATGGGTCAAATTGTGTGTTATATTAAGGGGTTAGGGGTAGTCAGGATTTTCAAAAAATATTTTTTTTTTGCATTTTCGTTAAGTGTAATATCTTAAAAATATTTGAAGTTGATCCGATAATAACTAGACTTTTTGTGGTGACAACTGTAACTCGAAAACCGCTCAGTAGATTTTAATGAAATTCATACAGCTTTTAAAATATATATTAAACTCAGGCCTGATGAAAGGATTTTTTTTTCAAAAATTTCGATTTTTTAAGACCAATTAACTGTTAATTTTTTCCCAAAAATATAAAAAAAAAATCCTGAGGCCGCTATTTTGTTAATTTTTGAAAACAAAAGCTTCGATCAGGCCCAAATCTCCAAGGACTTATAATTGTCACCGCAAGGACCTTTTTTGTAACTGGGTCAACACAGGCATCTATAACTTTGGAAATTATAAATTTTTTTAGCCTTTCCTTACTTATTTATCATAGAAATTAAACTAAAACTGAGACTTTTTATGTCACAATAAGGATTTCAATGAGAGGAAATGTTCCAAAAAATACAAATAAAAAATTTTTTTAATAAAAAATTTTAATACAATTTGTATATATTAAAAAAAAACAACTCAGCTCTAATACGCATATTTTCCATAAAACCGTAAATAAATACAGCAAAAAAGGATATATTAACAAAAAAATGTTCAAAAAATTATCAAGACCTCTTGTTAATGGTTCCTTCTCAAACCTTCAATTTTCAAAAAATAGCTTCATAATAATTATTGGACGCACCGCGCACCGTGCTGAATCGAGCATGGAATTGCTAAACCCGCAATCCACCCAATTGACGGGTCGATTAATCAAGAAAAAAAGTCAGAAGTGCAATTATTGCAGATAAGCTAACACAACGGCTGCTGCTGGCTAAAAACAACAGCAACGAAAACGAAAAACACACACATGAAACAAAAGCTTGATAATAGCGCTAAGTACAAGCAAAACATGAGTGGAATGTTGAAATTAATTTCGAACAACAACAAACATTGGCGCTGCTTGGCATACAGAGTAGCTGCCAACAGTTGTTATTGCTGTTGTTGCTGCTACAAGTATAACTCCACTTCATGCTTCACAGTGCAGCACTAATTTGACGCGACGCCGAAGCAACAGTAAGCAGGACAAGTAAAGCTTACAAAATTTGTTAAATATATATGTTTATGTGTGTGGGTGTGTGTGTGTGTGAGTGGAATACATGATTCAAATATTAAATATATTGTATAGACTTTGTATGCGCTTTTATATATCTGTATATATAATTTACAACTAATACACATATGTACATAAGCATGTGTTAGTGGTTACGCATGCGGTACGCCAACTCAATGCATAACTAAGTCTATATGTGTGTGTGTGTGTGTGCTGTGCACTCTAGTGTGTGGCGCTGCTCATGCAGCAGCATGTGCGTTCACTTGATGTGGCAGCTGTTGCCGAAGTTGCCAACTTTTCCAGGCATGCAACCGCAAGTACTCCAACGAATCGAAATGCTTGCCGGCAACCGCGTAAACTCACTTCACTCACTCTACTACTACAACCATGTGCAGTTGTTGTTGTTGTAACACTAATTCTTGTTGTTGTTGTTGTTGGCGTTAGAGCTGGATGTAGAGATTAGCATGTATATGAATGTATTTACAACTCTAGCTATTTCTGCTACATCAAATTCAAATGGGCGGAAGCGAGTGTTGTTGTTGTTGTTGCTGCTGCTGTAGTCAAGCAACTTTTGATTGAAGTGTAGCGGAGAGGAGGAAGGGTTGGAGCGCAGTAAGCGGCTAGAGTGCTATTCTGCTTTTGTGTAGCGCAGCCACTTTGCCAACTCAACTCTATTGCTATTACTAACCACATGTTTACATAAATTCAGGCGCACACACACAAGTGAGATTATAGCTCCACACATACACATACACACGCACATATTAAGTCATTACCTCATTTACTGCTTGGCTTGTTATGTACTTTGTTTTTGCAATTATTTAATTTTAAGCATTTCAATATATATGCAACAGCAAAACTCACAACGCACACACACACACGTGCTCAGCTTTCGTGTGCACTCCCTGTAGATATATATAAGATATGTGTGTGGGAGCCTGGCTCTGTATGCGCTCTTGCGGTTTTACTGATTATGGCATTTATTTCATGTTTTATTTTATATATTTTTTATTTTTTATATAACTAAATGCATTGCTCTTTAGTTGTTGGTTTTTATCGTTTATTTTTTTCTTTTTTTGCCTGTTGCTTTCTTCGGCAAATTGACACAGCTTTGCAAAACTTTTAAGTGGATTTTATGATTTATGTATTTCAAGGATTTTATATAAAATGAAATAAAAACGAAACATTTTTAACTGTAAACACAAGCATTTAAGCGGATTATTTTTGATGAAATATATGTTTGAAGTTGGGGTAACGAAATTCTTATGGCTCGGAACTTGCTTGTGCGCGATAGTAGATATATAGTCATAAATATATATTGGTTTGATGAAAAGGAAAGAAATAAACATTTGCTAACGGATTTTTGTTTGAAAATTGAGGAAATTTCAACTTTTTTTTCTTTGATGAAAATTATTTTTAGAAATATCATACTATGTTATACTAAAGAAAACCAAAACTACATCGACTAAATTTTGGTGAATGAAGTATACATTTGGGAATGTTATAATATAAGCTTCCAACATTAACTTGTGGCATTCGGCCATCGTAACCAGAAATTGTTCGTTTTCGTAAACCAAAAATGTATTTTAATTTCAAAATGGGGCCGACTATACTAACAAAAGACAGTTAGTTCATCAATAATTTATTCTCAAGCAATCTCACTGCTAGCACGTTTCGGAGAAGGTGATAACGAAGGATGATAATAATATTATGTTTGTGAGAGTCAAATATCATTTCCATCATTTCATTGAGGTAGATAATGCGAGTTAGAGTCTAATTAAACGATTGCTATTTCGATATTCTATTGAACCGAAATCGCTCATCTATCAATCTATTGTTAGATTACAAGGATTATAATGCCAAAAAAACAACAACAACGCTAAAATTTGACGTTAAATGACGAAAAGAAACGACACCTAGACTAAAATCGATTTTTTTTATTTTGCTCTTGCAATAGTTTATACTTTCAAAAATATCCTGTGAAATCGGCAAGGACGTATCTTGAATAGTTTTTGAATATCAGCTTTCTAAAGAGCCCAAAGGTATAAACATCTACAAAGGCGGACAAAAAAAACGGGACATTTACTTTTCATATTCTCGAATAGTCAAGCTGCTTTAAAATCACTAAAGTCGCAAAGAATATCATCGAAGATAGTGAAAAAATGCTTGGATTTACTAATGACAATGACGTCATATTTCACGATACACCTGCAATGGGTCCCGGGACATAGTTACATTCCTGGAAACTGTGTAGTAGATGAACTAGCCAGATTGGGTACAACACTGCAGAATGATGCTAATAAAGAGGGAATTTATATACCTCTACATACAAAGCAAACAAACAACGACTTGGCCTGTAAGCAGACAAACGTGGATTGAGTAGAATAAGAGCCGCACTTGTCGCTTATTGAAATTTAAGAGGAATGACACATGAACCCTTGTAGGGGTGTTAACGGGACACTGTCTGATTGGTAGACACGCCAGCAGCCTGGCGTTACCTTTATATGATTACTGCAGAAGCTGCCAAGAAGAAGAAGAGGAAGAAACATTACACACCTTCTATGTGAATGTAAGGCTATGTATAGGAAAAGAATCGCAACTATTGGATGCGATTTTCTCGATGATGTGAGCGAAGTTGCTCATATCAAATTGGGTGAATTTTTTCACTTTATTAAGACCACAGGGTGGTTCAAAGATGACTCTATAGGGTGAGGGATCACAGTCCCAGTGGTGTCACAATGGGCCTCCCAAAGGCCTAGGTGCATCGTTTGACCATATCCCTCATCTCTAGACCTTTTTTTGTCTGCCACTGTATAGTTGAAACTTTAAACACGTTTTTCCAGAACTACGCCATTTTCTGAATTTTTGATAAGTCATTGTATAGGAAATACCCCCAACTTAAATAACCTTCTTAAATTTTTTTGTTTCAGTTACTCTTTCGGCCGGAATCATGGCGGCAGTAGGTGAACTATTTTTGGCACCTTCGAAGGAAGCACATAACTCCGTTAATTTTTCAATGCTTAAAAAAATCGAAAACATAGCTAATGTCCAAAAAACTTCGAAACATTCGATCGAGTACTTTCCTTAAAAAAAAAATTCACGAAAATCGCTTAATTTTTAGTTGAGGATCGAATAAATCGATGCAAAAAGATTCAAATAAGAATATAAATAGAAAAAGCATGGAAAATAGAGCCAATCTCCCCATGAATAGAATAAAAACTTGGTTTGCAGGAAAGCTTCTGTAAGGAGGCGTCAGTGGGAAGAACATAATGTAACTAAGAGAGTATAGTGAATCGCTATACAACTTAAAAATAATTATTATGCTGATTAAGAGGTATGAAATTCACTGTTTATATAGAAATTATCTATTTTACTACGAAATCACTTCATTTAATTATATTTTCTATATAAGCAATAGCCTAGGAATTAGTTATGGAACTTACTATAAAATCAGTTAAACCCATAGAACTTAAAAGCTCTCCCACTTTGCTACATAGATTTTTAGAAAATATAAAGAATACTACAGTCTACAGGTGTACCAAATTCTCATAATAAAATAATATCAAAAATACTATACACTATCCACTATGCCAAACCATTGTGCTCCTTCTTCCACTTCCATAGTTTGTACCACACACAGAAAAAAAACAAAAATATTTGCAAACAATTGCTAGATTAAAATCACCGCAACGCATATTGGTATTTTTCGTACACTTCCGTTTTCCTTTAACCTTATCCCAACACCATCGCAACGCAGCGCACACACATACACACATGCAGAGGCATGTCTAATTCATAGCCAATCCCATAATTTGTTGATGTCATGCCAACAATAATCGCTAGGCTAAAACAAAAGTCATGCTGTCATGCCACGCAGAGGTTATGCCGTTATTCCTGCAATTCCCTTTGTCAGCAACCTTATTTTGCACTCGCTTATCTTAACTAAATTGCTGGCTAATAATAAGTGAGCGGCTCGACTCTTCGTACTGCCACAGCGAAATGACTTGTGTTAAATGCTTGGTATGGCAGGCAGCTCGTACTCTTTTTATACTCTTGCAACGAAAGTTGCTAAGAGAGTATTATAGTTTTGTTCACATAACGGTTGTTTGTAAGTCATAAAACTAAACGAGTTAGATATAGGGTTATATATATCAAAATGATCAGGGTGACGAGTAGATTTTAAATCCGGATGTCTGTCCGTCCGTCCGTCTGTCCGTGCAACGGATAACTTGAGTAAAAATTGAGATATCTTAACGAAACTTGGAAATTGAAGATTTTGAATAAAGGATCGCTCTAGGAAGGGGCATATTTGGATGTAATTTTTTTGGGGAAGTGGGCGTGGCCCCGCCTCCAAATCGGTTATTTGTATGTATCTCGCAAACCAATAAAGCTATATAAACCAAACTTTCTGCAGTCGGTTCTCTTACGTACCTCACCACACACCATGAAAATAGTTGAAATCGGATAATAACCACGCCCACCTCCCATACAAAGGTTAGGTTGAAAATGACTAAAAAAGGGTTAACTCACTAACGAAAAACGTCTGAAACACTAAATTTCACAGAAATAATAGCAGAAGGAAGCTGCACTGAAGATTTTTTTACAAAATGGAAAATGGGCGCGTCATCGCCCACTTATGGGTCAAAAACCATATCTCAGGAACTACTCGACAGATTTCAATGAAATTCGGTATATAATATTTTCTTGACACCCTGATGACACGTGTGGAAAATGGACGAAATCGGTTCAAAACCACGACAACTTCCCATATAACTCATTTTTGAATTCCATCTTATTCCTTCACTTTATAATATGTATATACATAAGGAACCAATGAAGATAGCAAAATAAAACTTTACACAAATACTGTATATGATCTGTGGCATCATTTGTGAAAAATTCGTCGAAATTTGAAAGTTATACTTTTCAATGCCCCGGATATCGAATATGAAGAACTCAGTGCCCCATAGTAACTTTTCAGCGAAAATTTCGGTAAATCTATCAGGTATCTTAATTTAATTCTGAGGAAATATTTTTCTTCTAATAGTGTGTCTCTGGAACCCGAAAAAGTTAAAATCGGGTCATAACTTCCCTTATATATGAATATATGAGAATACCTAATTATAGGATTTTCAAAAATAAGATGAGCTCAATAGCTTATAAATCGGTTAATATGTGAAATATATTTATGCCGAATATATGAGTCAAATTGTGTGTTATCTTAATAAAAATATAGCAATAAATTGCGAGAGTATAAAATGTTCGGTTGCACCCGAACTTAGCCTTTCCTTACTTGTTTTTGATATTTTGCTTATATTTTACTGGATTGTTGTGGTATTTGTTTCAATGGTTCACAAGCCAATTTGTTGTTTTGTTTTTGTTGTATTTTGACATTTCTGTTTCGCAATATTTTCTCACACACACATGTCGGAGATTCCTATTTGAAATGTTTGCTTTCGTTTATCTTAATAGAAATCTCTGCTTTGCTTTTGCACCCAAAAATATTTAGACAACTTAATAAAGCTCGATGAAAATAGAAAAATTAAAGTGAATGGGATGAGTGAGAATGAAAAGGTGGAGAAAAGGAGATGGTTGAAAATCTATTGCTACAGTAAAACCCAGCGAACTTTTTTTTATAAGAAAAGCGATTTTTGTTAAATGAAAACATTTTTTCAAACACCCTTCATACTTAAACAAATAATCCGAACCAGAAAATTGCACTCACATGCATCAAATATAAAAGAGAATGCGAACAGCAAAACTAATTTCTTCACTGCAAGCGACAGCATGATAAATTGAACGTCAAAGGTGAGCGACATGCAAAACAAAACAAAATGTGGAGTAAAGAATTATAAAATACAACTCAAGCAACGAAACAAAGAGTCAGACAGACAGATATACAGACAGAGCGACAGTTTGAAAGGTGAGTCAAATCAGACGCAATCACCTTTGAATGTCGCACAATGCGACAACAGCTGACAGCAACAGCAACGATATATTTGCACACAAATGTAGTGAGATAATTTAAAAATCAACTGCAAACACACAGGGGTGCACACTATGCATAACAAGCAAATATTTGCTTAACGAAAGTCATAGGTGTGGGTCACACAATCAATGTCGGGCTTAATGACAACGCATGCATACAAATGCGTTTAATGCTTAATGAGTTGAGGCTTTAAAGCGCTTTAAATATTTCATTTACGCTCTAATTAAATCCATTAGTAATACAACATGTGATTTATTTTATACATATGTATGTAGTACTCTGTGATAACTACCAGTGGTTGCCGGGGCGTATATGTAACATTTTGTATGGAATGCGGTGATTATTGAAAAATATCGCAATTAATATGATTTGATTAATGGATCAAGTGTAGTTATGTGGATTTTAGGATTTGCACATATTTAAATATTTTTATTTTTATATTTCAACTGATTTTCTTTAGCAGTTTTAAGTAATAATATTGCGCCTCATATTTCGCATAGCATAAATTAGAAACAAAAGTAAATAATTTAAGAAATTAATTGAGGATTATGCAATTTATTTGCGTTAAATTTTACTTCTATCTTCTATTGCTTCAAATTAATGCAAATTTTTGCATAAAAGCAGTATAAGTGGAATCCATGTCGTATACGTAACTTTCTGGTTTTAATAATGTTTCGCTCAAACATGAGTGTTCTATATATACATTTATTTTTGTTATTGCTTTGTCGTCTAGCTTAACCGCTGTCTACATACACGACATTCAAATGGCTTATTTGACGTTAAGTCTATCTTTCTGTAGCTACCTACCAAATTCTTGACTTTCCCACAACCAACAACCCCAAACCGTGATCCCGTCAAGCAATTTGGCTTGCACGCTTCCTACCCCTAAATGTTATCAAATCATTGCGGACAATGCGTAATAAGGGAACTGCTTTGACAGTTCGGTAAGTGATTCTTTTTTCTTTTTATTTCTTTTTGTTTTGCGGTTTACCTTCTGCATTTTGCGCGCTGCCTTTGTTGGGAATTGTTATTGTTGTGCTGTGCATATGTAAGTATGTGTTTGTATATTTTGTTAGTTAAGTAAGGGTTAATGCTTACGGCTAAATTGTATACCTAAATAAACGTTTACCTTTTTTCGTATTTGCCTACAAATGCTTTGTTGACTTATAATTTGGGGCGCTAGTCGTGGCTTAAGCTGTTATTTCTTGGTATATATTAGATGCATGTTAGTCATGTTAGTCAAATAAATACAATCATATATAGATATTTATTTTATTAAAAAATGCAACTTTTTCTCATTTATTATGTATAAAAATAGCACTTTTCTTCACTAATTCAGGTTTCTCATTTAAATGATCTCCATCAATCAATTGATTATGTATTTATCCACGTGTATTGCTTTCGTGAAGGTCAAATTATTTACATAGATTTGGCAAATTCTCAGTTGTAACGGCTCTTATTCTATATATAACAGTAAATATATATAGCAGACAGCATTTGCGTCATACAAATTCTTCCGGACACATGTGTATGAATGAGAATATTTCTGGCTCCGCGAAGGACTCCCATATCAATTTGAAATAATTTTAACTTCCAAAAAGTTTTTTTTTAAAGACGAGTTGGCAACCCTGTAACCTCATTTCGTACTAAAGCTTATTAAAATAGCTGTCCAATTAATATTTTTTATCAATTTGTCCAAATTATTGAAAATTGATTCATTTCAATTTTTTTAACAAAATCAGTTGGCAACTCTATAAAACAATTTTTACTAAAGCTTATTAAAATAGCTATCCTGTGAATATTTTTAAATCAATTTGTCCAAGTTATTTAAAATTAATTGTATTAAATTTTTTTAGAAAAATCAGATGGTAACCCTATAACCCAATTTTATACTAAAGCTTAACGAAAAAGCTCTTCTGTGAAAATATTTCATTATTTCAAGGTTATAATTTGATTTTTTTTTTTAAATATCAGGTGGCAACCCTATAACTCAATATTGTGCCATAGCTTTTCGGAAAAGATATTCTGTAAAATAAACAATAATTAATTTGTCCAACTTATTTAAAATTTATAATTTGAAATTTTTTTAAACATCAGGTGGCAACCCGATAGCCTAAACTTATACTAGATCTCATTGAAAAAGGTCTTCTTTGAAACACTTCTTATTAATTTAGATTTATTTATTTAAAATTTATAATTTGAATATATTTTTAACCTACATATATTCACTTTTCTTTTAGTATTTTTAACGGTCTTACATGAATCCAAAATTGTCAACATCACCCACTTCATGCAGTGCCAACAATTACCAATATCATCGCAACAATCACTATCAATAGTTGATCGCCCAAAACTTCTCATGCAAACTCCATCTTCTTTACGCAAAATAAAATCCTTACTGATTCCCCGCTGATTTTTACAAATTGCAACACTGCGTATACGCAACAATTTAACTAAACTTTATTTTCAATCCTCCGAACGCCCCAGCCAACCCAAATGTGCGCAGCAAATTGCATTGCCAATGCATAACAAAAAAAAGTGCAACTCAATTCTGTTTGCCACATGCGAAATGGAAAATTTGCTGCCAATTCGTTGCAACAACAATAAGAACAGCAGCAACTGAGCGGAAAAAAACTCATAATAAAAATGACTAAAGTAAGCTCAGCGCAAATCGCATTCAAACAAATTTGCGAAATCACATGAATGAAGTTGTGCTGAAAATATGAAAATGTGTGACGCAGCAGAGCAGCAATGTAGCGCAGCGGCAAAAAGAGAATGCAAAAATGTTGCAAAAAAAATCATTTTTTTCTTTCTCTATATAAAAATATTACGTAAAAGGTGTGAAAATTGGCAAAGTGCATGCAAAATCGTTGAGAGATATTTACGAAACGTGTAATAATCACAAAGAAAATGGTGAAAATAAACAATAAAGTAAAAACTCGAATAACAACAACAACATTAAAGTATTTGCCGCTACAATACAAATGCGCACAACGCAGAATGTTGAGCTGAAATTGCATTGTCACTGCCAGCACAAATCTAGTGTTTGATTTATGTGCTCTCGATGTGACAGCATAATAAAGTGAAATAGTGAAATATGCAACAACAATAACAACAGCAGTGGTATAAAAAAGTTAAACAGAATCTACAAGCACGACTAGATAGTCGTCTATCTATACAGAAATGGCATTTTGCTTAGCGAATGTTATCGTAAAAGCGTTGCACTTGCTGTCGAGCATAACACCAAAGTTATTGTTGTTGTACATACACATATACATAAATACAGTTATGCATTTGAATGCGTTTAGTATCTAACAGCAATCTACATGGCGCACAATCCAGCAGCGGCGAATCATAGTGTGTATATTTTGCTTTGTTTACGTTGCGTTTCTGCACACACATATCGCTAACGGTTTATTTGCAATGATTCGCACTAACATGCATACATATGAGAATGCATAGCGTTTCGCAGCGAAGCATAAACCATGTTAAAGGCGTCAGATAAATATGTATGTGTTTGATGCCTTCAGCTGGGTTAGAATTGTGATTGTTTGATTTTTAGCGGCTGTCAATGTTGTCGTTTTTGTGTTTTTTCGAATCAAAGCAATTTTTCGCAATATATGGAATGATACCTAAATAATCCATCTAAAATATTTCGTTTGACAAATTGACAAATCAATCAAAAAAATGTCTTCACTTGAACTCTCCTATGCTTGCTTAGAAAATTAAATTCCATATGTGTATGTAAGAACATATAGTATATGTAGATGAAATATATGAAAATTTAGTATTTGCACTACGTCGTCAAAATAGGGTTGCTAATTATTTTATATTTATACAGCCAATTAAAGTAATTTTTAAGTGTATAGAAGTGTATATAATACTATATTTGAGCATTTGATAAAAATGTTGCTTACAGTTGCCATTTCTCTCTAAATATAATAAGTTTTTATTCAGTGTATAAAATTGTGCTGTTGTCGGTCTACAACTTTGCTTCCGCCGGTTTTTTGTAAATTTAAGGCTTTACTGTATAAAAATATTCAAAATATTGGCCGTCACTAGCTACTACTTTTGACCATCTTTCTGGCAGCATGCGTATAACGTGACGAACTCCCCATCTTTCGAGTCGATCCAAGTATCAAACCAATTTTTGACTTCTTCATAAGAACTGAAGTGCTCGTTAGCTAGACCGTGTGCCATCGATCGGAACAAGTGGTAGTCAGATGGAGCAACGTCTGGAGAATACTGCGGGTGGGGTAAGATCTCCCATTTCAGCGTCTCAATATATTTCTGACCACTTTTGCGACGTGAGGCCGAGCATGGAGAATGCTGGAGAATGACTTTATCGCGTCTCGTACTGTGGCCGTTTTTCTTTTAGTGCTCGGTTCAAGCGCATCAATTGCGTTCGGTATCGATCTCCTGTGATGGTTTCACTTGGCTTCAGCAGCTCATAATACATCACCCCCAGCTGCTCCCACCAAATGCAGAGCATGACCTTGGCGCCGTGAATGTTCGATTTTGCCGTCGACGTGGAGGCATGTCCAGGCTTTCCCCATGACTTTCTTCGCTTAGGATTATCATTTTTCGCCGCCAGTTACAATGCGATGTAAAAATCCCTTTGGGTTGTGACTTTGAAGCAGCTGTTCACATGCAAAGAAGTGTAGTTCGACATCTCTTGATTTCAAGTCGTAAGGAACCCAGTTTCCTTATTTCTGAATCATCCCCATGGCTTTGTGGCGTTTTGATACGGCTTGCTGTGTCACTTGCAACGATTCGGCCAATTCCTCCTGCGTTTCAAACGCATCTTGGTCGAGTAATGCTTCCAATTCAGCATCTTCGAAAATCTTCTCCCTTCCACCACCATGCCGGTTATGAAGTCGATAATCACCATTCTTAAAACGTTGAAACCATTCGCGACATGTTCTTTCACTTAGGACAGCCTCACCGTACGTATCTGAAAGCATTCGATGAGCCTCAGCCGCACTTTTCTTGGAATTTAAAAAGAAAAGCAAAATTTTCCGCAAATGTCGAGAATTCGGCTCAAAAAGTGACATTTTCAGTTGAGAATAAGTTTAGGATGCAAACAGATCTCTAAAAATATTTTTTTGGGTTAATGTTGACACAAATGACCAACATCGATATAAAACGATTTAATCGATTTAATCGACTATTGGAAAACGGCGGAAACAAAGTTGTAGACCTATATATACGTAAGTAAGGGTAAATGTCAAATATATTTCCATATAAGGTAGCCATGTTTTTTTTTTAAATTTCGAAAAAAATAGCTTCTAAAAATAGGAAACACGTCGAAAACGTGAAAAATTTAATACTTTTGTCTTAGTGTTGCAATTTTTCTCTGAATTTAATATATGTTTAAACAATTTGTAAATATTGTGTGTTTTATATATAATTAAGAATAAATGTAAAAACCGAAAACTATTTTTGCCGAACAAATTAAATTTTGCTTCCATATTTTTAATACGTGAAAAATTAATATAAATTGAGGTGTTGCCACTTTTCTAAAATTTTCTGAGCAATTTTTATGTAATACATATGATTTCCAACTTTTAATACTTGCAGAGCTTCATTCATCCCTGTAGTATTTCATTATCCATTCGTGGTTTCCTGAAAACTCACCCCAGTAACTTAGGCACGTGAATACCCCAAATTCGATAACACCGCTCCAATTCCGAACGTTCCAGAGAGTGTATGCCAGAAACAGTGGGGAGTGAACTTATCAATTCACCTAAAGCCAATAAATAATTTTTTAGAAACAATCAAAAAGAATATGGAAAGTCAGGGGTAGCTGGAGTATCCCGACTAAAAATTAGTTGCTAGCACAAATTCATAAAAGGCTCAAAACGCTTTGTCATTACTTGAGGAGTTTGCGGCAATACAAAGGACTGACCTTAACTGTCCAACTGTCCACAAGGCGCAGGAGATCAGCCACTCTAACCTAACCTAACCAGGAGCCATGTGATTCCTAAGGATATCCGAAATGTAATAGAATATAGACTGTATTTTTTTTTAATTCGCAAGACAGACTCTTTGTTTAATATTTTGTTAGCTTTATGGATATTTTCATATACATGCCCACATGTGGATTACATTCAGTTAACGCCGTGCCAATAACATCAACCAAAATTACAAATAAGAGCAAGAATAACAATATTGCATGCATGTAAATGGAATACGCTTGTTTGGCACAGACAATAACGGGTGTGAATATACCCAGCAGTGAGAAATCAAACTGGCCTGGAAAATACCAGTTCAAAACTAATTCTCGACTAGAATCGAACTAGACAGTAAGATAACAATTTGTTGGAAGAAATTCAGTATATCTTAATTATAGTTAAATCGGCTGGCCTGAACAAAATCCAAATAAAAATTGCTTATGAAACTGAAAATTTAACTAGATAGTTATTTGAGAATTTTGAAGTGGTATGAAACTGGTCTGATTCTAACTCATATCTGGGAAATGTCATTTCATTGTATAATCAGTCTTAATAAATATTAGTTACTTCTATGAAAAATTATCCGACTAGTAACTCATCCATTTCAAAGTAGTTGTCTGGTAAGTAGTTTGCAACCAGTTCACTTCACTACGTGGTACATTTGCACTTTCATTTGTGTGAACTACGAATGCAAGCGATTGAAATTGCTTTCATCATCAACGGCTATGAGCAAGAGATACAAACTGCAGCGCAACAGCAGCAGCAGCGGTCCAATTTATGCAGTAAAAGACTGCAATCACGAGAAATCTGCAGCGACAAGCCTCGAGTGATGCAGCTACACCATTTGTTTTCACAGCGTTTGTTATTATTTTCATAGCAGTAACTGTACCCCTTTCGCACGCATACACACACACACACAATTGCTCATCGCTGCAATTCCATTGCAATTTCACTACTTGCCAGCAGAAAGCCAGTGCCTTGCTCCAGCGGCTCCCGGCTTTGGCTGGTCAATTGTGGGCGCTTTTTTGTTTGTTTACTTTCTTTGTGAGCTTGCAGCATGCAACGCGATTGGGTGCATTGCCACACGCAGCGCTCAACACAAAAGTTCATTTAATTGAACGCAAAACAAATGTACAGGCAACAACACCACCAAAAATTGCAGCGGAGATTCGAGTGTCGTTTCGGTTATTTGACCATGAGTCCAGCAATCTTTGTCGTCGCTAGGAGGCAGGTCACAGCTGGCGGAGCAAAGTTCTTTCACTTTTTGTTGTCGTCAGCCCCCTGTGTCTCTCTGCGCAGTATTTTTGCATTGACAACCGCGCGCTTGCAACAGCAATAGCAGCACTAACAATAACAACCAAAGCATTACCATCATCTGCATCACAATATTTTGCAACAAAGTAGCATATAACGACAATAACAACAAACAAGCAACTGCGACGGTACAAAAGGACGAATGTACAAAAAAAGCAACAACAATGGCCCAGCGCTGCGTCCACTGGATAAACGCAGTAAATTGCTGTATCTTCTCATCGTCATCAACATCAACTAGCGACGAACAACAGTCAACAGCAGGCGACAGATACCAACCATGCGACAATTCCAGCAGCAGGACTCCGCTACACTCCACTCCATTCAAATTGTAGCAAAATATTTGCAATGTATTGTCATGTTGCAATGTTGGCAATGTGTTGCAACAGTGTGGCAACAAAAAAACAACAAATGATAGCTTGTGGAGTCAGTAAAGCGTGATGAGTACAAAACTCTGCACTTTCGTTGCAACCCTGGGATTAGCTGACGCATTCGCTTTTCGCCTCGCCTTGCCTCGCCTCGACTGCTTGCATCAAATCGTTATGCCAATCCCAGCGCTGAGTCAGCAAATTCCAGTCTTACTTCAGACTCGCCACTCGCTGTGTGTGGAAATTTGCATTACGCCAAGCCAAGGAACGAGGAATTACATTTGACATGGCGTCTTTTGGTCTTGCCGCCTCGACAAGCTGGGGGATCCGTTGTATGCGCGTGTTCTGTGCGCTGTGCTCTCTGCTAAGTAGTGCAGGGAATGCAATGCAATTTTTTGCGCGTTGACTGGTTTAATGTATTTATTCGTTGCCAACCAGCAAAGTCAGTGATCTTTCAAATATGCATTTTCTTGCATTCTTAACACAATTTTTGCTCTGAGTTTAGCTAAGCGTTGGGGAGACGAATGTAACAACTTTGCTAATAATCCACTTATCATGTTGCTGTGGCATGTATTGAGTTCGTCACGATTTGAAATTGTGTTACAATGTAGTTGGAGTTTGCATGAGGGTCCATGTTAACGGTGGGGACATTTGTATTAGACTAAGCTTGGTTGGATTTTAGATTTGTGGTTTAAAGATATATTAGAGCATTTCTGCAAGATTTTATTTAAATTAATATTAATAACCTTCTTATAATGACTGATAAAAGAGGAGTTTCAGCATCTGGTTCGGAAAGTAATTTAGCGACATTATATGTACAGCTACTCATCGAGATTGAGTCTGATTTTCTAACAAAAATTCTAATTCCGATTCATCTTCTCAGAATTCTTTGTATATAATAGATTTTTTTTAGAACACCATAGCCAAGAATGTGCCAATAGCCAAGTGGATGATGTCGCCAGAAATAGACGATTTCAATTCTACTGGGTGCCAGGCCACAAGGGCATAGAAGGTAACGAGATAGTGGACGACATTGCCAAACGAGGCGTAAAACTGTCATCAGAAAATATGATGAACGTAGATAGACCTATACACTGTCTATATGATGATCTAGACAGAAACTTGGTAAAAAAGTTCAAAGCGCGCTGGAAAAATATACCGGGATGCAAAACCGCAAAAGTTATGTGCAAGGCGGTAGATAAAAAGTACACGAAATTTCTATTGGCGCTCGATAGAAGCAAATGTAGGAATATGGTCGGCATACTCACTGGTCACTGTCTTGTGGCGGCGCACGCCTACAAGATGGGGCTGATAGATCGTGAAGACTGCAGGAAATGTAAAGAGCAAGGCACCAGAGAGACAATGGAGCACCTCCTCTGTGAATGTCCTGCATTATCAAGACAACGGCTTAAGCATTTGGGGGCTGCGCACTACGTTAATCTGGAAGAGATTTCGTTGGTAAAGCCACAAAGTCTTTTGAAATTCGCAACAAACGCTGGCGTCCTAAAGGATGACTACTCCTCATTAACCAAGTGACGGCACTCCATCTGGTTTCACAAAGGACCAAAACTGGTCTATGTGTGGCGTTGTAGCCGGCCAGAGTAACCTAACCTAACCTAACCTAGCGAAGAATATCATTATTCCGTTAGAACACCGGATCCCAGCAAACCCTGAACTCTAGAGGTTTTAAAGGTATCTGTCGGGTCTTGTTTAGATCTCAGAGACTTTATCTTTCTACTTTTTTCGGAATACTTGCTAAAGTGTTTATTCGGAATATTTGTTATTGTGAGCATCTGAACAAGTCCTAATGTCGATTGTTGTAAGCTTGTCTTACTTCATTTTACTTATACCTTTCTATAACTCTAACCTAACTTAACTAAACCTAACCTAACCTAACCTAAGCTAACCTAACCTAAGCTAACCTAACCTAAGCTAACCTAACCTAACCTAACCTAACCTAAAAGCTAATCTAACCTAACCTAACCTAATCTCTTGCCCTTCGACGTTTCAGTATGCAGATATTGGTTATTTTCCAGAGTTCTAGATCTAGAGATATATCTTTATGTACCACATTGTAGTATTACGATAGTATCATATGAGAGTCTGGTATTCTCTGGAGCTTTTTATGTCTATTTACAGACGAAGACTCTCTGAAACGTTTATCTTGATCTACATAATTGAAAGCTATCTATAAAAATATACTTATGTATATTATCAAGACTGTCTATTCATCTTATCACACTTTAAAAAACTAATGTTCTCATATCTTTATACGAAATCTTTTTCGTTTTGAAATCCCATATACATAAAGTATTTATTCAAACTCAATATTGTTTTAATTATTGAGAAATTTATCTTGCAAAAACTATTGAATGAAAAATCACAGAACAATAAACTCTCGACAGTAGAAATAAGAATGCAATTTCGTCAATTTATGCTAACATTTTTTCCAACAATTACTTGGGAACATGAAATTTGATGTACCAATATAAAAATATTAAAAGATGCATACATATTATTCAATTTCAATTTCGCTTCATGAAAATAATAAAATCCAACCAAATATATGAATATTTTTTGTGCCCCCTCTTTTAATAAAATGAAAACTTATTCAAGCATATTTTTTCGCATCCTGCACTCATGTACCCATTCACATGAGCAATATGCAATTTAACAAAGGAGTGCATACAGGCACACACATAGAACCAACGGTACATAAATATTAAACAATGAATGAAATATTAAATGCATGCACAAGTGTTTTTGTGTGTATGTATGCATGGAATAGTGTAGTGTAATTAAAACAAAAAACGAAATTAAAAGTCAAAAGAACAATGCAGCAGTGGGTAAATATTACAATATAAAAGGGCAAGTGAAAGCAAAAAATATTAAAAAGAAAATAAACGATATTCAAAGAGCTAGGCAAATAATTAAATTGGTATGAGTATAGGCAAATGGTTTTAGGTTTATTTAATGGACCTAAGGAAACATAATTAATATTTGAATGCCAAAAATAAATTCTAAGCACTTTAGAATTTCATTGAAATATTTAGAATGCCAAATTGTATGCCCTTTTCTATATGGAATGAAGTACTATGTACTTAAAGTTCATTCTTCAGGAATTTCAATTAGAAAAGACTAGGGTTGCCACGAGCTCTGAGACTACGCTTGCTTGGTTTTATTAAACCTTATTTAAGTAAAAGTTCAGCCCTTTGAAAAACTCTCTAGATACTCATCTAAAACTTCTCTATCCCAAATATTAAAATTCAGTTTTTATGCTGTAGTAGTAGGCCTTACCTTGTGAAATCTGATCAAATAATTTTTCTCCAATGTCTCTTCTATGTAGGAAAATGTTCAGCAACTCAGATTTCCAATAGAATCCGATAGTCTGACATTACAACGATAGATACATAGAGGAGGAGACCTTATACTCATTGGCATCTAAGGAATTTTAATGAACATCTCGACTACTAAAAAATAAGCTGGTATTTAAGCGTAGCTTCAATAATATGGGAGCTTCATTGCTGAAGTTAACTCTACTTTTTTATATTTATTATATACCTTTTATTATATACCGAACCATTCTAGCCTAGACAATTTCTGAATTAGGGTACCAGAAACATTTAAATGGAGTTGTTGATAATGCAATGAGATTACCGAAACTTCGGACATGAACTCTCTCTACATTTTCGATTAATTCTAAGTTAAGTTATTAAGTTAAGTTACTAACTACATTTATTTAGATTTATTATATACCTATATTATTAGGTAGGCAAATATGCAAATATCTCCTTTACGCCATTTTTGTCTTTTGAATTTCGCGGCTATGTATGAAGCCTGTGACGACAAATACCGATCAAATCATGGAAAACATCGAGTTAGACCGACATGTGTGGTGTTCCACCAGGACAACGCCAGACCACTTCGTTGATGACACGCCAGAAGCTACGGGAGCTCGGATGGGAGGTTTTATCGCACCATATAGCCCGGACATAGCGCCAAGTGATTACGATCTGTTCGTGTCCATGGCGAACGCCCTTGATGGTGTGGTTGAACTCAAAAAATTTTAACCGTCTAAATGGAAACAGATTATCGAACGAAAGGGCGCATATTTGAACAAAATCCGATCTCTGTAACACTTTTTAACTTCTAACTAGCTTTGAATAAAGGCCAAAAAAGCGGAAGGGAGATATTTGCCAACCTTATATACCCAACCATTCCAGCCTAGACAATTTTTGAATTCGAGTTTTTGATAGTTGAATGAGATTTCCGAAACTTCGGTCATGAACTCTCTCTATTTTTATACTATCGCAATAAAGTTATAGTTTTGTTCACATAACGGTTGTTTGTGTCACCAAGAAATAAAAGAGTTAGATATGGGGTTATATATATATAAATGATCAGGATGACGAGTGGAGTTGAAATCTGGATGACTGTCCGTCCGTCTGTCCGTGCAAGCGATAACTTGAGTAAAAATTGAGATATCTTAATAAAACTTGGAACACATATTCGTTGACACCCTGAGGAGTTTGCTTTCGAAGATGAGCAAAATCGGTCCATTGCCCGCCCACAAAATGGCGAAAACCGATAACCTATACAGTGTCATAACTAAGCCATTAATAAAGTTATGTAAATAAAATTTGGTACAGAGGGTCACATTAGGGAGGGGCACATTTGGATGCACTTTTTTAGTGGGCGTGACCCCGACCACAAATCGGTTTTTTGTATATATCTTGCAAACAAATGGAGCTATATAAACCAAACTTTCTGCAGTCGTTTTTTAGCCACTTCTTAATACAGTCCAAAAATGAAAAAAATAGGATAATAACCACGCCCACCTCCCATACAAAGGTTAGGTTGAAAATTACTAAAAGTGCGTTAACTCACTAACGAAAAACGTCAGAAGCACTAAATTGTACATAAGAAATGGAAGATGGAAGCTATACTCAGATTTTTTTACAAAATGGAAAATGAGCATGGCGTCGCCCACTTATGGGTCAAAAACCATATCTCAGGAACTACTCACCGATTTTAATGAAATTCGGTATATAACACTTTCTTGACACCCTGATGACACGGAAAGAATATGGGCGAAATCGGTTCATAACCACGCCTACTTCCCATATAACTCAATTTTGAATTCCATCTGATTCGTTCACTTTATAATGTATACATAATTACATCCATAAATTGCGAGAGTATAAAATGTTCGAACTTTGCCCTTCCTTACTTGTGTCGATTAATTTTTAGTTAAGTCACTAAGTTAATTTAAATTTCTAAGGTAAGTTACGTAAATTTACTAAATTGAGAACATAGAAAAAACCTCCAGCAATAGTATTGTAGTTAATTAAGTGTTGAAGAACTCGAACTCTATATCAATTGTATAAACAATAATCAAGAAACCAATTAGTAAATATGTATTTACAGTATACCATTGATTATATAAGTACATTTCTAACGAAAACTTTTCACAAACAAGTTTGCAGTAAGCGAAAAAATCATACCAGGAAATTAAAAACTTAGTAATCACGCAGCGCAATTATCCAAACGGCTAGTAGCACAACTCCACCTTAAGTTCAATAAGGAAGAAAGTCAAACCAACCTCTCATTACTACGATTCTGCTGACATTGACACGCGAATAGCGCATAGTATAGAACTCTACAGCTAAATGCTTGAAGTAAACATGCGCTAAGTATATGTTTTTCTCCGCACAGCCATCAATAAAACTCACTCAACAGTGGCTATAATGCCAAACATATTGGCCGCCATTCTACCGGGTCGGGCACAGCGCGATTGCATTGACAGCGTGTGAAACATGCCATAATACTCGCATTTATGTGTAAACGGATTTACACTGTAGTCACACAGCAAGCTGTCAATAAACTACCGACGCCCTTGCCGCCCCTGACGCCCTCTTAACAGCAAGCGCTTCGAACTTGAGTATTTGCGCGCTAATCGCTTATAATTACCTTTTATACATGCACTTCTCAAACAACTACACTCACACACTCAAGTTTCATACATATTCTAGGAGTATTTATACATTTTTATGTTTGTTTACCTTTTTTTCCTGTTGGAGGGCTGACCGAATTGTGGTAAGTATTAATAAAGAATAATTCACTTTTGAGCATACACGTGGGCGTATACGTATTATGCTCACACTCACACTTACAATCACACACACATTCATTCATGCATTTGGCTTTTGTATCGACACGTGTAGGCCGTTCATTTTTATTATGAGTTGACTTTGTTGAATGCTCATAAGTTTTTCGTTTTTATGACTTCAAGTCTCTCGTGTATTATTAAGTTTAATTGTTTTAAGAGCGTTTGAGTGATTTCATTTTGTTTTTCACCTCCAAATAATTAGTGTAGACCAACTTGTGTTGGCAATTAAAAATGAAGCACGTGTACTGAATATTAATATTCTATTTCCAGTTTGGCTTTTAGTAGTTGCAGTGATTATTTTTAGTATAAAGAAAAAATTACTTCCATTTATGATGCATTAATTCAGACAGGTCAAGGCTGATGTGTTTAAATTTAGTATTCGTATTTCATAACACAAAAAAATAACAAATTTTAATTGCAGTAATGCATATAAATATATATATTTCATCACAGAAAGAAAGAAAGAAACTCATCACTTGATTTAAAATTCTTTGAAAGTTTACAATTATGCTATATATACGTATTTTGTTGTATACCGCTTTGATTAATTAATCCGCTGTCAACAGTTAAAGTTTTGCTATAAAAACGTCTATTTTGGTCTTCACTTCTTTGGCACCAGATATCTAATAGATCTTGTTTAAATTCGTGTAAAATATTTTTGTCGATCTACTTTTCGAGGTGCTATTTAAGTTTTTTTCTAATAAGACCATGTTCTTCTTGCTACCATTTTCACAATACTTAGCGTCTGATTGTTCAATTTGTATTATTTTTACCTTTCATCCATTTTACAATCTAATTCCAGTACTTTCAACCTTTTCTCCATGTTTTTATTCTTTTTTACAAATACATATTTTCTCTGTCCTCTTTTGGTATTTTTTGGATCAACTTTGAAGCTTATTCAAGTTGTTTCGAGTTCCAGCATCCTTTTTGCTCCTTTGGAATATAGTTGAAAAGTGTTAAACCTACATATTTCCCAATTTTACTATTCTATCGTCGTAGTTTTGGTGGTCTCTTCGGCCTCACTCAAAAGATAGGGAAATTAATTCAGATATTGGTACAACTTTCTTAGAGACCAAGGTCTAAATCAAGCATCATAGATTCTGCATGAAAATAACGAAAATCATTAACCAATTTAACAGATTTTTGACACAGAGGCGCATTATCAGAAGTAAAAGTTTCTCTCTGAATTTCTATAGAATATCTGAGAGATTTAACGATGTTTTTGGTAAATAATTAGGTCCTCATCTTCGGTATCTGTGACGTTGAACAGTTATAGTTCAATTTCAACAATTTATAGGTAGACCACACCTCAGATATCTTCATTGGTACTTGATTAATTTATTATAATTAGAACGAATCAGATGTAATCCAAAAGTGTGTTATATGTGAAGTGAGCATAGTTGTGAACCGATTTTTTCTGTTTTTTATTCGTATATGAGGATGTTAAGAAAATGTTTGGTATATAATGTTTGGCCAAGTAGTTCCTAAGATATGTTTTTTGATCCAAAAGTGGGTGATTTCAACTAGTCTCGTCGATTATTTTGATCTTATATATAACTCTATATCGAACTCGTTTAGCTTTAGGACTTATAAACACCTGTAGAGTATAAATATGTCAGGAACAAATGTATTACAAACTGTCATCTTTGTACTAAATACACCAGTCTAAGTACTCTAAATTTGAGACTGTAACCATACACGAACAACTTCATTGTAATTGAACCATAAGTAATTCAAGGGGTTACATGGGTTTCGTGAATTCAAAATTCTACAGTATCTCAAGAATTTTCAAGTCGATCCGAATAATAATTTCGGTAATACAGCCTTCGAAAGGTGTGCGCTCCAAGTCAGATATTCTTGTTACTCAAAACTTTAAACGCGTTTTTCTCGGAACCGTGTATTCCAATGTTCTCGAGTTGTCAAATGCTCTCGAAAACTAATCAGCCGATCTTGATGAAATTTTGCACAGGTGTTCGATATACAATTTACTAGTGCTTGAACGAAGGATTTTTTCTTTTTTCAATTACAACTATTTTAAAAAATAAAATGTCAAGCAAATTTGACCGAAATTTTTATTTTTTTTTTTTGGAAAAATGTGTGCCCAAATTCCAATTTTTATTTTTTTATCTTTCTTTCGTTCAAGCATTTGTTTTTTTTATACTCTCGCAACAAATGTTGCTAAAGAGAGTATTATAGTTTTGTTCACATAACGGTTGTTTGTAACACCCAAAACTAAACGAGTTAGATATAGGGTAAGTGATCAGGGTGAAGAGTGGAGTTCAAATCCGAATGTCTGTCTGTCCGTCCGTCCGTCCGTCCGTCTGTGCAAGCTGTAACTTGAGTAAAAATTAAGATATCTTGATGAAACTTGGCACACTTATTTATTGGCACCATAGGAAGGTTGCTTTCGAAAATGAGCAAAATCGGACCACTGCCACGCCCACAAAATTGCGAAAACCGAAAACACATAAAGTGCCATAACTAAGCCATAAATAAAGCTATGGAAATAAAATTTGGTATAAAGGATCGCACTATGAAGGGGCATATGTGGATGTAATTTTTTTGGGGAAGTGGGCGTGGCCCCGCCCCCTACTAAGTTTTTTGTACATATCTCGCAAACCAATGGAGCTATATAAACCAAACTTTCTGCAGTCGTTTTTTTTAGCCACTTCCTAATACATTCCAAAAATGAAAGAAATCGGATCATAACCATGCCCACCTCCCATACAAAAGTTAGGTTGAAAATTACAAAAAGTGGGTTAACTCACTAACGAAAAACGTCAGAAACACTAAATTTCACATAAGAAATGGCAGATGAAAGCTGCACTCAGATTTTTTTACAAAATGGAAAATGGGCGTGGCATCGCCCACTTATGCGTCAAAAACCATATCTCAGGAACTACTCGACCGATTTCAATGAAACTTGGTTTGTAATAGTTTCCTTACATCCCAATGATATGTTGTGAAAAAAGGCCAAATCGCTTCACAACCACGCCTACTTCCTATATACCAGAACTTTGAAGACGACCTGAATCGTTTACTTTACAATATATAAAGTAAGCACTAGTGAAGATATCGATGCAGAACTTTGCACAAATACTATGTTAATAGTGTGGCAGCCCCATTCTAAAAATCGCCGAAATCGGACCATAGGTTTTTAAGGCCCCATATATCGTATACGAGGACCTCGGTACTTCTAACCTAATATTATGGTTTCCAACTTTCAATGGACTTTATACAATATATATGACGAATATGTGGGTCAAATTGTGTATTATATAATATAAATAAAGTTAAATAAATAAATTGCGGGAGTATAAAATGTTCGGTTACACCCGAACTTAGCTCTTCCTTACTTGTTTTATCTTTCTTTCGTTCAAGCATTTGTTTTTTTTTCATTTTGGATGATCCTGTCAGGAGTTATGCTGACAACGCGGACACACCTTTTTTCCGAAGGTCACCGGAAATGAAGTCACAATGGAGGAGTTTTAATCTTTTTTTTTAATTTCAGAAATTATTCTTTAAATATGTATATATAAGACGGAAAAAAGTTTGAATTAAATAAATAATTTTTTTACATAGAAAAAAAATATTGAAAATAGGCCTTTTTTACCCGACAAAACCCATGTAACTACTTAAGGAAGATGAGTGTACTTTTGACGATCCTCAACAGTCACAGAATGAGATTCTGCAATATTTCATTAATATTCGGGAAAGGGATTTTAATGGCGTATCTTTAAAGGTACTAGTATCTTACTATTTTCAAATTTAGTAAATTAATAACAAAACTAAAAACTTCCAAAAATGAACATATTCTCAGCCGAAGCTGTAAAATATTGACTAGCTTAAACTGGCACCAACAGTATTTAGATGTGAGCCAGAACAACCAATTAAAAGAAAAGCTTTTTAAACACAAAGCACAAAGTTTCGCTTTAAAGCAACATGCCGGAAATGTCTTTAAACCTTAAATAATTCAATATATTAACTTTACGACCCAAGAAAATTTGCCAGGAATCAACACACCCCCAAGGGGTAATACAAAAGTGAAAAGTGTAAACCACTTGTTTGCTTTGCAGAGGCGTTGGCAAACGTGAAGAAATCGCCCAACGCACAATAGCAACACCAACACCAGCAGCTATTGGTGCTAAGACGACACAGCAACAACAACAACAATGTAAGAGCACACACATATAGTACAGCGATCGAATTCAAATTGTGTGAAAAAATTTCGCAGAATACTTAACTTTTAGACAAATTAATGAAATGGAATAAGTGTGAAGCGCCCACGTGCATTAAGTACTACAACGGATGTGTGTGTGTGTGTGAGTGTGGTTGGGGGTGAGGTACACTGTGTGTAGGTGCAAAGTACAGTTAAACGCCCACTTGCACGGAAATTCTATTATTTTTATGCAGTGTCTCTGCTGCTGGACGCCTAATTTCGACTTAATCTTTGCGAAGAAATTGCGGCAGAGATAAATACGCGAACATACATACATACATAGGTACATTTATATATATATATAGATAGAGAAAGTTGTTGTTGTTGTACTGGTGTAAATTTGTATCAGTGTGTGCTTAAACAAAATATATGGGCATTGGCAAGCAAGTAAAAGTTTGCTACACAAAAGAAACGCTCAAAGCCAAGCAGTTACAATTATATATACATATATACATATATGTCTGTACAAATGTATATATAAGAACGTGTGTATATCTTTAGCTGTCTTGTAGGTGAAAGTGTCGGCATTATTTGTGCTACCTGCTGCAGCACATATACATATATAGCGCCTTAAGCCTGCGAAGACCAGCCAGCAGGCCAATAACCGGTCATGAGAATGTGTTACAAAAATGAAGAAGAACAACAAAAACAAAGATAGCAACAACAACAACAACTGCTGGTACTCGTAATAAGAAACTCAAAATTACAAGGATAAACTTTGCCTTTGCCTTTGCTTTTGCTATTACTGCTGCCTTGCTGCCATTACTGAACTTGTGCTATCAAGCCTTGGCAAGACAACGCCGCAGACACCAACACACGCTTGTATATACATATGTACGCAACAAAAAAAAACGCAACTCAATTGTGGCTTATTTGTTCTCTTGCTCTTCTCTAACTAACTAAAGCAATGAAAGTGAGAGATGACTCAAGTGTGGGCGCAAAAACAACAAAAAAAGCAAGCGAAACTTACTTTGCTTGCGGAAGTTCAAAAACAAGAAAAAAAAATTGCAAAATATATAGCCAACTATGTATGGGTGTGTGTTGCAAACAATGAAGGCGGCAAGTGAAATAATAGCAAAATTGTGTGAAAACTTAAACGAAAAAATTACTAGAAAATTGAGAAGAAAATTACAAATCTGCCAATATTACTTTAGTGATAAGGAAAAGAAAAGACACGAAAGGCAAAAAAGTTTAATTTGCAACAGCTGCTCGCCAGCAACATTGCGTTAGTATTGAAATAATATATAGTTTAAGTAAAGGGTATCACAGTGCCTTTGCAGCAGCGTAAAGGTCGAAGGTCCAAGTCATTGTTGAGCACATTTTAGTTTATCTTAAGTTCAATATGTCAAAAGTTTTACTGCCACGGCCACTGGTGTCACTTGTCAGGCTATTTAGCTTTGGCTGAGTGAGTGGGATATAATATATATTGATATAGTATATATCAAACTACCCCGATCATTGTTAGAAGACCTTGACAAGGGCGCGTTAAATACTTGGAACTTGCTCTATAAAGTAGTTTCGAGCGATTTTTTGAGTTATCAGATCATTGTCCACTCGAGCTCCATACAAAAAATTGTCCTGACCCTAACACTATACTTCTTAACCTTATAACTAAAAATCTTTAAGCTCTAAGCTGTTTAGACTACATAGTACGTCATTAATATCTAAATCTACTTTCTTTATCAGAAAAAAATTAGTAAAGAAGCTCACGACAATCAAGATTAAAGTAAACTACAAATACCGTCGAAGCATACTTTTAGGCGCAGAATCGCCTACAAGTACGCCAGTAAGGCGCGCTAAATAGTATTCTACGCTAAAAATGCGCAAAATTGCAAAGCAGCAAATTAGAGTGCAGAAAAGCCTACACAAAGCTGTAGCGCGCTTACCTTGGCTGCGTTGTCTTTGCTGGCTACCAACACAGCACTAGCTCTTTACATAATTCTCTAACAAACCAACTTCATGCTGGCGCTGGTGTGCCTTTACAACACTCCAATCTTCTTACTTTATAGCTTCATCTTCCTTCCTTTCTTCGTCAGCGCACTACGTGGTCGGGTAAAAATAAATATTATCGTAAATTTAAATCAGTTAAGCATAATGAGAGCCACCATTTATTATATGCACACACACACACACGCAGAGTTGCAGATTGCCAAGAAGAGCAGCTGCAGCTATCTCTAAAGAAATATATACATATGTGTGTGTATGGTGAGTGTATAGACCAAGAAAACTAAACTGGTCAACCAAACATGGGGGCAGACACTGATTAAAAAAAATACCAATGCAATGCACGGTTAACCAGCAAGAATGCAAGAAAGAATGGTCGAAGAATACTGATAGTAAAAGAAAACTGGCAAAATGAATGCAGCAACGTGCCACTATTTACATAGAAACTATTAAATTTAATTTTTAAATATGAGCGGCATGCAGAAAATGAGAAAAAGGATAATAAAAGCAGCTGACTGTAGACCAAAAGCCAACCGAGCAGCAAAGCTGAAAACTGACGTGGAGAAGCGACATGAAACTGCAGGCATTGGAAAATGTAAAGAAAGCGCTTGTTTGCTGCTTGACCAAATGGCACATGCCTTGAGTTCAGTTTGTATTGGTTTTTATTTACAGTGCTGGACCACAAAATGAGGACGAATTGTATTTTCCGAATGCCGAAATTGGCAACTTAGAACCTGATTTAACCAAATTACATATATTTATAACTGGTGTAAAATTATTACCCAAAAAGATCTCTTCAAAAAAGCTTTCAAAGCTTTGAGAACCTCATTAATCAAAGAACTATTTATTTTTCCCGAAATTAACATCTGAGAGTCTGATTTACCAAAATGACATGTATTTGTACTTGATGTGAGAATGTTATCTTAAAAGCTCTCTTCAAAAAAGCTTTCATGAAAAGCTTTGAGAAGCTCATTAGTTAAACGATGATTTATTTTTAAGATTTTAAGAGCTTGTCTTACTCAAACGACTTATGTTTATACTTGGTGCGAGATTATTACCCTAAAAGCTCTCATCAAAAAGCTATCAAGGAGCACACGTTGATTTCAAAGCAATATCTATAGCAGTCATTGAAATTCTCTAGAATATTAAGGTGCGGATGCTCTTTCTCCGTTATTAAATAGAATATGGACCTAGTCTATATTTTGCTATGCACTTCGAAGTCGAAAAATTATAGCTTTTGGTTGTTCACATTTCCATGCACACCACTGTACATCACTACACTTTTTGTTTTTGTTATTTTGCAATTCCTGCGGCAATTGAAAGGTTTCACGTTTTTGCCATTGACAGGAGCAATTTGATAAGAATGTCTGCAGACAATTTGTTGGAAATTACTAGCCAGCAATGAACACCGTTTTTTTTTCTTCTTTCTTACGCTAATGACCCAAAAGTATGCAAGTGAATTTATGCAAATAACGGCGATTTTTTTGTTGTATTAAACAAATATGTCTGCAGATCAAATGACAGCTTATCTTTAACTATTTGCAGCAATCAAATGAACTCCATCAAAACAAAGACTTGGCTATATATTACAAAATTGTGGTAAGAATATGAAAGGACAGAAAAAAGAAAAGAAAGCGAAAAATTAAGGAAAATGTAAAAGTACCAAAATGAAATTAAAAAGTCAAAAACCCTTCTGCATGGAAATTGACAGACACAAGATAACGGTTGAGAGAAATGTCAATAAAAGTGAATTTGAGGTTATGTTCATTAGTGCGCTTTGCATTTGGCGAAGAGTGGATGAAAGGGTTGTGAGAAAAGATTTTATAAATGAAGATTCCATAGATTGGCATGTGTTAGATGGGTATGTTGGAAGCAGAGTCTTAGATACACAAATTATAAAAGAGTTACATGCGAAGTGACAGGCATGAAAAAATAACGGAAAATGAAGAATGGTATTTCCACTAAAGCAATGAGTTAATTTGAATGTTTCAAATAGAGTCAAATAAAGTGCCCATTTAATTTTTTATCAATTATTAAAATGTTGTATGTGAAATTTGATTCAATTAATTGATGAAGACTGGCCCCTTGAAGACTGAATCCTTGAAATTTATGATATAATTTATTTTTTAGACGAAACTCTAAAATAGAAAAAATAATTTCAACATATTTTAAAGAAATACACCTAAATTTATGAGCACTTCTTTAACCTTTCCTCTGCTGAACAATCCTTCCCACTCATGCACACAACAGCATTCGACTATTTTCAAATCCTACACTCCATGCCATGGAGTAGTGCATTTATTTTTCACGCTTCGTGCATTTGGTATTTTTAATGGTGCACTTAGTCTCCATTCTATGCAAGTGTACACTTGCACTTGCCCTTTATGGGCCATTGTATTTGCATGCACGGTACTCTCCTCCTCTCTCTTCTACACTCTTGTATTCTCTACAACTTCTCTTTATGCAACAATTGCAGTATAATAACGAATTGCCACATAAATCAAAAACAAAGTTGACTCGCGCGCGCACAAAAGCGCAAGCGACAAAAAAAAACAAAAAATTCGTGGCTATGAAAGAAGTGGTGGAAGGCGTGAGAGAGGTAAAAATTTAGTTATATATTGTAGCTAGGTAAATTTGAATAGTATAAAATATAGCAGATACTTATATGCAGGAGTGCATAGAGTGTTTATGATTTATGTGGGATTATTAATCAATGCAAACAATATTATATTTGCTCTCGTATATTTTCGAAAATTTAGAAACTTTAATAGCGCTGAATTTCATTTATAAACCAACCTCATATATACATATGTATGGTTTCTCTGCCACATTTTAATCAATAAACTGCTCAACATTTAACAACTGTTTTAATCAATAAAACATTAAAGCAAAACCACAGTTGAAACACACGTGCATATATGTAGGTCCCTCCACAAAATGTTGTTTTTGTTTTCGTAATAAATCCATACATACATAGAGAACAATTGCATGAGTGATTGCTAGGCAAAAACTTTTGCGACACGGGCCATATACATACAGATATACATAGATACCTTGGAAACCAACACATGCAAAATTCAGTGACACGTGTATCCACTTTGGCAGATTATGCTGAATGTCTCTCAAACAGACATAAAAACGTGAAAGAGATTTAAATATTGCACACAACATAGTACTGTGGGAAATACGAGATATACATACATATATGAGTTTGTCTGTAAATAAATATTTTAAATACCCAATAGGTTCGTAATAAGTAGGCTTATGATTTTGTAAAGTTTTTTTACCGTTGCGTTACTGTGTATCTCTCTCTCTCGCTCTCTTAAATACATATTTGTTCATATATTTGTTCATTTAAACCACGCTTAGGTTAGGTTAGGTTAAGTTAGGTTAAGGGGTAGATCTCCGCAACTGAAGAGCATCTCACTTAGATAGATTCGACTCTCTTTTGTGATACACGGATACACCTGACGGATCTCTAAGGCTGATACGACAAGGCGCTTGGACTCTATTATAAAGTTTTTAAGTCGGCTAATGTTGAATTCCATTCACTTCACTAGGTTCGTCGCAGATGTGCCTACCGACGTGGTATAACCGACTTGATTCCAAGCCTCACCGCGTGTGTGCCTTGTGGACAATGACCAGTAAGCACACAAATGGTTGCCGAGAGATGAGCCTTACTAAGCGACAGCAGCTGCAAGGACTTAGTTTCTATTTGTGGCCTATTTTACCTACCAGACTAACCTAACCTAATAGACGTCATTATTATGGCAAAAAAGAAAAAAGCTTAACAGCTTAAAAGCTCATTTAGAGTTCAAAAGGTCTCGAAAAGATCGATTAGTTCCTATATTTGCTCTATAGATTTGAACTAAAAAATGTCTTTCCTTCATTATCTCAAAAATTGCGCTCATTATGAGATAAAACAACCAAAATGTCAATCAAGAAAAATTTAAAGACATTTAAGCTCTGTTACCCACAACGGAACTGAATTATCAATACATAAAGAAAATAGATTTAACATATTATCTCAAAAGCTCTCTGAAATGATGAACTAACGGATAATTTATTTGCTTTATAAATTTGAACTGAAAAATGCTTCTTTTTCACATTCTCAAAATCTAGTATCGTAATGAGAAAATATTAGACAACATTTCAACCAAGAAAACTTTAGAAGCTTTAAGCTCCGTTCTTACGACTGATGGGTCTAGATAAGCGGAAGGATCACGGAATTTTAACCAGGGTTAAGGATTAAGGATTGTCAATTCGGAAGACTTCATAAAAATTATTTCGAGAAAATTTTCTGCCACCACAGCGACACAAACAGCATATAGCTAAGCTTTCACTTAAAACTGAGAAACCCTTTTTTTTGCCTCTGACACTGCCAGCTACTCGATAACCGATCAGCTGTTATACATTTTAGTTTTTCAAAAGAAGTTGGTAAATTTGATATTTTTAACAGCGACATCTACCGTAGCTATTTCTATCAAAAAATACAAACAATCGCGGTATTTGTAATTATATATACGTTCTTTAATTTCTTTTCTCTCGTAATTATTTTTCATAAGATTTACAACCTTAGAACGGAGAATCTTTACATTTAAGACACAGAGAGTTCACTTTTACTAATGTTGTATTTCATTACCCTTTCTGTGCTCATTAACACTGTGCCGATATTCCCTACAGGGTATGTACTGGGCACAAAAATCATGAATTTTCCAACAAAACTAAATACAATGAGATTTCACGTACTAATACATGCAACTAACTGTGTATATAAACACCATACGCTAATATAGCCATAGGCTACCACCAACTAGAATTTAACTAACCGGAAAAATATGTGGTTGCCAAACTAGGGGCAGACAACTAGAAAAGGCCACTACGATACTAACTAACTAAATGAAAAAGTACAAAAAGCAGCAAGTTAACAGCGTTAAACACCAGCACAAAAGCACAAAAAAATAAGACGAAAGGATTTCAATGACGACCTTCCTAGAAGCAATTTGCTTTGTTTGTTATGTTGGCTTTATTAACAAAGCAACAACAAAATGCGAGGTGGCAGTGTGGGCAGACACCTTTAAATGGCCAGCATACGGTCTGTGTATAATAAACAACAACAAATACATATATAACAGTAAAATTGACTCCTATATGTGGCTAAATCAACAAGCAGCGCTGTTGTGCTGCGTTAAATAAACTAAGCTACGAGCATGAGTTTTAGTGCGGCAAAGGCTGATTGATCACACTACACTGTCAATGAGACTAGAGACATAAAATGAAATCTTAACAATGTTTGCGCACGTGTTGAATTGAATTCTTTAACTAAATACATACGAAAGTATTATCTAAATGTGATTTCTATATCTGTGTGTGTGTTTTGGTTGAATAGTATATGTATGTATTATGGATTTCAATGGTCGTATATATGTATGTGCTTAGGTTATTCCACTTCAGCAGCATTTGCTTATTTCTATGCAAAAGTTGTTTTTCAAATATATTTGTATGTTTTGTGTGTATCTTTGTTGTTTGGTTTGATGGTTTTAAATCCGTTCGAGCTTATGTTGCTGTGTTTGTTAGTATTTACAACCTTACGAAAATATCACTTATTCACACTTATTCGACTTTTATGCAGATAAAATTTCATTTCGTGGAAACTGGGTTTCTGGAGTTTTAAAATTTTCAAGCTTTCTTAGCAATGTCAATAAGTTGATAACTGTAAATAAAATTTTCTGGAAATTATACAATTCATGGTATTGACAAGTTTCTTTCCGGTAAAAATATTGTATCTGGAGTAGAAAAATAATATATTTGTTGAAGTTAAAGCTTTAAACATTACAACATTAAGGTGAACCAAAAATGAGTTTTTTCTTTTTCATAATATTATATATTTGAATTTGAAAAATCAATTCCTTATCAATATATTAAAAATAAGTGCTTTAAAGAGTGCATTAAGAGAGGTGATATTATATATCTTCTACCTATTTTTGTTGTAATTTACCAATAATAACAAAACAAACAAATTAAAATATTAAATTCAAAGTGGCAACAAAAATAGGGACAATGAACAAAGTAATACGATTGTCAATTATTTACATTTAAAATTCATAAACTTTTAATATTTTGTGGTAGATTCATTGACATCATTGGCACAAATATCCATCAAAATGCTATATATACCAAAGGTTCTTGTATATTTTCCCACATTTGGTCCTTATTTGTGAATTTGCAAACTTCTAAAGACCTCTATAAAACACTATATGGTATATAGGTGCTCTATGGGTTTCAGATCCGAATACTGTGGCGCATGTAATTTGAGAATGTTCAGATAGTCTACTACACACATACCATCCCATATCCAGAAAATATTTCGAACACCAGATGATGAATAAGAAACACAGGCCTCGGATGAGAAACCCCCCTTTTGATGACGACCACGGCAAACGTATAAAGGACTATGATTTAAGGGCATGCACCTGGAATGTCCGGACCCTTAATTGGGAAGGTGCCTCTGCCCAGCTGGTTGATGTCCTCGTAAGAGTAAAGGCTGACATCACCGCAATCCAAGAAATGCGATGGACGGGACAAGGACGGAAGAAGGTGGGTCCTTGTGACATCTACTACAGCGGCCATATAAAGGAGCGCAAATTCGGTGTGGGATTCGTGGTGGGAGAGAGACTCCGTCGTCGAGTCCTGGCATTCACTCCGGTGGATGAACGTCTAGCCACAATCCGCATCAAAGCGAGGTTCTTCAACATATCGCTGATTTGCGCCCACGCCCCGACGGAAGAGAAGGACGAAGTGATCAAAGATACCTTCTATGAGCGCCTAGAACGTACCTATGAGCGCTGCCCCCGCCACGATGTCAAAATCGTGCTTGGCGATTTCAACGCTAGGGTGGGTAAAGAAGGTGTCTTTGGCACAACAGTCGGAAAATTCAGCCTTCATGACGAAACATCACCAAACGGTCTGAGGCTGATCGACTTCGCCGGGGCCCGAAATATGGTCATCTGTAGTACTAGATTCCAGCATAAGAAAATCCATCAAGCTACATGGCTGTCCCCGGATCGAATCACTCGCAACCAGATCGATCATGTTGTGATAGATGGACGACATGTCTCCAGTGTTTTTGATGTGCGTACGCTTCGTGGTCCCAACATCGACTCGGACCACTATCTTGTAGCAGCTAAGATACGCACCCGCCTCTGTGTAGAAAAGCGCACACGTCAACAAACACAAGGAAGGTTCGACATCGAGAAGCTGCAATCACAACCGACAGCCGAACGATTTTCTACTCGACTTGCACTCCTGCTCTCTGAGAGCACTCATCAGCATCTTGGTATAAGGGAGCTGTGGGACGGCATATCAAACTCACTTACGTACAGCTGCAACCGAAACCATTGGCTTTCGGAAAAGCCCAAAAACAGCTGGTATGATGAGGATTGTCGTCTCGCAGTGGAGAGAAAACAGACTGCCTACCTCGCAATGTTGCGATCGACCGCAACACGAGCGGGATGGGAAAGATACCGAGAGCTGAAGAGGGAAGCGAGACGCATTTGCAGAAAAAGAAAGAAAGAGGCCGAAATGCGTGAGTATGACGAAGCTTGACAAGCTGGCCGACAGGGGTAATGCTCGAAAATTTTACGAAAAGATCCGGCGACTAACTGAAGGTTTCAAGAACCGGAGCACACTCCTGTAGGACCCCCAGCGGTGATCTAGTGGTTGATGACCAGAGTATACTGTGTTTGTGGAGGGAACACTTCTCCAGCCTGCTGAATGGCAGTGAAAGTACAACACCAGGAGATGGCGAACCCGATTCCCCAATCGACGACGATGGAACAGATGTTCCATTGCCCGACCGTGAAGAAATTAGAATAGCAATTACCCGCTTGAACAACAAGGCGGCGACGGCCGATGGATTACCGGCCGAGCTTTTCAAATACGGCGGCGAAGAGCTAATAAGGTGCATGCATCAGCTTCTTTGCGGAATATGGTCGGAAGAAAGCATGCCCGACGATTGGAATCTCAGTGTACTCTGCCCAATCCACAAAAAGGTCTCCCACAATCTGCGCCAACTATCGTGGAATAAGCCTCCTTAACATCGCTTATAAGGTTCTATCGAGCGTACTGTGTGAAAGACTAAAGGCCACCGTCAACGAACTGATTGGACCTTATCAGTGTGGCTTTAGACCTCGAAAATCAACAACTGACCAGATATTCACCATGCGCCAAATCTTGGAGAAGACCCGTAGAAAGAGGATCGACACACACCATCTATTTGTCGACTTTAAAGCTGCTTTCGACAGCACGAAAAGGAGCTGCCTTTATGCCGCGATGTCTGAATTTGGTATCCCCGCAAAACTAATACGGCTGTGTAAGTTGACGTTGAGCAACACCAAAAGCTCTGTCAGGATCGGGAAGGACCTCTCCGAGCCGTTCGATACCAAACGAGGTTTCAGACAAGGTGACTCACTATCGTGCGACTTCTTTAACCTGATGCTGGAAAAAATTATAAGAGCTGCAGAGCTAAACAGAGAGGGTACCATCTTTTACAAGAGTGTACAGCTCCTGGCGTACGCCGATGATATCGATATCATTGGAAACAACACCCGCGCCGTTAGTTCTGCTTTTTCTCGCCTGGATAAGGAAGCGAAGCGAATGGGTCTGGTGGTGAACGAGGACAAGACGAAATATCTCCTGTCATCAAACAAACAGTCAGCGCATTCGCGTCTTGGCTCCCACGTCACTGTTGACAGTCATAACTTTGAAGTTGTAGATAATTTCGTATACCTAGGAACCAACATTAACACCGATAATAATGTCAGCCTTGAAATCCAACGCAGAATCACTCTTGCCAACAGGTGCTACTATGGACTGAGTAGGCAATTGAAAAGTAAAGTCCTCTCTCGGCGAACAAAAACTAAACTCTACAAGTCCCTCATCATTCCCGTCCTACTTTATGGTGCAGAAGCGTGGACGATGTCAACATCCGATGAGACGGCACTAGGAGTTTTCGAGAGAAAGGTTTTGCGGAAGATTTACGGTCCCTTAAACATTGGCAACGGCGAATACCGCAGAAGATGGAATGATGAGCTGTATGTGTTGTTCGACGACATAGACATAGTCCAGCGAATAAAAAGACAGCGGCTACGCTGGCTGGGTCATGTTGTTCGAATGGATGAAAGTGCCCCAGCTCTGAAAGTTTTCGATGCAGTACCCGCTGGTGGAAGCCGAGGAAGAGGGAGACCTCCACTCCGGTGGAAGGACCAGGTGGAGAAGGACCTGTCTTCACTTGGTATTACCAATTGGCGCCAAAACGCCAAAAGGAGAGATGCGTGGCGCACTGTTGTGGACTCGGCTATAACCGCGTAAGCGGTTTCTACGCCAGTTAAGAAGAAGAAGATGATCAAAAACAATCACATACCATAATCGAACCACCGACTTAACTCTCTTAATTGTATACGTAGGCTTACACACTAATCTTTCAGGACGCCTATTGTTACGTTTTCCGTCAGATCCAAGCAATTTTAATACGTTTTACCGCGGTTTCGTCTAACCCATGCATTTTCTCATCAATTTTGGTGAACCAAGTGCATACTCACAAATTAAAGTCTTTGCTGTACATTGAGTTTACACAAAAAGGGTTCCTTTCTAGCATTTCTTCCAACTAATCAATTATTTTGAAATTAGTCCCGGACCGTACGACTTGAAATTGAATTAATTTTTGTTTTTCAAGTCATTGAAAGATTTAAATGGATATTCCTGGACGTGCTGTATCAACATCTCGTTTTTATGCCGGTTACAATTTTGTTCTTCCTTCCTCTATTTATGAGGTTTATCATGTGGAGAAGGGCGTTAAATAATTTTATTGTTAGCGATTTACATCATACTCTCCCTTTCTTGTATAGTTTCGCCATTATTTTTTCGATAAAGAGAGTCGCCACACATGACGCGGCTTATATTCTACTTTTATTCCTTTAATTTTCAAATTACAAACCAAAACTTATTTCTTATTTGTGTTTATAATTAATTTATCTATTCAACCGAAATATTAATAACCTATTTTGTTTTATTTTTTAAGCAAATTTACGTAAAGCGTCCCTATTAAGACGTTGACAACTGACACAAAATAACATTAACGCAGTCATTATAGAAATAAATGAGGGAAAACGCATTAAACACAAATTACTGTTATCAAACTTCGTGATACAGTAACTTGTGATTCTATGTTATGTTGATGAAAACTTTTTTTTGCGTTATGAAATTAGTCGATGGGCTCGTCCCCATTATTTCTGCCACCAGTGTATATCATAAAAAATATTATATATATATATATATCACATTTTTGGCATATCAACACTATATTATTCTTCCAAAATTAATTTAATTATTTGTACACTAAAAGTAAAAGCAACGCACTTCTTTATGCAACAGTAAAAAACGTATAGCGTAAAATCAGTAATCATTTTTCTCATCTTCCATCGAACTCATAGACAAAAAGTAAAAACAAAAAAATATTCATCATTTTCTGCAATCAAACACACACACATGCAAATTTACAAGCGTTACACAAGCGAGACAATTGCGTAACACTTGTATGCTTGTGGCTCGGTACTGTGTGTCTTCCACAGCGTATACGCAATCAACAGCAATGCCGATGCTTTTGCGCTGCTTTTGTGTTACTACGCGCACGCCAGCAATAACAACAGCAATACCAGCAGCAAGTAAAGCCGGAGTAGGGTCATGTAGTCATTGTCGTCGTTAACATCGTCATCATCTCAATGCTGTCGCACTCGACGTCGTCATCATCCTCGTTGAACGTAGTCGTCGCCGCTCTGTTGGTAGTATTCGTAAGGACTAATAAGAGCGGCAGCATTTGCCGCGTAAAATCAATACTTTTGTTTCTGCAGTCAACGCAAATGCATACGCTAAAGCTCAGCTGCCATTGTACAAATGTGTGTGTGTGTGTGTGTGTTTGCGTGTAAATGCCTTTTGCCGACTCAAGGGCACTTACTACTACAGACTGTCCTTATGCTAGCGCACACAAGCGTACACACAAACTCAACTCAAGCACCAACACATGTGACTCTCTGTTTTTTCGGCAGCGCTTCATACAAAAACAACAACAAATATGCTGCATTGTAAGGCTGAAGCCTCGCAAATATTATTGTTACTCAATCTCTGTGTTTTTTGTTTTTGTTGCTATTGTTTTTGCATTATAGCAAGCATGCAGTTGCTCAGTGCGCTTATTGCCTGCTACACTGCGTGTTCACTAATACTGTTATTGTATTGTATATATCATATAAGTATGTATGTGTGTGTGTGGGAAATCTGTGTGTTGCCTGATATTTGCGTAACGTAAAAATATCCTTGAACTGTGCATTACGCTTTCAATGCTATTCGCATAAATAATGCATATTTCATTTAGCATTCGCCTACGTACTGTAGGCACATACATACTATATTGCATACTCCCACAACCACGCAGACCCACGCTTTCACTGCAAGATTTTCTTCACCCCCGCCCACTTTCAGCCAGTGATTACTTTAAAGCTGTTATTTTTAGTGTTGATTAAAAGTGAGTATTTTTAATGATTTATACTAAGTTCACTATTTTGTACAAGTAAATTAGAATAAATGTTCGAATGACAATAAAAAAATAATTTTTGAAATATTAAGTTAGAAGCACCGATGTCCTCACGTTCGATATATGGGGATTTTTAGAATGTGCTTCCACACTATAAATGCAGTATTTATGCAAAGTTCTGTTCTGATATCTTCAATAGTGCTTACTTTACATATATGTATTGTAAAGAAAACTATTCAGGGCGACATAAAAGTTCTGGTATTTAGGAAGTAGGCGTGGTTGTGAACCGATTTGGCCTATTTTCACAACATATCATTGGGAAGCAGGGAAAATATTACAAACCAAGTTTGATTGATATTGGTCGAGTAGTTTCGGAGATATGGTTTTTGACTCATAAGTGGGCGGAGCCACACCCATTTAAAATTTTGTATACAAATTTGCGTGGAACTCTTCTGTACCTTCCTTATGATGAAATTTAAGGTTTCTGGTGGTTTTCCTTACTGAAATAAAGCATTTATAGTAGTTTTCAAAAAAACCTTTGTATGGAAGGTGGGCGTGGTTATAATCCGATTTCCTCCATTTTTGGACTGTATAAGGTAGTACCTAAAAGAAACGATTCTAGAAAGTTTGGTTCATATGGCTTAAGTAGTTTACGAGATATGTACAAAACACTAAGTAGGGGGCCACGAAGCGGGGCCACGGCCACTTCTACAAAAAAGTACATCCACATATGGCCCTTCATAGTGCGATCCTTTGTGCCAAATTTTATTTCCATACCTTTATTTATGGCTATAACTACTTTATGTGTTTTCGGTTTTCGCCATTTTGTGGTCGTGGCAGTGATCTGTTGCCCATTTTCGAAAGCAGCCTTTCTATAGTGCCAAGAAAGAAGTGTGCCAAGTTTCACCAAGATATCTTAATCTTTGTTGCGAGAGTATAAAACACTATATAATGATTAACCATAGCTTATTATTTCCACAAAAAATTCCGGTATTTAAAGAAATACTGGAATTTTAGAGAAATTTGGACAAATAAATAGTTTTCAGAACTAAAATATCAGTAATTAACTGAAAAAATTAACTAGAACTCGACTCTATGACTTAAGCTCTTTGCAGGAGGAACAGTGACAAATATATACTGATCATCCTGATATTATCCAAAGTTTTTGACGCGCGTTCGAACTGCTAAAGTGTATTAGGGAAGGTCATTAAAGGTCAAATATAACTCGAATTTTTACAAAGTCTCTTCACGATACTTTAGATAAGTTCCAACGCAAAGCCTCACACCGAAGTACATATTTATTGTTGAATGTCCAGATTTCCAATGATGACTTTCTCTCAAGAGTTTTCGTTTTACTATAACCTTTAAAAAAACCTTCTTAGGATATAATATTTACTTTGAATTTTTTGAAATAGTTATCTATTGATTTCTTTAAGCATCGGTTCACTGCCACACCTACTTTCCATATAACACGATTTAAATCAATAGCCAATGAAGATATCGGAATAAAAGTTTGAAGAAATACTCATATTAAAATTGTCGAAAACCGATTATAACTTTTTAAGGCCCCAGATACCGTACATAAGGACCTCAGTGCCTTTGGTGAATTTCTTACCGAAAATATCGGTTAATTTTTCAGATATTTTATAGAAATTCAAAGGGAGTCCTGTCCTTCTAATAATGTGGCTTTGTGCCAAAATGGGTAAAATCGAGTCCCTAGGGTTTTCAAACTTGCGGTGTACTTTATACCATATATATATATATATATAGGTTAATAGATATCTTAGCAAAATTAAGTGAGCGTATAATCTTGGATATAGTGTACCTTAATGGTGAAAATTAGTGAAATTGGTCCAAGAATTACCTCAGCATCCATATACTATATGTATATTATATAATGATTTTTGTTATTCTAATAGACTTTATGCCGAATATTTGGATCTAATTGTGTATTATCTCTATGAAATTAAATAAATAAATTAGGAAAGTATAAAATCTTTGATAACTCCTGAACTTAGTCCTTCCTTATTGGATTATTTCTGTTATTTTGAAATAAAAGTTCCAAAACTTTTTAGACATCATTGATATAGATCTGATTTACGTTTATGAAAATATATATACATAAAAGAAGAACCTGTAAGGGAAAATTAAGAACAAAACAACAGAGAAAATTGTAAAAAAAATATATTAAATATAAGCAGCGAAATATTACTATGGTTTCTTGATAATAAAATAAATTAAATATGAATTTCATAAGAATCAACTTTTATTTCTACAATAATAATATTCACACAAACAGTGCAGCATACCAACTGTAACAATTTCACACTTTAGCAACTTTAATCTCATATTGTCCTTGCCTTGTTTCAACCTTAGCTTGTATTTTCACACATTTCTTTTCTCTAACATTTTCGTAGATTCTCCTTCATCGCCAATTCACTACTTCTTATTTCCTTTTTCGCCTAAATTCTACAACTTTATATAAACATTTGTCTACTTCCTTCACCACTACGCCAAATTGCTACCTCCTTATCCTGCACAACAATTACACACACACACTCATACACACGGGGACACACACACCAACACTTAGAAGCTTAAATCCTTATAGCTTACAATTTCAAGGCTAAAAGTGCGTATCTTATTTTGAATTTTGCTTGCGCTACATTCTCACTGGCGTTCTCACTGAGTGTATGTGGCTGTGTGTGAAGTAATACAAACGCTTTGGCGCGCTCACTAGCTCATCAACTCACTCACTCACTCACCCACTCAGAGCCACTCAAGCAGTCGAATGCAAAGTTGTATAAATAAATATATGCGCTACGGTTTAATGTTTCACGCTCTCTGTTTGCTACTCAAGTACATGTGTGTATGTATGTATGTGTGTTTGTATTTGTGCGAATTTGGTTGTGTAGTCTCGACCGAATTTCGCTGATGTCAAATTGTTTGCACCTTTTTAGCTTTTGGTAAGTGTTGACATAGTTTTGAATGACTTTGGTGGTTTTAGGTTTCAGGATGTTTTCTAGCACTGCCATCGAGCTATTTCTATGCAGAGTAGTCGCCATGTGTATTTTGAGTATTATGTATGATGAGATTTTGGGCACTTCTGTTTTTAATTAATGTATGTTGTAATGCTAGAGCGAGTTGTGTTAAATTTTTGTGATATAAATAGCTATGAAAGAAGAGTTTATTATTTTCAATTTGTATGTTTCTGAAGTACCATGAAATTAATTATTTAACAATTACATATTCACTAAAACCTCTCAGTGATTAAACAATGTCAAGTAATTGTTGTATTTTTGAAAAATTTTAAATTTTATCCTTATCATTGATTTTTTTAAAGATTTATAATGAATAGTAAAAAAAGAATCATACGCAAAATTAATCATATGACCTATTAAAGGTCGAGTAAAGTTTTCAAAAATGTTTTTTTTTATTGAAACACAAACCTGTTACCCTGAACAGGGTATATTAAGTTTGTCACGAAGTTTGTAACATCCAGAAGGAAGCGTTGGAGGCCCTTAAAGTATACATATACATACATATATAAGTGATCAGTATGTTGAACTGAGTCGATTTAGCCATGTCCGTCTGTCTGTCCGTCTATCTGTATACATACGAACTAGTCCTTCAGTTTTTAAGATATTGTTTTGAAATTTTGAAGATGTTATTTTCTCTTCAAGAAGCTGCTCATTTGTCGGAACTGCCGATATCGGACCACTATATCATATAGCTGCCTGAAGATCGGAATAGAGGGCTTGTATGGAAAACTTCCGCATTTTAATACATATCTTCACGAAATTTGGTGTGAGTTATTGTTCATAGAAAAAATTTAATCTCCGAAAAATTGTTCAGATCGATTCACTATAGCATATAGCTGCCATACAAACCGAACGATCGGAATCAATGGCTTATATGGAAAAATTTCCCATTTGACGTGGTATCTTCACGAAATTTGACATGGATTACTGCCTAAGGAAATAAAATAATCTCCTAAGAATTTATTCAGATCGGTTAAATATATAACCTTAATGTTTCTAGCAAACAACCCGGCTGAAAAGAATTAGTGAAATGTTTTCTTTTTTTTTTACTTAATTTTTCTTACGTCTTTAGATTTGCTTAAACACATAGTTACTAAAAGAAATGCACCTGTGAAGGGCATATTAGCTTCGGTACAGCCGAAGTTACCGTTTTTTCTTGTTTCTACAATTTTTAAATTTCTTTACGGACGGTTGATTGATTTTTTTGAGAGATAAACTCGGTGAAACGCCATTGATTGTCGAAAAGGGACAGTTGGTAGATGAAACCTTACTATTTTAGTAGAAAAAGTGATCGCACCAAATCCTGAGATAAATATTTGAACCTTGAGATACATATTGGGTGTCAAATATCTCTCTTCCGCTTTGTTGCTCTTTATTCAATGCTTTATGAAAAGTGTTACCGTTATCGGATTTAGTTCAAATATGCGCCGTTTCGTTCGTTAACTGTTCTGTAATCTGTTTCCATCTAGACGGCATCTTCATAATACCCCCTCGTAGAAGCCCCCCTCCTTATTTGGGAAGAACTCGGACAGCCACTTTTCACAAGCCTCTTTTGAGTTCAACTTTACACCACCAAGGGCGTTCGCCATGGACAGGAACAGGTGGTAATCACTTGGCGCTATGTCCGGGCTATATGGTGGATGCGATAAAACCTCCCATCCGAGCTGCCGTAGCTTCTGACGAGTCATCCACGAAGTTTTTGGTCTGGCGTAGTCCTGCTGGAACTATACACCCTACCTGTTGGCCAATTCTGGACGCTTTTGGTCGATCGCCTGCTTCAAGCGGTCCAGTTGTTCGCAGTAGATGGTAGAATTAAGCGTCTGAGAGCAGCTCATAGTGGATGATTCCCTTCCAATCCCACCAAACACACCGTAAAACCTTCCTGGCGTCAATCCCGGCTTGGCAACTGTTTGGGATGATTCACAGGCCTTCGACAACGACCGTTTTCGCTTTATATTGTCGTATGTGATCCATTTTTAGTCGCCAGTCACCATCCGCTTCAAACAGCATATCGCAGGCGTTGAGTCGGTCCAGAAGGTTTTTTTGCGTCAAATCATACTGCGCCCAACCATCAAGCTTTTTTGTGTATCCAGCCGTTTGCAGAAAGTTTAAAATGGTTTGGTGACTAACTCCCATCTCCTGGGCGATGTCAGGAGATGTCACATGCCGGTCTAAATCGATGTCGTCGTCTCAGGTCTTCCGCCGACTGGCTTATCTATGGTGTCGTTTTCACCCGCTCTGGATTGTCGAAAGCATTACTCCGCAGTTGGAAGTGATAGAGTATCATCCCCCAAAACACCATTAATCTCACGGAAAGTTTCTCTAGCGGATTTGCCTTTAACGAAGGAAAACATTAAAATAGCGCGAATTTCGGTGTTAGTGAACTCCATGTTTACCCCTCTATAACTGTTGAATTATTCATCCCGCGTTCTTGTTTACAATTTTTGTAAGACCCATATCTATAAGAAAGAGCTTCTCTATTTCACTTCTATAGCTATTTTTTGCATTCTATGGTACCTCGAATTATTGTACGAAACTAACAAATGTAGATAAATAATATTTAAAAATCATATTGAAGTGTTCGACTTGTTCAAAAACACATAAATTAAAAGCTACACATTTTTAAAGGCAGCGATGAGATGAAGTCTCCCAAAACAAACTATTTATTCGAAGGAATATATAATAAAACACCTTCTGAGAAAGTCGGCGTTTTAGTACAAACCACCAAAAGCATAAATTACCATAAGAAAAATCAACGCTCAAACGCGATAGACGCTAAAAATATGCAACATAAATGCGAAATTGTGTTAACTCAAAGCCAACAAACTTCGCGCAAAAACAAAAAAATAATAACAATAACAAGAAAATTTACATCTCCAACACACGAGTGCAAACAGCTTGAGGCAAAGCGAAAGCCGCAATGCAGCCGCCAACAAACCACACGCCTACACGGAGTCTTGTAACGCAAGCGTGTCGCTTTGCTGTTAACAAGTGTGACATCAAATATGCAACACAAAGTGCTGTGGCGTACGCTGTCAAGTTGACGGTGTGTGCGAAACGCCTGCAGTCAGAATTTACTTTACAACGGCTGCTTCACAAACACAAAGTTAGAGACAAAGAAAAAGAAAAATTTACAGTTTCAGCCAAAATTTTCGACGCTTACAGATTTCTTTTTAATTCTCTTGTTTACTTCCTATTTTCGTTTAAATTTTTTTTTAGTTTTTTCGTTTGTTACTCACCTTTGTCGGGACGCACACGTTGCGGCTCTTTGGCTCAAACAAGCTCACACGCACACAACACTCACATGCACGAAGCGCTCGCTCTTTTTGCTCCGCTTGGAAAACTTGTTTCACTTTGCGTTTTTGGTTTTCTTTTGCCTAGCCTTTGTTATTTCATGCTTTCACTGCCTTGCCGCTTTGCTTCGCTTTTCTACTGTGCTTTAGTAGTTTCGTCGCTTTTGCCTGTAAACTTCATTTGTTGTTTGTACCCTTTTGTTTTTATACACCCATTTTGTGTTGTGTGTTCAGTAGTTTCAGTTTGGCGTCGCGCGTCCGCGTTCACACGCAAACTGACCTAGTTTGTCTTTTATTTTACGTGTAGCTTTTTAAAAATTCATCTCAATGAGCGCGTTGCATACTTTTGTGCGCAACCAATGAATGTTTAGTGTAGCGCTAAGGACATTTGAAGACAGCCTGCTTGTTGTTGTTGCATTAACGTTGTCTCGCCTTTAAGCGTGTTTCGTGGTCCAATTTTTAGCAGTTTCTTGATTTTTTTGTCACAAGCGCCTAATTGTATCTAGGTTTTCAGCTAAATACGAATGATTTGTGTAGTTTTTACGACTTTTGTTGTATTATTTTTTTCAATATATAGTAAATATAACAAAAATCTCTTTATTCCGCTTTGTCACTTTTTGTGTATATTTGTTTTCGTACAAATTTCACGAAATGCACAAACTTCATACTAACTTCGTTTTTATTTCGTTTCTATTTAGCAGCTTTCGCTTTCACTTTCATTCACCACCGTTACACGCTATGTGGGTGTATACATATATACCGAATTTGTGTTGGTCTGCGTGAGAGTGTATGCGGCGGGCGCGCTTTTTTCCTTAACTTGATATATTTTCGTACTACCTTTACTAGCCTTGCCACACGTTGCGCTCACTTACTCATTGCGTTTCTCCTTAATTTTCACGCGCGTTTTCTACGTTTTTATTTAACTTCTGCATTTCTTTCAGTTACATATATATTAATACTGTGTGCACATCTGCCGCCGCCGTTGTGCGCTCTTTATCCTTTGGCCTAATTGATTTAATGATTTCTGCTCGTCCTTTGAATTGTACGAAAAAATAAAGTAAAGCAATAACACACGAAAGCGCGATGCAAGCAAAATTCGTATAAGTCCCGTTTTATATTACACGCTCACTTTTTTAACACATTTGCCACAAAATCGTTTGCATATTTTTAGGCGCTTACACGCGTTTATTTCTCGAATTGCGAATTTCGTGTTAATTTTTCGTTTAGGAATTAGCGCTACAAAAGATTTACAAAAAAATCACATTTCAACAATTTGATCGTCGAACGAAACGAGTTTCAACCGCCACCGACCGTACGCTTCGGATATTCACACATTTCTGTTTAAGGCGCCAGACGCTCGAGAGCGCAACAGCAAGCCATTTTTGCTAGTGAGCAGTAGAACTCATTTTGAGTTGAGAAGCAAGTTGAGTTGAGTGCAAAAGCTGGCAATGAGTGTAAACGAAAATACCGTTAAACCGGTCTCTAAGTGCGCCACTATGCTCACTCAATGCTTAGACTCAATTTGAGTGGGATTTTATCTAGAAAAGATGCTATTATGACCACAGCCACAGGCGTCTAAATGTCTAAGCTGGTGATGTTGAAAAAAAGCTAATTTGAAAGACTTTAAAGAAGAATGAAGATTTTTCACTGCAGACTCAGTTGGCTACGTCGACTGAAGCACCAGCGATTCACATTTGTGTACATGCTGTTATTGTTGTTCTTCTTATTGTTGTCTCCAAATCTGCTTGGCTTTGTCGCTTTGCTTTACATAGACGCTGTCCCGGCTGGGAATATTTTGGCATGGCGCTGATATCCTTGTCACCACAGATGCGCTGAGGTTGAGGTCTGTGTCGGCCTTTGTTCGCGCTGCGGCCGCTTGCATGAAATTGACAGCAGTTGAAACTGTTAGTTAAATGAGCTTGCATTGTTTGCTTCACAATAATTATAACCGCGGTGGGTAGGGTGTGTAAATTTAATTAACCGCCAAGTAGTGTGGAACTTAAGTGAAATTATAATTTTGAGAGCGTTGCATATGCAAGCGTTTCCTACAAGTGGCTATTGACAAATGTTTTTCTAGCGCTAAGTGAGTTTTCTAATAAATTTTTCGAATACAGAGAAAACAATCGCTGAAGGATATCTAAATGTATACCCCTCTATATCTAACCATTTAGTATCAGGATCACAAGTGGTTCTGGTTGAATTTATTGAAAATAGTACTGATATTTAAGACGTCTCGATGTACCTATTGAATACCTCTTCAGAGAGAACTCAGGATCATCAAGCTACTTCCAAATATAGACAGATCAAATTGAATTAAGATTCAGAAATCATTTATAATCGGGTATCTGAAGGATATTTCGAATACTTCTGAATATTTTAAAATTTCCAAACCAATTAATTCATGGACACTTCGATTCCGAGATCTCGTAAATCAGCTTCCAGGGTTTACTAATGAGGAACCTCGTTCTAAAAATAAAATGAATTATCAGCAAATTATTCGAGGCACTATGAGTTAAGTAGAACTGTCACTTATCCTATCCTGAACTGATGAAATGGAAAGGAATAGTTCACGAGGTTTCACTTCCAACATGAGGAGATATCTTAAATTACATGGACTGGGCAAATTTGTAAGATAATCTGTCAAATTTTACCCAAGTACTTGAGACAATAAGAGGTTAAGTTACCGTTAGAGAGAAAAAATTAATGGTTCGACTTATTAAATTAATGAAAAACAAGTAAGGAAGGGCTAAGTTCGGGTGTAACCGAACATTTTATATTCTCTCAATTTATTTATTTAATTTTTGGCACGGAGACATATTATTAGAAGAAATATATTCCCTCTGAATTTCATCAAAATATCTGAGAAACTTAACTATATTTTCGGTAAAAAAATTGTTTGAAACACTGAGGTCCTCATATTTGATATATAGGGTCTTGAAAACTTATGGACCGATTTCGGCGATTTTTAGAAGGGAGATTCCACACTATGAATGCCGTATATGTGCAACGTTCTATTCCGATATCTTCACTAGTGCTTACTTTATATACTGTAAAGTAAACGATTCAGATTGGTATATAGAAAGAAGGTGTGGTTGTGAACCGATTTGGCCTGTGTTCATAACATATCATTGGGATGCCAGGAAAAATATTACGAATCGAATTTCATTGAAATTTGTCCAGTAGTTTCGAAGACATGGTTTTTGACCCATAAGGGGTCTGCCACGCCCACTTAAAAATTTGCATACCAATTTCAGTGCAGCCCTTCCGCACCTTCTTTGTAATGAAATTTAAGGTTTCTGATGGTTTTCCTTACTGAATTAAAGCATTTTTAGTAGTTTTCAACATAACCTTTGTATGGGAGGTGGGCGTGGGTAATGTCCGATTTCCTCCATTTTGTACTGTATAAGGTAGTACCTAATAGAAGCGACTCTAGAAATATGGGTTGATATAGCTTTAGTGGTTTACGAGATATGTACAAAAAAATTAGGCCATCCCACTTTCCCCAAAAAATGACAACCAAATATGTTACCTCACAGTGCGATCCTTTGTACCAAATTTTATTGTCATAGCTTATTTATGACTTAGTAATGACACTTTATGTGTTTCCGGTTTTCGCCATTTTATGGGAGTGGCAGTGTTCCGATTTCGCCCATCTTCGAAAAAAAAACCTTCCTATGGTGCCAAGAAGCACGTGTGCCAAGTCAATCATCAAGACATCTCAATTTTTACTCAGACATCCGGATTTGAACTCCACTCGTCGCCCTGATCACTTTGGTATATATAACTCTATTGAAAAGGATTTGATACTAGCTATTTAACTGGACTCCGCCAAGCTCTTTCTGACACGATGTAAAAAGATACAACTTTTCGTTAAAATCTAAAAAGGATGGATTATCAGCCTTTACAAAATCAATTAGCAATTGCACGACGAAAAGCGAAAGTAATCTGAACGATGTCTCTGCAAAAGGTTTGGGTTGAATAAGATGATCTGAGTGAAGAGAGAACAAATACGAAATATTTTTTACTTCAATACAGTAATAATTCTAAGAGATAACTAGTACTAGTTCGGTATTTTGGTACAGTAGTCCATCTTCCACAACAAATTTTAAGTGAATTACCGTTACCTTTTTTTCATCATTTACCCTATAAAAAATGCTTGAACACAACTGAAACACATCCCACGCATGCATTTTCCTCGACTGAACACACCAACGGCTCCTTTATCCTCACTACAAATTCCTATACAAGCCATAAAGCTAATTTTTTTTTTAACTAATAAAGAGAATCACTCAAGAGATACCAATCATTTGCATTGCGCATGCACAACTCTAAGAGAAATTTCACTCAAAAACAATTCTCAAACTAACCTACAAATGCAAACAAATAGCAGTGCCACAAAAAGACAGAAAATCGTAATGAAGCAAAAATCAAAAGGGAATATGATAAGCACCCGAAATGCGAGAGCATCAGCGCACACATACACGGCAAATGTCAGAGAGTGTCACTCACTCAAATGTCGCATGGGAAATATAAACCGTCACGTGATACTTTGCGGCTGTCACGCTTACCTGAGGCCTGTGACGATTTGCTTATTTGTCGCTCTATCTTACTAACAGACATATACTTATTCGTAAATATGTATATAGGTGCTTTGCTCATACATCACTCTCCACAAAGCTCAGCTCAACTAAACTGCGTGGGTGTTGACACGGATCCGTCAAATCGCATGGATTTTCATTCACTTTAGAGGTTGCAATAATTGGCATTACGTTGACGCTGTCACTGAGGTGTAAGTTTTTTTGAGATAAGGTGACGCACATTTTTTAAGGTTAGATAATTTAGAATTGGTGTGTATTTTTGAGAAGGCGGCAAATATTATTACACTTCTTCCATATATATATTTTTCGGTCAGAAAGAAACCTAGCTTTCCCCCGTATTTTGTTTCTTCACACTTCGCTTACTTCTAAAGCGCCATCACTCTCTCTCTCTCATCTCTTTTAATGCCAACACAAGATTCGCGCGCCCACTTCCGGTTTAGCTTTGACTGCTGAGCCATTGTCATATCACACCAAGCAGCAGACATTGAGCTGAACAAGTGGGCGTCAAATGTGCATATCTTTGTGACTGTGGGTGTTTGCACATCAGTCAGCCTACGTTACTAGGTGTATTTAAATTTGTCGCTATAGCGGCACCTACATCGAGCAGCAGCAGCAGAGCCGCCTAAATGTCACAGGTGAGAGATTCAACAGCCCAGCAGCAATACAAATGCCTCCGCGCACACTGGTGTATAGAAACATTTTTAATTTAGCATAAAGTTCACGGCCGCACAAATTCAAGTGGAAAATTTGTTTGGTTTTGCTTCGGTTAACACCACAGGAATGCTGGATATTATAGCGCCAGCTTATGCCTGTCACAGCGGGCTAGTTAATCGCACTTGAAGATGAGAAAAATGCTCGAAACCTACAGGTGAGACTTCTCTATGAGTGTGTGTCGGTGTAAGCTGTAAGGCGCCAAATATGAAAGGTGTTACTACAAGTCCACTGGGCTTTATTAGTACAAGATTTTGAAAGTGTTTATGCATATATGTATGTGTTTGTGTGTGTCTTTGTGGTTACTTGAAAAAATATGAATTTTAATTAGTGAAGCTTCCGGAATTATGTTGTTACTGAAATATATTTTTTTGTTACCAAGTGCGAACTGAATGATTGGAGAGTCATTTATATGAGCAGTTTAAGGCATAATGGTAGTACATCGTTATCTTAAGCTGTACTGAAGGCTTTAAAAAAACTCAGTATAGAGTCTTTTAAAAAAATAACGGTAATTTGCGATTTCTGAAAAAATATTCATAGTGTTGTCCCCATTCGATATTATACAATTGTTCCAGCGATTCTTCCAATTGTCGAAAAACTTCTCATACTCGATTTTCATACTCTCGCAACAAAAGTTGCTAAAGAGAGTATTATAGTTTTGTCCACATAACGGTTGTTTGTAAGTCCTAAAACTAAACGAGTTAGATATAGGGTTATATATACCAAAGTGATCAGGGTGACGAGTAAAGTTCAAATCCGGATGTCTGTCTGTCCGTCCGTCCGTCCGTCCGTCTGTCCGTCCGTGCAAGCTGTAACTTGAGTAAAAATTGAGATATCTTAATGAAACTTGGAACACGTGTTCCTTGGCACCATAAGAAGGTTAAGTTCGAAAATGGGCGGAATCGGACCACTGCCACGCCCACAAAATGGCGATAACCAAAAACACATAAAGAGCTATAACTAAGCCATAAATAAAGTTATGAAAATAAAATTTGGAACATAGGATCGCATTAGGGAGGGGCACATTTGAATGTAATTTTTTTGGTAAAGTGGGCGTGACCCCGCACCCAAATATGTTTTTTGTATATATCTTCCAAACCAATAAAGCTATGTAAACCAAACTTTCTGCAGTCGTTTATTTTAGCGATTTCCTTATACAGTCCAAAAATGAAAGAAATCGGATAATAACCACGCCCACCTCCCATACAAAGGTTAGGAAGGGCTAAGTTCGGGTGTAACCGAACATCTTATACTCTCGCAATTTATTTATTTAACTTTATTTATATTATATAATACGCAATTTGACCCACATATTCTTCATATATATTGTATAAAGTCCATTGAAAGTTGGAAACCATAAGTCTTCACAGCACAGAAGTCTTCATGTTCGATATATGGGGCCTTGAAAACCTATGATCCGATTTCGGCGATTTTTAGAATGGGGCTGCCACACTATAAACATAGTATTTGGTCAAAGTTCTGCACCGATATCTTCACTAGTGCTTACTTTATATATTGTAAAGTAAACGATTCAGATCGACTTCAGAGTTCTGGTATATGGGAAGTAGGCGTGGTTGTGTTCCGATTTGGACTATTTTCACAACATATCATTGGGATGTAAAGAAACTATTACAAACCAAGTTTCATTGAAATCGGTCGAGTAGTTCCTGAGATATGGTTTTTGACCCATAAGTGGGCGACGCCACGCCCATTTTCCATTTTGTAAAAAGATCTGAGTGCAGCTTCCATCTGCCATTTCTTATGCGAAATTTAGTGTTTCTGACGTTTTTCGTTAGTGAGTTAACCCACTTTTAGTAATTTTCAACCTAACCTTTGTATGGGAGGTGGGCGTGTTTATCATCCGATTTCTTTCATTTTTGGACTGTATTAGGAAGTGGCTAAAAAAAACGACTGCAAAAAGTTTAGTTTATATGGCTCTATTGGTTTGCGAGATATGTACAAAAAACTTAGTAGGGGGCGGGGCCACGCCCACTTCCCCAAAAAAATTACATCCAAATATGCCCCTTCATAGTGCGATCCTTCATACAAAATTTTATTTACATAGCTTTATTTATGGCTTAGTTATGGCCCTTTATGTGTTTTCGGTTTTCGCCATTTTGTGGGCGTAGCAGTGGTCCGATTTTGCTCATTTTCGAAAGCAACCTTCCTATGGTGCCAAGAAATAAGTGTGCCAAGTTTCATCAAGATATCTTAATTTTTACTCAAGTTACAGCTTGCACAGACGGACGGACGGACGGACGGACGGACAGACAGACATTCGGATTTGAACTCCACTCTTCACCCTGATCACTTTGGTATATATAACCCTATATCTAACTCGTTTAGTTTTGGGTGTTACAAACAACCGTTATGTGAACAAAACTAACTATAATACTCTCTTTAGCAACATTTGTTGCGAGAGTATAAAAATGACTAAAAGTACGTTAACTCACTAACGAGAAACGTCAGAAACACAAAATTTCACAGAAATGATAGCAGAAGGAAGCTGCACTCAGATCTTTTTACAAATTGGAAAATGGGCGTGTCATCGCCCACTTATGGGTCAAAAACCATATCTCAGGAACTACTCGACAGATTTCAATGAAATTCGGTATATAATATTTTATTGACACCCTGATGACATGTGTGGAAAATGGATGAAATCGCTTCACAACCACGACTACTTTCTTTATAACTCAATTTTGAATTCCATCTGAATCCTTCACTTTATAATATATACATTAGAAACCAATGATAATAGCGATATAAAACTTTACACAAATACAGTGTATGATCAGTGGCATCACTTGTGAAAAAATTGTCGAAAACGGACTATAACTTTTCAATGCCCCAGATATCAAACATGAAGAACTCAGTGCCTAAGGTTAATTTTGCACCGAAAATATAGGTAAATCTCTAAATAAATTGCGAGAGTATAAAATGTTCGGTTACACCCGAACTTAGCCTTTCCTTACTTGTTGTGATAGCCTTTGGCTATTTCATTGATTTTTTTCAACGATGCTTGTAATACGACAGCCATTTAAGGTTCGCCATATTTCTGGTAGTAGGAAAAAGTCACGTGGAGTCATGTCTGGGGAATATGGATTCTGGCGCAAGGACCAAGAATTTACGACGAAGCAACGAAGTCTGAGCTTTTAACAAACAAAAATCGTCAAGCTCATATAAGCACGTCTAGCCTTAGCGGCTGCTACACAGATAAAGTAAGCAATTCACTCTAAATGAAACCAAATTTGGTATAAAGGCTCGCATTAGAAAGAAGCATATCTGGATGTAATTATTTCTGAAAAGTAGACGTGGGCCCGCTCCTAAATAAGTTTTTTGTGAATATCTCGGAAACCAATAAAGCTATATAAACCAAACTTTATGTATGCCACCTTATATCAGGCTCCGGGTGCTCCTTTTCCGGTTCCGGTAACATCGGTTCCCGTAACATCATATCCGGTTACCCAGTATTCCGGTAACATCATTAGTCATATCCGGTTCAGGGTGTCCACATCCGGTTACCCCATATCCGATTCCGGGTGGCCTATATACGGTTATTTCACATCGGTAATATAATCTCCGATTCCGGTTACCTCATATCCGGTTCCGGTAACATAATTCACTGTTTTTGTTGGCTCATTTCCGGTTCCGGTTACCCCATATCCGGCCACCTCATATCAGGTTCCGGTTGCTCCATACCGCATATATCGGTTAATATATGAGATATCTTAGCAAAATTAAGTATAGTCTTGGATATAGTGTACCTAGGTAGTGAAAATTACTAAATCGGTTCAGTTATTACTTCAGCCCTCATATACTATATATGATGGTTTTCATTGTTCTATTGGACGAATATACATATGGGTCAAATTGTGTGTTATCTTAATAAAACTATATCAATATAATAACACATACTTTAATATATTAATTGGACGAAAATATATGCATTTCAATGGGAATTTATTAAATTGCTTAAGTTGACTTAAGCTTACAAAATTATTATGATATCTAGAAAATTTCCGATCATTAATTTCAGCAATATTTTATAGTAATTTGAGGCTTTGGTGTCTAAATTATTTTATAAAAGTAAATACAACGTCAATTCACAAATCAGTTGATTAAAATTACTCAAATTTTACTATTTAATATAAGGCGACTTACGCTATTTTATCATACAAGCACAGATTTTCACTGCAAATGTTTAAATTTACTTTTTCCGAGAGGTAATAATAAAGTTGGTGAATTTCAGCACCAAAAATAATAATAATAACTTATAATATAAAATCCGATAAACTAACACACGCAGAATTTTACACCGACACATTGGAAAAATGAAGCATTTCAAAATATTTGCATACATTTAAGTACTTGCCAATGCGAGTATGGCCACAAAATAACGCAGGCAAAGTGAAATTCAATAGCAACAATGCCAATATATTTAGAAAAACAAATAAACGGCGATGAAGCGCCATACAAATCGAGCACAACCGCCGTGCTAGGCTAATTTACATATAGAATATACATATGCGGCCGACTATATAAATCATATGCGAGGATTTTGAGTTCAAATAGCACACATCGATGCTTCACAAGCACAAACATAAACAAACAAACAAATGCGCATTAAAGTGCAAAATTAGCTGAAATTGAGCGAGAGTATTTAAGAACATACATACATATGTATATGTATAATAAAAGCACAGTGAAATGTAAAAATAATATACATATATACAATACAATACAATAGTCGAGTTATATAAATAAATACTTAATAGTCTGTATGTATATATTTTACACACACATCCGTTGTAACTTGTCCAGAAAATCGCAAATTTACACATAAAATGGTGAGCAAATCACACACACACACATGAAAAAGAAAACAATCGAAAGCAATCGTTTTTGCACATTACGAGCACACACACTCCTCCCGCGTACTTCCATCAAACTTTGCCACATAGCGGTATAACGACATAATATGCGTGGCATTGGCATCAAAGCAACAATTTCTAAAATCATTCTGAGCAATTTTGTGAAAATCAACCAAAACGAAAATTCGCATTGAATTTTGCGTGGTTGAATAGCTTACTGCCCGTTACGTTTCGTTCGCTTGCTGTTGGCGCTTGCTGGCGAATGCAAAATGTTCATCATTTCACTCGAAATGAAACCAAAACAAAGTTTATTTGCATAGCAAATGCTCACTTGCACACACACACACACTCTACTCTTATGTGTGTAAGTGAAATGTTGGAAATTTTTGATGTTTTGCTACGCAATGCCATGGATTTGATATGCAAATCGCAGCTGGCATGTAAGCCGGATCACATTAAAGTATTCGAAGATAATATATGTATCTGCATAAATCGAAAAAATAACAAATGCTGGGGAGTGCGTTCATTTTTGCTTTCAATATCCCACATTTTAAGTCCCACCCCTTCGTGCCTTGGATTAAAATAAACATTTTGGTGAAATTCTAGTGGCATAATTTTGAATATGATTTACGTGAAATTAAAATTTAGCATTGACGAATGTAAAAATGGAATTTCAGAGGGGGCCTTCCATCACCAGAAATTAAGGGTTACATGACCAAGATTTTTACTTAAAAAAATTAGAAAAAAATTAAAAAAAAAATGCATATCAATCAAAAAATCAAGGCTCAATACCTACGAGATAAAACAAACCTCAAGATTGAAAATCTATTTATGCGATTGATTTAAAAGGAAAGATCTGGGCCGATTTCATTCATCTTTGTCAAAAAACATGCCCACTTAATATCGTTAAGATATCATAGCCGAAATATAGGTTAGAGTAAATCGACAGAATGAAAATCCTCGGTTCATTCTATTTTAGACAAAACTGTATTATGTCTGGAAAAATTTGAAACTCAAACTCAAATGATATCTCAAAAATATACAATATATCACAAAGTGGAAGTTTCAAATTCTTAATAAAGATGCCCTCTGCATTTCTATAAAATATCGATATTTTCGGTAAAAAATTATCTATGTGCGCTGAGGCCCTAAAGTTTGGTATCTGAGAAATTCAAAAGTTATACTACTGTTTGGACAATTTGTAGATGGGCGTTACCACACCTTCAATGTAGAGTTAGTACAAAATTTTATGAAGATATTTCCACTGTTGTTTAACTTATATATCGTAAAGTGAAAGAACCGGATAGAATTTAAAATTTTGGTATGTGGAAAGTAGGCGTGGTTGTGAACCGATTTTAAAACTATAATATTGGAATGTAAAGCAAATGTTATGAACCAAATTTCGTTGAAATTGGTCGAGTAGTTCCTGAGTTATGGTTTTTGACCTATAATTAGTAGGGGTCACATCTATTTTAAGCTTTACATTATTTATTTATAACAATCTGAGTGCAGTCTCTCGACTACCACTTTTATATAAATTAATACTTCTGGCATTTTTCGGTAGCAATGTAGATAGATCACTTTAAATAATCTTCAAAGTTACTTTTGTGTGAGAGTCTCACTCATTTTCTGACTATTTGATAGGGTGGTATTGGGAAATATGTCCAGTATGTTTGGTTTCTATAGCTTTGAAACAAATTAAAATGTTTCCATATCAAATGTAATTTATCCTAAGATCACAATCCACCCAGATTGTAGTAAGTCTGTCATAATGTAATTTTAATGAAATAGAAAAGAATTATATGATTCAAAAGAGTCTATTTGTTCCGGCGTCTGCAGCAAATCCATCATATGGTCATATTTCTCGAACTAAAAAAAACAATCTCAGGAAATCAATATCAATAGACATATTATGTCCAACCGCAAATGCGTGAAAAAGATCTTTACTGTTAGAGACTTCAAAATCCTTTTTTCAGCTTATGAAAAGCCAATAAGATACCACAAAATGCCGCCGCTTGCACTAAAACGATAGCCAAGTCTTTACGCGTGTCCATTTTATTTGTCCGCGCAGACTTTTCTTTGTTGCATTTTTATTGTTCTTAGAAATAGCCTGACATTAACACCGTCATGAAAGTCAATCGGATTGCTGGACATTAAGTTTAAATGGGTTTTGCTTTAAAACACCAGTCCGTTAAGGCGATTTGTGAGATTGCTTCGCGGTGGATGTGAGTGTGTGTGTGCGTTTGAGTGGCAGCACAATAAAAAATAACAGTAATGTCCAAGAAAGGAACACAAGTACGCGAGTGGACATTGTGTGTGCAAGGTAACAACAATAACAACAGGTAGATCGTAAATTACAATAGCAGCAAAGCAAGATGGAGGGCAAAAACCTTCAATTTGTCGTTGCTTATGTACATATAAGTGTATATGTATGTATGTACATTGTCCGTGACTCAGCACAAAAAATAATAATGACAATAATGTGGTAAAAGTAATCAAATTGCAACGCAAATAAACAAAAATAAAACAAGTAAGGAAGGGCTAAGTTCGGGTGCAACCGAACATTTTATACTCTCGCAATTTATTTATTTAACTTTATTAATATTATATAATACACAATTTGACCCACATATTCGTCATATATATTGTATAAAGTCCATTGAAAGTTGGAAACCCTAATATTAGGTTAGAAGTACCGAGGTCCTCATGTTCGATATATGGGGCCTTGACAACCTATGGTCCGATTTCGGTGATTTTTAGAATGGGGCTGCCACACTATTAACATATTTTGTAAAAAACTCTGAGTGGAGCTTCCTTCTGCCATTTCTTATGTGAAATTTAGTGTTTCTGACGTTTTTCGTTAATGAGTTAACCCACTTTTAGTAATTTTCAACCTAACTTTTGTATGGGAGGTGGCCGTGGTTATTATCCGATTTCTGTCATTTTTGGACTGTATTAGGAAGTGGCTAAAAAAAATGACTGCAGAAAGTTTGGTTTATATAGCTTTATTGGTTTGCGAGATATGTACAAAAAACTTAGTAGGGGGCGGGGCCACGCCCACTTCCCCAAAAAAATTACATCCAAATATGCCCCTTCATAGTACGATCCTTCATACCAAATTTTATTTCCATAGCTTTATTTATGGCTTAGTTATGGCACTTTATGTGTTTTCGGTTTTCGCCATTTTGTGGGCGTGGCAGTGGTCCGATTTTGCTCATTTTCGAAAGCAACCTTCCTTTGGTGCCAAGGAACACGTGTTCCAAATTTCATCAAGATATCTCAATTTTTACTCAAGTTACAGCTTGCACAGACGGACGGACGGACGGACGGACGGACGGACAGACAGACATTCGGATTTGAACTCCACTCTTCACCCTGATCACTTTGGTATATATAACCCTATATCTAACTCGTTTAGTTTTGGGTGTTACAAACAACCGTTATGTGAACAAAACTATAATACTCTCTTTAGCAACATTTGTTGCGAGAGTATAAAAACATATATTGATAAGCATCACATTTGCCGTACGCATAAACAAACAAAGGACACAGTGCGCCAACGCAATGCCACAGTAATGCAAAGCGGAAAGCGAATCATTCATAAAATCGTAAAAAAGCAAGCATTAGCATTAAAAATTTATGTGCCACATAAAATTTATGGTGGCATAAAATTTTTTAATATTTTTTCGATGTTTTCTCGTTACTTACAAAAGTTCGGCGGACAATGCATTGTTAGCCAAATGTCAAAATGTGTTGAAAAAGTGCAAATTTGATTTTAAGTCGTAATACAAATTTTTTTTTATTTCAAAGAAAACATTTCATTTATTTTAATAATAACTGAAATATTGGTATTTACATTTGGTGAAACTAAATTTAAAAAAAATTCAACATTGGCTTTAAAGAATATATAAAATATTATTCACTCAGAGAAAACCAATCGTTTTAAAAAAAATGTATTTTTATTTATTAAGAGTTATTAAGAAAGAAATAAAGAATTTTTAAAAATTCAAAATTATTAAAATTTACCGATTTTCTCACGAAGAATTCAGCATGGCTAAGAAGTGTATATGAAAGGAACTCCGATTCATAAAAGTCATATTCTAGTTCTCTAACTTTACAATCAATATTAGAGTCGAAAACATGATGATTTCTTAAAAATCAAAAATATCTCCCTTCCGCATTTTCGTCTTTTGAATTTCGCGGCTATGTATAAAGCGCTACAGAGCTCGTATCTTGCAATACTATACAACTTTGAAAGGTCTTGACATAACCTACAAAACGACGCTATGTATGATTAGTTTGGATATTGTGTTCAACAGTTGCGGAGGAATGGTTTCGACGATTCAGAGCGGGTGAAAACGACACAATGGACAAGCCGGTCGGCGGAACACCTGTGATGACGAATACCGATCAAATCATGGAAAACATCGAGCCCAGACCAAACTATTTCAAAACATCTGCAGAAGGCTGGATACACAAAAATGCTTGATGTTCAACGCCTGCTATATGCTGTTGAAACGGAACGAACTCGACCCATTTTTTGAAGTGAATAGATAGATATCAAGTGAAAACGGTCGTGGTCGAAAGCCGGTGAATAGTCCCAAACAGTGGCCAACCCGGGATTGACCGCCAGGAAGGTTTGCTATGTGTTTGGTGGGATTGGAAAGGAATCGTCCACTATGAGCTGCTCCGATATGGCCAGACGCTTAATTCTACCATCTACTGCGAACAACAGGACCACTTGAAGTAGGCAATCGACCAGATGCTCACAGAATTGGCCTGAAATCGACCACATCTATTTATCACATAACTTTGAAACCTTTAATTACCTCAAATATATCTTCTTAAGATATTTTAACTTGAAATTTTAGATCTCCATTGGAAAAATAACTTTTCTTTCCTTCCTTTGAGCAAAATAATAAATTTCGAAACAAATCTCTTGTAATATATAAAACGTTAGAATTCACCTATTAGCCTTCTCTACTAAGCTATTAAATTTTCAACTTTAAATATAACTTAAATCCATTGCAAATTTAATGCAACATAGCATTTATATTTTACTTTATTGCACGCAATTGCTCGTCTTGTGCAAGACCACAAAAACAAATTTGCCAAAGGTCCTGCAATTAAAGTTGTGCAAGAACAAACTAACGCACAAGCACGTCTCCAAGCCACACACACATACATACATAGTTTTGTATTTGTAATATCAGAATGAGTAAATATGTAATAGAAACTTCCGTTTTTCCAACCAGTCGAATATTACAATTAAAGGGTATTTTTTAGAGGTTAGGAAATTTTATTTTAAATCTAACAGAAAAAATAATGATATTGCCATTATTCTGACTTTAATAGTACGGAAGTTAAATGGCATTAGAGTCTGAAATCAATTTCGGACAAATTCACAGCATGACTGTATCGTATAAGAGCCATCCTTCAGTCCAAATTTTCAAATATGCCTTATATAACCTAAAAAGAATTAGACTAACAGAGTCAAATTACAGAATCTTGCAATAATTTCACCAGCATATATCTTGATGTGATTAGGTCATCAGAATTTCGTCCTTAAAATGGTGTAATTTTCAAAATTCTTAAAAAAATGGTTCCAGTGTAAGTTCTTTCATGCCAATCTGTCAAAATATTCTAAACATAACTGCGAAAAACCATACGTTTACTTTGACAGCTGATTTGACAGTAGTAATCTTTAAACAACTCCAAAAAACACACCCTATATTTGTTCATTACACCCTTTGTCCGCTACACGAAACATAATCACAATAAATTTTATGGAAATCTTTTTTATTAGTATTTTTTACATTTGTGCATGCTTCCTGCCAAATTTTACTGGTTTCCTCTACAATGCCGAATTGATAAATAGCAGCTTTGAAGGGATTTTTCCCACTGCCCTTAGCTACCTCAGCAGCTTTTTCCCTTCGCCAAATTTCTTTTTGTACTTTATATGTTTGTTGCTGCTGTTGTTGTAGTCATCGTGCAGATTGTCTTCATTTGCACGACACGCAGCATCCGAATTTGATTTTAAGGCAATAAAACCACCTGCAGATAGCAATAAAACCGTTATAGTGCGAGAACAATAAGCTGCAACACTGACTTATTTTATGTGCTACGCTGTATTGTACTGTGCTATGCAGCTTTTGCTATGCGCTGCGTGGCGCTGGTTAGAGGAAGATTCATGGCTTGAAGGGTGGTCATGTGGACGTGCGAAAATGGCAATACGAATGGTCAGTATATATGTATAGAAGTATATATGTATGTGCGCATACATTTAATGTGTGAATTTATATGCGTGCATGTTTGTCACGTTTCACCTGATGGTGAAAGTGTTTCGAATGTGCTCTAGGCGGTTGGGCGGTGGTGGTTTATGGCAGTGTGTCGGCGAAAGTGTTATATTGCAATTGCCTGAAGCAAATTTAAAAATCGACAGAAATTTGTGAGTTTAATTATTAATGAAATTAATGAGTGGCTTAAGCTGTAATTTCAATATATTAATTTTATGCAAAGTTGCAAAATTTAAGGTATTAAAGAGTTATTTAAAGCTAGATTTACAAGTTGGTTCATTTATTGCTTTATTTTATAACTCTTATCTCCGCGACCATATTCGGCTTCTTGTTTCTTAAAAAATATAATATCGCAGGATTTCTATGAATTTACATTTCATTATGATGCTGTTTTTATGTAAACTATTTCTAGTCTCTTTCTAGGAATCGCTATAAAGCACACAAGGCTTGTGTATGAAACACCCTTTATGAAACTAAGTGAGAAACTACTTTAATATAATCTTCACTATGTTCTTGTTCTCTTGTGATCACAGATTTTATAATGATAGATTTTATATATTATTTATTGTAGGAATATATTTTAGCTTTGCAAATATCCCACTTCTGCTTTTTTGTTCTTTATTCAATGCTTTATAAAAAGTGTTACTGTGACTGGATTTAGTTCAAATGCGCCGTTTCGTTCGATAATCTGTTTTCATCTAGACGGCAACTTCGTAATACCCCCTCGTAAAAGCCCTATTTCCGAAGAACTCGGATAGCCACTTTTCACAAGCCTCTTTTGAGTTAAACTTTACACCACCAAGGGTGTTCGCATTGGACAGGAACAGATGGACCATGTACAGGAATAGATCACTTGGCGCTATGTCCGGGCTATATGGTGGATGCGTTGTCCTGGTGGAACACTAAACCCCTGTCATTTCTAGACGCTTCTGATCGATCCCTTGCTTCAAGCGGTCCAGTTGTTCGCAGTAAATTATAGGATTAAGCGTCTGGCCATATAGGAGTGGATGATTCCCTTCCAATCCCACCAAACACACAGCAAAACCTTCCTGGCCGTCAATCCCGGCTTGGCCACTGTTTGGGACGATTCACCGGCCTTCGACCTCGACCGTTTTCGGTTGATATTGATGTATGTGAACCTTTTTTCGTCGCCAGTCACCATACGCTTCAAAAATGGGTCGAGTTCGTTCCGTTTCAGCAGCAGGCATTGATTCGGTCCAGAAGGTTTTTTGCGTCAAATCATGCGGCACCCCAACATCAAGCTTTTTTGAGTATCCAGCCTTCTGCAGATGGTTTGAAATGGTTTGGTGACTAACTCCCACTTTCTGGGCGATGTCACCAGATGCCACATGCCGGCATCCATGATTTGATCGGTATTCGTCATCACATCTTCCGCCGGCTGGCTTATCTATGGTGTCGTTTTCACCCGCTCTGAGTCGTCGAAACCGTTCCTCCGCAGTTCGAAGTAATAGACCATCACCCAAAACACCATAAAACACCATTAATCTCATGGAACGTTTCTCTAGCGGATTTGCCTTTAACGAAGGAAAACTTTAAAATATCGCGAATTTCGGCGTTAGTGAACTCCATGTTCACACGTCTATAACTGTTGAACGCAATATCCAAACTAATCAAGCATATCGTCGTTTTGTAGGTTATGCCAAGAAGAAAGATGTATAGTATTGCCAGATACGAGCTCTGTAGCGCTTTATACAAAGCTGCGAAATTCAAAAGACAAAAAGGAAGAAGGCTTTAGTCCATCAGAAAAGTTTTGTGTTCCATCAGCCCAACGCCTGAACACACTCTTAGGTAGGGATTCGGCAGGAGCTGCGAGAGCGTGGTTGAGGAGTTCTTCCACCTTATAGCCCGACCCTAACGCCAAGTGATTACTATCTGTTCCAGTTTTCACAAATCCAGTTTTCACGAATGATTTTGCTGGTGTTAAATTCATCTCAAAAAAAGTTTTTGAAAATCGACAATCCCAATCTTCTTTCAATAGTTCTTGAGTTTCTTTGAGAGTGACATTATGAAATTTCCTTCAAAATCTCAACTAGTTATCTAACGAACGGTTCATATAAGATTTTTCTCTTACTTTACTAAATAAAATATTTAATTTTAACAAAAAATAATGAGTTTCTTTTTTCTAAAACTTATGAAATACAAAACCTGAAATGGTCCCCCTGTATTCACATTTTCACTGCTATTTCCTTCTAAATACCTACACACATTCATATGCCTATCTATACAGGAATTAGCGAATACTATTATATTCACACCTTTCAGCACAAGTACATAAGCGGCTATGCTAACAAGCGCATAGATAAGCTAAAACTAAACGCCTGCTTGTTTTCACCAACTTCTACACACATACACAGAGAACGACTAACCTTAAAGGTAAATATACCCATAGATTACATTTGGCTAGCACAAAAACAAAAACCAGAAAAAAACACAAAAACTCCACGAAAACAGCGAATAAATGCCCACCTATAAAATGGCAGGAAAGTGTCAGTAACCGAGAAAATCTATTTGTCGCCCCTGACCTGAAAAATGTGTGAACAATAAATTTCCGAATTTGAACGAGTGCGAACGCCAACACACATGCCAACTTGCGCATACTTGCGGTGGTGTTAGTGTGGCGGTCTGTGCTTGACAGGCGCATATTTTCACAAGCAATCGTCTATGTTTGTTTTAGCTGTTATGCGCATAAACGGAAGAGGTCGACAGCAATGGCGAGTTAGTTTATTTATTTGTTTGTTTACTTGCAGCCGACATTGCTAAAATATTTTGTCTGCCCACTTTTCCTTTAACATTTTCGGGATATTTGGATTTGGTAGGATTCTTTTTATTTTGCGATTACACTGTTTTTGCTTTATTGTGCACACACGAGCATACAGGTGATTTTTTTGTTGTGTGCGATTTCATTTTTATCTTATTTTATTTTTGAGATGGACATGTCTTAACATGCTCGTGAGGGGTCAAAGCACTTTTCGATACATGAGATTTGGTTTCAACAGTTTTCTGGCAGCACAAAAATTTAGCTGTCCAAATGTTATCTCCATCTTGGGTAGCAACTATAGAACCGAACTTAACCTTTTTTCATTTTCTCTAAAAGCTTTGTTAAGAGAAATAATGACGGACGGATTAAGTCATAATTCCAATTGACGTTTTTTTGTTCTATATTATCCTCCTTTCGATTTGTCCTAGGCATCTAGACTCTCTTTAACATATAAGCCTTGAAGCTTTAAGCTCCACACAGCTGATCGCGCCAAGCTTTTTCATGGTAGCTTGCCTATCGCTGAAAGCTTTATTTTTTAATTTTCCAGAAAGCTTCATTAAGAAAAATAATGCCTAAATACCTAGAAGCTTTAAGCTCTGCACAGCTGACAATGAGCTTTTTATTTATTAGTCAATAAACTTGAATGAGCTCAGATCCTCAATCGATATGATCCAATCATACAATCAATCTTCAAATTGAAGTCTTTCAAATTTCCTCCGAATTTTCGTCAATCTTCTTCTACTATATCAACACTAAAGCATTCAAAACATTTTCCTCTGCAAATAATCACTTTGGCATGCCACAAATGCATTTCCGAAGCTCAGATGCCAAGCTGGCACCGCATCGTCAGCTGTAAATTGCATAAAATATGCGAATTGCACACATGTGCTTTTGGTGGCGTACAGTGTTGTGCTTATCATAGCAAATACAGAACTAGCGTATAATACAATTTCGATAGCATCAAAGCCGAAAGCATTGCATCAAATGGCGGCTGAGCAGCCAAACCAACAAGCACTCTGACTCGAGGCATGCTTTTTAGGCAATTTTCGTAGATAAAAATACAAGCAATGCTTACAATTTGGCAGACTTAGGCGTTTTTGTTGGTGTACAAGTCAAAATCCACACAGGATAGCATCAATTGCGGCAGTTGAAAGCATATGTGCATATATATATATATATGTATATGAGTATGTATTGCAACATTTCCGGCAACGCCATTTGTTGCTTATGGCTGTGCTCTTCTTTGTTGCCACCAGCCGCATTTACTGCATTCCATTGCCACTTATGCTGCAACGCTTAGCATATTTATTTCGTTTAAAATGTTTCATTGCTCCTCAAGCACGAGTGCTGCCTCATATATTTTGTATTTGTGGTTTTGTTGTTGCAGTGTTGCCATCAGTTTGCTTTATATATGTAGTTGTTGGTTTAAGCACTAAATTTCTCATTTTTGTTGCTGTTTACTAATACACGTAGGTCTTCCATCACAACTGCGCCTATCGTTGCTTTATTTGCGAGAGTAGACGTCATGTCGTATACGTAACATTTGAAGTGATATGTAAAATGGATGCTAAGTGAAATTCATAGGTCTCATTAAACAATACTACTGTCTATATTACAAATATCTATATTTAAAGTTGTTGCTGTGATATGGAATTTGATAGCAATAGCTTAACGGTATTAAGTGGGCGTGGTAATGTTCAGATTTCAATTATTTCTATAACCAACCTCTTCGAAGAGCAAAAGAAGTGTACTTACTTGCAGCAATAGAATTTTTATCGCTAGCTCCAACAGACGGATCGACGGATGGACATATATATATAAGAAGATATCCGAAATTCAATGCCGGTACACAATATCTATATTAAAAAGTAAATTTTCTGAGGACCCCTTAAGAAATGGTCAACTAATGGGAACTCTTGACTGTTCTCAACATTTTTTAAATTGTCTCGATGAGCGAATATCTGGGGCATTTTCTTCCCCTACACTTAATATCGGTACTTATATTCAAGCACTATCAAAAACGATAGTGATTTTTTAAAGTAATTTTTGAAAAGGTCTGCTTTACAACATTTTTCCAATATCTCTTAAAAGCAATTTCAATTCGAAGCTTACAAAAACTGGCACAAAGGTCACCCTAACCAACATTATCTGGCTTACCACAAATCACTATACACTTTTTGTGTGCATTTAACTCACGCGCACCTGTGCGAATTTGTGCATTAAGAACACTTGTGTGCTCCGCGGAGCGTTTGTCATTTAAAAAATTTATTTTATGAACTCTCACTTTTAGCGCCATTTATTTTGGCATTTCACAGTCACGCATACACACTTAAATGCCACTCCACCACCCCTTCCAGCCGTTGCCAGCCAACGAACGCCACAGCTTGCCACGAGTGAAATTGCGTAATTTAGCATTTCCGCGTTCGCTATGCTGCACACATTCTCACCCGCACACAACGTGTTGTGAAGTGTTTGTTAGTGTTTTTCTTGCGACAATTTCGTGCGCGATTCCCGCACTTGCTGCTAAATGATGAATTACTCGCATTTGTGGGAAATCACTTGCGCGTCCAAACACAAACACCCGCTAAATATTTCATTTTTAATTCGAACGAGCGAGCTCTTGCGCGTTGGGCATGGATATTCGTGCAGTGAGTTCGAAGACGCCATCATAATTTATATGACACGATGGGTGTCACCGCGACCTGGCCATGGCATTGGCGTTGCCACGTCCTCGCTGCACATCAATCAATTGTCGCACCAGGAATTTCCATTACAGCAGCGGTATACAACCGCGTACTCGCGTTAAGATTGCTATTCGTTCGAAATTTGCATTGCAGAATTGAATTTACATTCCTGAAGAATGTAATTGAAAGTGTTCTGGTATTCGACTAAGCGAAAGCGTTCAATTTGGATGATGCTGAACAGTTGGAGTTTAGAAAAATTTTCAACTTCGTTTATGGTATGGAAGAAATTAAATCGAGAATTTAGAGGAAAAGCATTTTTTTCACTCTTAAAAGGCTAAAAACATGTATGAATATACATTTATAATTAATTAGAAATTATTAAAGCAAAATATTAACAACATATACGGCAAACAATCAAACAGTATAACTAAATTTATTACATTTAGTATATTGACCGATTTGCCAAAACAACAACCTGACCCCTCAAAATGTCAACAAACAACACATCAAAAGATCGCTCAAAATGTAAAAGAAATGAGACCCCAAAATATACACCAACCTGATCTCAAGTGAACTGTTTAAAATATCAGCAAACCTGGTCTTAGGTAACTTTTCAAACCGATCTGACTTCAAGTGACCCCTAAAAAATATACAAACCTGACCTCGGGTGACCGTTCCAAATGTTAAATCAACCAGACCTCAAGTGACCCTCCAAAATATAAACCATATGTCTTCAAGTAGCCGTCAAAAAATGTAAACAAACCTGACCTCATCTGGCCCTTCAAAATGTTAATTAAACCTATCCTTATGTAACCCTTTAAAATGTAAATCAACCTCAACCAAAGTTACCCCTAACAATATAAACAAACCTGACCTCACCTCAATTTTAAAATGTGAACCAACTTGAGCTCACTTGACCCCTCGAAATATAAAAAAAACAAGATCTGAAGTGACTCGTCCAAATATTAGGCCTGCAGGCCTACCAGACCAACCTAACCAACCTAAGAATTCAAAATGTACACCAACTTGACCTCAAGTGCCCCATCAAAAATATAAACAAACCGTGAGATTAGGTTACTCTACAATATGTTAACCAATCTGACCTCACGGGACCTCTAAAATATAAACCAGCCTGACCCAAATATAAACAAATCTAACCACACTTAAGAATTCCAAATGTAAACCGTCTTGACTTTATGTGATCTTTCACAACTTAAACCAACATTACCTCACGTGAACCATCGAAATATAAAAACCCTGACCCCACGTGATCCCTTTAAATATAAACCAATTTGACCTCGCGCAACCCCTCAAAATGTAAAAATACTGACCTCACGTGACGGTCTAAAATGATAACCATCTTCACTTAAGTGGCACTAAAAAATATTAAAACATCTAACCTCGCGTGGTCCATAAAAGGTAAAACTACTTGACCTCACATGACTCAAAATATTAACCAACCTGTCCTCGTGCGGCACCTCAAAATGTAACAAAATTTGCCTTCGCCTAACTGTTAAAAATGTATACTATCCTCACCCCGAGTGACTGGCCTCACGTGCTCCCCAAAATAACAACCAACCTGACGTCAAGGGACCTTTCAAAATTTTAACAGAACCTGACCTCGCATGACCACTCAAACTGTAAACAGACCTAACATCACGTGACCCCACAGAATATAAAAAATCTTGACAACACAAAATATCAACTGAATTGGCTTCAACCGCTCCCAAAATAAAAAGCTGACCTAACGTAACCCTCCAAAATGTATACCATCCTCACCTAAAGTGATGTTTAATAATATCATTTAATCTAACCTCGCGTGATCTATAAGAGGTGAACTTACTTGCCCTCACGCGATCTCAAAAACCACTCAACCTGTAAACAGACCTAACATCACGTGACCCCACAGAATATAAAAAAATCTTGACAACACAAAATATTAACTGAATTGACTTCAACAGCTCCCAAAATAAAAGGCTGACATAACGTAACCCTCCAAAATGTATACCATCCTCACCTAAAGTGATGTTTAATAATGTAATTTAATCTAACCTCTCGTGATCTATAAGAGGTGAACCTACTTGCCCTCACGCGATCTCAAAAACCACTCAACCTGTAAACAGACCTAACATCACGTGACCCCACAGAATATAAAAAAATCTTGACAACACAAAATATTAACTGAATTGACTTCAACAGCTCCCAAAATAAAAGGCTGACATAACGTAACCCTCCAAAATGTATACCATCCTCACCTAAAGTGATGTTTAATAATGTAATTTAATCTAACCTCTCGTGATCTATAAAAGGTGAACCTACTTGCCCTCACGCGACCTCAAAAATGTAAATAAACCTCTTCGCACGTGACTCCTCAAAATGTAAACTAACCTCCACTCAAAATGTATACAAACCCTGGCGAAAGGTCATAGGCCCAGCCAAAGGTCAATGACCTGTCCCAAAATATTAACAAACCCCGGCCAAAATGTAAACAAACTCCTGCCAAAGGTCAATGACCTCAGCCAAAATGTAAACAAACCCAGGCCAAAGGTCAATGACCTCGAACAAAATGTAAACAAACCTTTGGTCGAGGTCATTGACCTTTGATCGGGGTTTGTTTACATTTTTATGGTCACGTGATGTCAGGTTTGTTTACATTTGGGGGTCACGTGATGTCAATTTTGTTTACATTTTGGGGTCACGTGATGTGGGGTTTGTTTAAATTTTGGGGTCACGTGATGTGGGTTTTGTTTACATTTTGGGGTCACGTGATGTCAGGTTTGTTTACATTTATGGGAGTCACGTGATGTCAAGTTTGTTTAAATATTTTTGGGGTCGCATGAGGTCAGGTCTGTTTATATTTTGAGGGGTCATTTGAAGTCAAGATAGCTTCTATCTAGAAAGGACACGTCAGGTAAAATTGTTTTATATTTGGAAGGGTAACTTAATGTCGGCTTGGTTTAAATTTAAATTCGTCACGTGACGTACGTTTTATTTATAATTTTAGGGATAACTTCAGGTCATATTGGTTTAAATTTTGAAGATTTACGAGGGGTCAAGTTGGTTTAAATATTGCTTTAAATTTGTTTATAATGTGATGGGACGCGGGATGTGAGGTTTTTTTAGATTTCTCGAGGCTAAGTGTAATCAATATCGTTTATCTTTTTAAGAATTATGTGAGCATAAGGTTGTTTAAATTTGAATGGCTCGAGTGAAGGGAGGCTGCGGACAATGAGCAAGCATGCTGTTGACCATGTGAGTTCAAGCTATATGAGAGGTCAACTTTTACAATTTGTGAAGGGGAAGTGATGGGGATCATGAGAAATAAACCGAATTCGTAACATGAGTTAAAGGAGGTCAAGTTATGGGTCACGACAGATCATCTTAGGGATTGGATAATTGGATAATCGGCTAATACATTACCCCACCCCTGATTTATATACAAAATATGTTTGCTCTTTATCATTGTTTGAGAATGTGGGTTAATGTGTGAGATTCTTAATAAAATTGAGTATATATATGTATATTTTTGCGAACATATATTTGTTAAATTCCAAAAGTAGGTGAAACTAGTCCAGAACTTCCAAATCGAAAGCATTAGAATTAGCGAAATTGCAAAATTAGTGTGGAAAAGCTGGTCACTATGTAAAAACGCTTCTATAGCAAGTACGGCAAACATCAGCGACACACATACGTACGCATAGAAAAGCAAATGTTAAATAAAGATTGACAGCAACACAAAACCACTACTAAGCGCAGCATTAAAAATTCAGTTAGCAGCTTTCAACATGTCAGCTGGCTGATACTATTTCACTATCGCCTCAATGCAATATGCCAAACCACGGTGTTGCAGGAGCAGCAGCAGCAGCAGCATTAAAAGCGCATGAAATCCAATGCTTTGCTATTTATATGTACTCCAATGTGAGTGTGTGTGTACATGCATGCATATAATAACTTCATGCGCAATGCAACATGCAGCAGCTGCGCTAAAGCTATGTTGCACGACGTGCAAGTTGCATGTTGCAGCTGAGCTGTAGAAGTTGAATGAAAGCATACTTATTGAGGTTAAAGTGTCAGTGGAGATTTCTTTGTGCCAATGCTCTTCGCCTTCCCTTCTTCAATCTAAGTAGCTATTGTGCTCAATGAGGTATGCGGGTCGCTAAGCGCAAGGGGTTATATGATTTATAAGTGAAAGTGATTTGAAGTAGCCAACACAATGATTGAGTTGTTGTTGTTGTAAATACATTAACACTTACAAATGAGTATATATTTTCTTTTTGGGTGCTAAGCAATGACCATTCGCTGTTTTTGCATTTAGTGTGCCATGGCGTATACGTAACATTCAAAGGTGTCATAGAAATACCTGCATTCCGTGTGTGTGTGTGTGTTTGTTTGCATGCACTTAGCTACGTGCGTTGTGGTGAAAGTGTTACGCTTTAATTCCGGCGCTATTTTGCTGTGTTTTTCATTTTTATATGCGCTTTACAACTATTTTTTTTTTGCTCATGCCTTATGAGGTCACGTGCACAACGTGGACAACAAAGCGCTCACATGCTTCATTGTGCTGCAGTCAAGTTGCATTCTGTGTATGTGCCAGTTACGTGCTTGTGGCAAGCAGATGTCCGGTTTCATCACTTGTCCGCCCAACAAAGGGAATTGCAAATGTGTTTATTGCGTATATGTCATGTTGCAAGTGGCATGCATGTGGCAAGTGGCATGCTGCACGCTCCATATATGTATCTGTGATATGTTATATTTGACATATTGCAGTACTTTAGTGATATGGCTTGCTGTGCATTTGCGCTCAATACGTGTTGCGTGCGCTCATTATGTTGTTGTTGTTTGTTTTTTCTTCGCTTTGTGCGGTTATTTGACGTTAAATGGTATTTTTTTAAATAACTTTAGAGAAAAAAATAAAGCTTTAGCTGAATCAATTCTCTTGGCGCTGCAAAGTTTGCGCTTCTTCTTCATGTTGCATAAATTCCTCTCCTTGCCACAGCAACGTCCATCAGTATAATAACCAAGAAGCTGCAGTTTTCATCGTACCTGTTCGCTGATATTGCCGTTGTTCTGCCTGGCATGTATATGCATATTTATCTCTGCCGGTTATAAAATTGAATGCACGGAATGATGAAGTCTTAAAATCACAGTAATTGCAGCTGCAAGCATTGAAGTGATTGTGGCAAGTGGAAAAATAATGAAAATGCAGTGGTGCGGTACGGAAATGAGTCTGTTGCAAAGTGTTGGTAAATTTCACATTTTTTTTATTTGCACCGAGAAAACGCACTCAGAATTCTTAACTCATATAAGTGTGGACAGAAAAGTGTTCATTTCGTTTGCTTCATTTTTACATTGCCTCAAGAAAGTTTAAACTTATACTGTAAGATTGGTCATCATACATGTTGTGTTCAAAAAGTAACGGTAATTGTAAAATTTAAAATTTCACGGGTTGAGAGAGTCCTCTTGTCAATTTCTTTTTATGTGGATAAGCATACCCTTGAAGTACGAGAAATCACTGAAAAAGTCAAAGGCTATCCCAAAGATCGAGTTTGAAATGTGTTTCGACAATTGGAAAATGAGGCGCTGGCATAAGTGCATAATACCGAATGGACGCTAGTTTGAAGACGACAATGTTAATGTAGAATTATTGAATATTTTTTTTCAAAAAACGAAAAAATCCCGATATTTTTTGAACACACCTCGGGTTCTTCTGTACGATTTCTTATTGAAATGAAAAGAATTAAGATATATTCTGAGATATACCAAAGTTTTGAAGAGACTCTTCAAACTCTCTTAAAGATGTTACTGTCTGCTATATATATATATATATATTTGGCGTAGAAACCGCTTAAGTGATTATAGCCGAATCCACCAGAGCGCGCCACTCGTTCCTCCTTTTTGCTTTTTGGCGCCAACTGGAAACACCAAGTGAAGCCAGGTCACTTTGCACTTGGTCTTTCCATCGGAGTGGAGGTCGTCCTCTTCCGCGGCTTCCTCCAGCGGGTACTGCATCGAACACTTTCAGAGCTGGAGTGTTTTCATCCATTCGTACAACATGACCTAGCCAGCGTAGCCGCTGTCTTTTTATTCGCTGAACTATGTCAATGTCGTCGTATAACTCGTACAGCTCATCGTTCCATCGTCTGCGGTATTCGCCGTTGCCAATGTTCTGAGGACCATAAATCTTGCGCAAAATTTTCCTCTCGAAAACCCCAAGAGTCGTCTCATCGGATGTAGTCATCGTCCACGCTTCAGCACCATACATCAGGACGGGAATAATGAGCGACTTGTAGAGTTTGATTTTTGTTCGTCGAGAGAGGACTTTACTTTGCAATTGCCTACTCAATCCAAAGTAGCACCTGTTGACAAGAGTGATTCTGCGTTGGATTTCAAGGCTGCCATTGTTGGTGTTGTTAATGCTGGTTCCCAAGTAGACGAAGCTATCTACTACTTCAAAGTTATGACTGTCAACAGTGACGTGGGAGCCAAGACGCGAGTGCGCTGACTGTTTGTTTGATGACAGGAGATATTTCATCTTGTCCTCATTCACCACCAGACCCAAACGCTTCGCTTCTTTATCTAGTCTGGGAAAAGCAGAACAAACGACGCGGTTGTTACTACGGATGATATCAATGTCATCGTCATACGCCAGCAGCAGTACACTCTTGTAGAAGATTGTACCTTCTCTATTTAGCTCTGCAGCTCGTATTATTTTTTCCAGTAATAGATTGAAGAAGTCGCACGATAGTGAGTCACCCTGTCTGAAGCCTCGTTTGGTATCGAACGGCTCGGAGAGGTCCTTCCCGATCCTGACGGAGCTTTTGGTGTTGCTCAACGTTAGTTTACATAGCCGTATTAGTTTTGCAGGGATACCAAATTCAGACATCGCGGTGAGTGATGGTGAGTATCGATTCTTCTCTCTCGGGTCTTTTCCAAGATTTGGCGCATGGTGAATATCTGGTCCATTGTCGATTTTCCAGGTCTAAAGCCACAATGATAAGGTCCAATCAGTTCGTTGACGGTGGACTTTAGTCTTTCACACAATACGCTCGACAAAACCTTATATGCGAATTTGAGGAGACTTATACCACGGTAATTGGCGCAGATTGTGGGGTCTCCCTTTTTATGGATTGGGCAGAGCACACTGAGATTCCAATCGTCGGGCATGCTTTCTTCCGACCATATTCTAGAAAGAAGCTGATGCATGCACCTTATCAGTTCTTCGCCGCCGTATTTGAATAGCTCGGCCGGTAGTCCATCGGCCCCCGCCGCTTTGTTGTAAAGCGGGTAATTGCTATTCGAATTTCTTCATGGTCGGGTAATGGAATATCTATTCCATCGTCATCGATTGGGGAATCGGGTTCGCCAGTCTGCTTTAGATGGAGCTAATTACACTACCATTATTAATCGATATATTTAAATAATAATAAAGTTTTAGGTTATCTAAATCAAGTTTCAGTCAATTATGCACACTCTTAATTACACTCTTTTAATTCCTGTACATGATTTTATTTTTATAAATTTTATAAAATATTAAACAATTTAAAGATTTCAAACAAAATTTTTTTCAACTTAAGCCCCAAAAACAACTTTGCGCATTCACGCATATCTCATTTCATTTCTCCCCCTCCAATTTCTTCTTTGCCATATTTTCATTTATAAATCATCGCAACAATAAATAAACAGCTATATAAATCTCACATATATGTACACATGTGTATTTATGTATGTATGTGTGTGTGCGTGTAATACGAGTCATGTATTGTTTTGTCTTAGTCGCCACGTGCAACACATAACAAAATTTGTAATCGTTACATGATGTGTGGCATAGACAATGTGGCAATCCCCCATGGTTCGCTGCAGTCAATCAGGTTTGCAGGCAATAAGCCAAAAAGACAATCGCTTACCTAGGCAGGCGCGCACACGACGACGATGCGTTGTAATAAATTGGAGGCAAACAATTTATATTAAGACAATATATGTATGTATTGCATATTAAAATTTGTCAAGGTTTCCAAAGAAAATATGAAGGGGTGGGGTATAGGGAGTACTACGAAAGAGAGTTATTATCACAGCTGGTTCTACGCTATCGGAATTCAGCCGTATTTTATCCAGTCAAGGACTGCTTTTTCGACGATCGACGATCTCACCCTGTTTGTCTCGGTAAGTAAAACCAAATGGATGGTTATATATAATTTTTGAGGACTATTTAGCCTATATAACATAGATAGCACATAATAGCTTAAACTAGCATGAATTAGATTCTAACCCGACTTATGTAACAAATCTATATGCAAGTTGAAGTTCTTCTTCTTTGGATCTACAACCGTGGCCACGCGTAAGTCGATCTGAACAGACAACGCAAAACCTTGTCAGTTCTCTTAATCTGTTGCGAAATCATTCCAGTTGTACATCCCAAGTGCAGACAGGTGGGTATGTACTTGGTGCTTCCATTGGATGTGTACTGTTCCGTTTGGCACCCATGGGTCTCGTATCTAAGAAGCTTTTCGGTGAGACTTCATCTTCCATGTGTACGTGGCCCAACCGGCGAATTCGTTGGATTTTTATGCCCATAACTATATCCATATCGCCGTAGAGCTCATACAGATCATGGTTTTATCTTCTTCAAAACTCATCGCTAACCCGGACGGCTCGAAAGACCTTGCGGAGAATAGTACTCTCGAATGCTTCAAGTGCTTTCTCATCTCGATTCGTCATCGTCCATTTTTTTGCGCCGTATAATAAGACAGTAAGGATAAGAAACTTATAGAGCGTAATTTTGGCCGTCAAGAGGGGAATCTGCTTCATAATTGTCTACCGATCCCAAAGTATCTATTGGCAAGAATTATTCTGTACTTGATATCCAGGCTTCGATTGTTGGTGGTATTTTTTCTGGTTCCGAGATAGACAAAGTCCTTAAATTTTTAAAATTTATTGCTGCAAACAGCGAAGAATCTTTGTGTGTAGCCTTATCGTTCATCAAGAGGCCAACCTCTATCGTACTGCGGCTCGGATAAGGCACACAAGAAGGAATCATCCTGTCTAAAATCCCATCTGGTATCGAACAAACATTTCATGATTGAAATCGACTATTTTTACCTTAAAACACAGACTTTTTGAAAAAATCATGTAAGAAAAGTAAAATAAATAGTTTTTAAATAAAATAAATAAAATTTTCTTCTTCTTCTAAAATTCGCATAATTAAATTTGAAGCGGAATTACTTCACCCACACCATTTTATTAATGTAATTATATCAAATATTTTCTTTTAATATAACCACTTGCTACTTGAGAATACTCGAAAGCCACTTGATAGTTGACAGGTGCTTGAGCAATGCGAAGAATTGACTTGTCACCGCATTTAATATCAACAGCTGGCTACATACATCAACACATATAGTACATACATGTATAAGTACAGCAAGAAAAAATATATAAATGCAAGAGAAGCGCTGTCAATATGACTTAAGCCACTTAACTGTTGAATTATTTGCCTTACATATGTACAGATTACACATCCACCCACGTCTTCAAACCGACTTCCAAGACAAGATGAGTCTTATATTTACATTCATTTATTGTTATTAAATATTTTTTTCATTCCTCAATATCCTTGAGCGCTCTCGCATACACATGGACATGTATGACGGTATATATATGTGAAAATGTACCGCCGTCCGTCCGCACACACACTTACACAAGTCACTACAAATGTGTCAACTGAGCAAATTTAATAAGGAACAGACACTTACGCAACGCTACTTGACACTGCAGAAACGACAATGTAAGTGACGAAGAGCGTGAAATCACGAATACACACATTGAAACGTTGCATCGAAATCGGTTGAAATGGCAAAAGATAAGAAAATAATTGAAACGAGCTGTGTTACACGGCTGTCCACACGCGCTTGTTCATATTCATGCAGGGCGCTTGCTTTACAACTTCAATTATTATATAGATATGGGAGGAGGGGTGTGTGTGAGTGGCTTCAAGGTTGTGCTTTTCTTTTCGAATAATGGAAATTTTACAATGCGCGTTGTTGTATTTAGTTAAGGTATTCAGAAAAGTAGTAATACAAGCACCTGGCCATTTTACAGATTTTATATTAAGAAAATTCAGATTATCAAAGCTTTATATTATCCATTGGGTATGGTTTGAAAGACAAGCCTCTACAAGATATCATAACTGTTAACCGGTATTTATGGTATATAGGAACCGGAAGGGCGGAGATCCTTAAATTCGATCAGAAACACTATTTTTTAATGTCAAAGCGGTCGAGCTGTTGCTTAGATATTATTTTTTACCGAAGAGAGAGTGCCCCGCCTTTGGCCTACTACTTTGGAACTGTTCTACATTAAGAGGGTCCCTTATGATGGGGTAAAAAATTTATTTGTTATCATAATTTGCTTTCTTAACATGTAACATGTCTAGAATATGGTAGTAAAGTGATTTTTAAAGATTCGAATAATAATTTGATTGCAAAAAAACTAAATAAAAAGCAAAATTCGCATTGTTCAAAAAAGTTCAATTTTGAGTTTAATTTTATTGTTTCCGTTAAGGCAATCAGCCGGAACCGTGGAGGAAGCTCATTATTTCGAGGCGTATGTGTTCAAAACACAATATTTTTAGCTTAAATTGTATATTTATAATAAGTATATATATATATATATATATATTTGGCGTAGGAACCGCTTTAAGCGATTATAGCCGAATCCACCAGAGCGCGCCAACTGGAAACACCAAGTGAAGCCAGGCCACTTTGCACTTGGTCTTTCCATCGGAGTGGAGGTCGTCCTCTTCCGCGGCTTCCTCAGTGTTTTCTTCCATCCGTACAACATGACCTAGCCAGCATAGCCGCTGTCTTTTTATTCGCTGAACTATGTCAATGTCGTTGTATAAATCGTATAGCTCATCGTTCCATCGTCTGCGGTATTCGCCGTTTCCAATGTTTAGAGGACCATAAATCTTGCGCAAAACCTTTCTCTCGAAAACCCCCAAGAGTCGTCTCATCGGATGTTGTCATCATCCACGCTTCAGCGCCATACATCAGGACGGGAATAATGAGCGACTTATAGAGTTTGATTTTGGTTCGTCGAGAGAGGACTTTACTTTTCAATTGCCTACTCAGTCCAAAGTAGCACCTGTTGGCAAGAGTGATTCTGCGTTGGATATCAAGGCTGACATTGTTGGTGTTGTTAATGCTGGTTCCCAGATAAACGAAATTATCTACAACTTCAAAGTTATGACTGTCAACAGTGACGTGGGAGCCAAGACGCGAATGCGCTGACTGTTTGTTTGATGACAGGAGATATTTCGTGTTGTCCTCATTCACCACCAGACCCATACGCTTCTCTTCTTTATCTAGTCTGGAAAACGCAGAACAAACGGCGCGGTTGTTGCTTCTTGTTGTTGATTTATAATAAGTATTTTGGTTAATAAATGATAATAAACTTAAAGCTTCATCTATTTGCTAGTCGTTGAAAAAAATCTCTAAAAAACAGGCCATTACATGTGATAACCCCCTTAAGGAATGAATAAAATGGATATTCCGCAGAATAGCTTTAGAAGTTTTCTAGATATGAACATTACCCCTTGGCACTGGAATTGTTAAATGGAATTATAATTTACTAGCAGACCGCTCCGGCTTCGCACGGGTTTAAACAAACATTTCAAAAGTTATACGTTTATACACACTAACACACACTCTCTCATACATATGCATGTGCTTTCCCGTTTCTTGAGAGGGTTCATATAAAAAAAAGGAAAATGAGAAAAAATCGATATTATATTTTATTTGAAATTAGGTAAAACTTGATTACGAGCTCTAGTCTTTTGTCTTTCTCTCTGATTATGAAGGCGTTGGGAACGCTCAGAGTTCGACTCCCTAGTGGGAGCTTGAATATTTCTAATATTTTGTTCTTCAAGCAGCTGCACACGCTCTATACTCTTGAGGGTCGCGTACTTGGGAGATTTTAAAATTGTGTTCAGCAAACAGCTGCGAGTGCATGTTACAAATCTTTTCTCTTTATATTAGTAGTATAGATAGTAAAAAAATATTTCACCAAATGTTTTTTTTTATTTTTATTCTATGAATTAAGAAAAGTATAATAATTCAATATTATTGTAGTTATAAGTTTCGGATGTTTTATATGAACAAAGGCACTTGAACCAATTAATCGCTGCTTTTTTAGGAAAAAGTTTCAAGTTGCATTTGAAAAATATGAACTTTTATGTTATACGAGGGCTGCTATATCTATTTCTGGCTTAGGCAACACTAAGTGTTGCCAGGTGCAATCTGACATTTCCATTGGAAAGTTTGACATTTTTTAGTATAACATCACTCAAAACTTTTTGTCATTTAATCGTGAATTGTTTTATTTATAGGGAATTAAAAAAATCATCTCGGCCAAAAAATTTAATTAACTCGTGAACATTTTCGTGCGATCATTTTTCACAACGTGGATTATCGCGACAAGAGTGCATCGATGAACTAAAATCTTTGTATGGCTATGAAGCACCATCCTACAGCACTGTGAAAAACTGGTACAACGAATTCAATCGTGGCCGACGCTCGCTCAAAGACGAATTCCATGAAGGTCGTACGAAAACAGCCGTTGTGCCAGAAAACATCGATGCCGTACGTGAACTGATGATGTAAGACCGTAATGTAACATACCTTCAGATAGAGGCATGCCTATGCATTTCTCCCACCAGCATACATTCGATATTGCATGAACACCTGGCCGTAAAAAAGGTTTGTTCTGGTTGGATACCGCACAATTTGACAATCGCTCAAAAAAAGTGCTTCGATTATTGGTTTGAGCGCATGCAAAAGTGTATAAATCTTGATGGATAATATTTTGAAAAACAATAAAACCATTTTCGTTGATAAATATTCCTATTTTCATTATTAGGCCAGAAATATATATAGCAACCCTCGTATTTTGTTAAATAATAACCATTAAATATTAAAATATCATTCATTTTTGATTAAAAAGTCTTTAATTTGTGCTGACACTTCAAAAACAGGTAATGGTCGGAAAAATAAATACACAAACCACACAATTATTACTAATATAATATAAATAATGCTTTCAATTAATTTGCGCTGAAAAGAGCATGCCACAATGTTAAATACCAAAAAAGTGTTTGCACTAGAAATTTCAATTGTTTGGCAGCAACTCAAAAGTCTGCCAACAACAAGCTGAAACATGCAAATAAACTAGTATGTAGGTACGTACAAAAAGTGAGTGGTAAGCAACACTTTATTTCTTTTGTAGCGTTTTATTTAATTTCATTTGCAACAATTTCGGCTATGAATTCAATTTCGTAAGCGCAGCGCAGCCGCACACAGACATACACACCTGCAGCGGTGGGATGTGCCATGCCAGCGCCACACACAGATTTGCTGCGCTTCACCAACCAAACATAACGGTACTAACAATTTTAATTTTGCGCGCATTTGCACGTACGCCACGTTAAAGGTCAACAGGAAAAGTAAAGCAGAGAAACTTGACTGCCACGAGGCACTGCCATGCAAATGCACAAGTTTTATATATATTTGTTGTTGTTGTCGTATGTAGGTGGCATGTTTGTATGTGTTTGTGCGCTTTATCATTGACACGGCGCCGTTGTTGGTTGCAACCATCAAAATTTGACTTTTTCGCAAAAACTTTTGCTTTCCTCTGCGGCTGTTCGGCTTCATACACGCTGCACTTCACTTTATTATTGCGAATAGAATTCACTGTTATACGAGTATTCTAAGTATTTTTTTGTTTGCATGTCTTTCATTTTATTTTGAGTGTGTGTGTGTTCTTTTTTTGTGCGAGAGAGAGCGACTCTTGTTGAACAGGCGCAAACTTTCGCGTTAACGTGCTTGAGCAGCCTCGAAAGCCCAATGAGATAAGAGATTATTTCGCACGTAGGCACGTTCAACTTTCGTTATCCTGACTGGCATTTCTTGGATTGCCACACCAACGCAGTGACACTTCCGCGCTTTTGAGTTCTTCGCACAAGTGTTTGTGCGGCACAAAAAGGCACTGGATGCTGATTTTGAGAGGTACAGTGGTTGCGAGTTTGGAAATTTTTGGTGTAAAGTTGCTTGGAATATAATTGCTTTCATTTTAATTTCCAAGTTTGTCGATAGACTTGAAATGCTAACGAGATTTCTATTCCATATATCCAAAATCAAGAAAAATCAATTATGGAGCCTAAAAGTATACTACAAATATGGCTAAGATGATTATTAGCTCTGTTTAGGATTTACAGTCATGTCCAATATAATGGCAACAAGCGACAAATATCTTATTTTTGAAAAGAAACACTCAGTTCAATTTCATTTATTATTATTTTTTTTGCTTCTTCATCAACCTTCAGAAGTACTTTATTTTGTTAAAAAAAATATATTTAAAAATGTTAATAAGATTTTAAGAATCACAAAATTGACATGAATCATAATGTGAAATATGCATTCTCCTCTCAAGTCAATATTTAAGATCATACATGATCTATCGGGATAATAAAAAAGTTTCTTATAGCATACTTTGGAACAATAAACGATTCAAACTATTTGTGGATACCAAACGGTCAAGTTTACTTCATTTACAGCCGGTTTCACGAAATTTTTTAATTGAAAATTAAGTTCCATTTAATTTTAATTTTAATTTTTATTTAACTTTTCACTTAAGTTTCCTGCGTTTCACCATTATTGACATTTGGCATCCAAAAAATTAAAATGCAGGGATGTTAGTAAGGATAACAGCTGATTTATATAAACAAATAAATTGTATTTCTTTGTCAAAATGGTAAACAAATGGGAATTCAGCTGATAGAAAAGCGTAACCATGGTTACATATGACAGTATTTAAATAATATTTAAATGGCAAAGCGTGACCATTTAAATAAAAATTAAGTCAAATGGTGAAACTGAAATTAATTATTTTTCACTTAAATTTGTTTCGTGAAACCGGCTATTAGAATACTAACCTACCATTGATAAGTGTACCTAAAATATTCATTTAGTCTACTTTTAGGCGCCTTTATAAATTTACAATACCATGGAGAGCTTAGGTTTTCAAACTACTATCAAATTAGACCCAATTACGCGCTATGTTCCATCTAGAAACTGTGGGAAAATTAATATCCAATGGTAATAAATTAAATTAAATTAAATAATTCTTATAATAGACACTGTACCACACCAGTAAAGCGACTAAGCCATATATTCAGCATGCTTCCAATTACTTTGTATGCAGCTTTTAATGTGAAGTGAAGCGACGCGCCGTACAGATTTTTACGAAATCTGCAAACAGCGGCAAGCACGTATCAACCTTCAACGGTACACTATAAACCTACATATAAACCTACATATAAATATATATAGAAATGCAAATATATTTATGCTTGTAGTTGCATCAAATAAAGGAGCAATACCAGGAACAGGCAAACGTAGAATTCATGGCCATAACCTTAACTTTTACAGCAACTCCCCCGCACCGGTGTCTCCATGGCTGCCTGCCGTGCATGACATTCCTCCTTTCGGCTGTTAGTTGTTTGCAGATTTCCAAATCAAATTTTGCATGTGACTTTTACAAATTCGTCCTTGAAATATCAACGTATTTCGGCTGTTGCACGTCGCCTCTTCTCTCTCTCTACTAAAGCACAAATTGACATTTCACTGTCGCTAGTTTGGTTGACAATTTCTTTATAGTATTTTTCGCAATATATACCGTTAGCACAATTTTTGTGCAATTTTATTCTTCACTTATTTATTACATTTCGTCAATTTTAGTTTTATAGCGCATTAGGTAAGCAAGCGCACGTATGTACCTTACATAGCTGGGAATATTGCAATGACGGCATTAAGCATTAGCTAGTCAGGAATGAGAGTGAATTGCTTGCGTTTATATGACAATGTTTGAGGTATGTGTATTAGTATTGATTTAAATTCTTTAATTTAAATTTAAAACTAAAATTTTCTAAAATTTCAAAGAGTAAATAAGTTTTTTTATCTTCATCTCGTGAAGAGCAAATATTCAGGGAGTGGTTAGTAAAACAATGTCTAATTGAAGAGTTAGCAATTAGGCCGGGACATTATAGAGCTGATCAATAGTACTGTGGGAACTTCTGCCTACTTTTCTAATGCATTTTTGAATCGATGTAAATTCTTTACAAAATTAAAATAACTTTGCATCGTTTAAGCTACATGAAAGTATAAATTGTTATTATTGTTGTGATTTTTGGGCCATTATAGTAAAATCATCGCCAAAGTATTAACAAAGAAAATATTTGTACTTCAGACCTCAAGTAAAACGATTTAAAAAGTCGCTATCAGCAATGAATTTGAAATTTTAGGTTATGTTTTCTAATTGTGGTAACCACCCTGCAAGACAATGTCAAACCACTGATTGTATATATACATATCTTATATGTTAAGCCTCAATGTCTGATGTAAACGATGCAAGTAACTTCCGCGCTGTTTACTATCGGCAGATATTCATAATTATAGATGTAATTACATACCTTCTAGTAACTCAGCAAAACTCCTTACTTCCAATTAAAATAATAACGCAGTTGCATACTCAATTGGTATCCGAATCTCCTAGTAGATTAATAAAATATTTCATTACCAAACGCTACTAATATTGCATTAACATACCGGAAATCGAATGATGCACCGCTCCACTCACGGGAAGCACTTGAGCACAGACTATACTTTATATTCTATATAAAGACTATAAGACCATGCACACTAATACACATTCCATATACAAAACTATTTATTAACAAATAATAACACTAATTTCTTTAATTTATAAAAACTTTTTGCAAATCTATAATTGTAAATTTTTTGACTACTGATTCAAAATGTCAAACGGCTGAGCAGCGAAAATAGGAGGAAATGAAATGTGAGCATAAAAGAAAATGCAATTGCTCACAGCGAGCACACAAAAGTGTATTTCCTTTATACATATGAACATATGCCCTATTGGGTATTACATACGCATATGAATTTTTATAAATTAATAAAATGTTTATTTTTAAAAGTTATAATCCATTGCAAATTAATATTTTAATAATAACATGCAATCATTTCAGCTTTCCAATTCATTACATCACAGCTTGTTATTTGACGCCGTTGAATTAAATCCAATTCGCAGCTAATTCCATCAATATGACATTACCAGATTTATTGAATTACAGCAGATAACCTTAATCTCTTTCAATGTCTTTTTTTTTATCAAACAACATAACGGATTTTCAAAAGTTATTTAATTTTATTGAATTTTCGCATTACTTAACAAAATTTGTAATTATATAAAAATAAAAATAAAAATACTTTCATGTGCTGAGTCTGGCAACCACATCCTTATCCACGCTTTATGTTTTTTATTCCTTGCGCTGCGGTTCTTTATAAATTTCTTTTCATTCGCCAATTTCATTTTCGCCGCCACCGCTGCCTGCCACTAGTACGTCTGCGTCTGCAGGTCAACGCCTGGAAAAAACTTAAAAAATTGTGAAAAAATTGCGCAAATAATATAATAAATCGAAGAAAAACGTGCCGGAAGGTGCAGAAAGTGTTGGTGACATTGAAAACAAATTGGTTTACAAAAATTTGCAGTAGTTTTTGCAATCAATCGGTGCGAAAAAAACGCCGAAGAAATAAAAAAAGAAGAAGAGCAGCTGCAAGAAGCATCACAAGGGGACAGCATTGCAAGCGTTGTTGCCAAAAGAAGGCGTTGGATACACACAACGAGGAAAGCTATCCAAAGCCAAGAAAGCAAAAAATCAAGAGTCGGGGCAAAGCAAAGGCGAGAAATAAAATCAATTATTTTAGGAAGGGGTAGCAGTGGTAAGTATTTGATAAAGAATGCGCCTGGATATTTAGTTTATTAATCGATAACTAAATAAAAAAAATACTTATTCACATATTCTGCTTCCACGTGCTATGTAATAGCTGCACAAGTTTTGTTCCCGCTTTTAGCGTTCACAAAATACCGGCATTGAGTGTGTATACATTGTTAACTTACCAACGCTTCGACTTTAAAGCATTGATTTTCCACAATTGGAATTTGAATTCCCTGCCACAGTGTTTGTGTTTTTACGTGTTAAATAAATTTTGCCGCTAAACTGTTTTGACGCGTTGTGTACTGCAAAATGGGCGCGTACCTATCCGAACCGAAAACGGACAAGGTGTCTACGGACGAGTCTAATGATATATTGACAGTGGGAGCTAGCTCTATGCAAGGATGGCGCAATAATCAAGAAGTAAGAGTTATAAATATGAAAAACAAATATTTCAATTTTACTATATACATAATATTATTATAATAGGATGCTCATAATTCCATTTTAAATTTCGATGGAAATACCTCATTTTTTGCCGTTTACGATGGGCATGGGGGTGCCGAAGTGGCAACGTATTGTGCGGATAAGCTACCGCAATTTCTAAAGGAATTGTCTACATACAAAGGTGGAGAATTCGAAAAGGCTTTAAAGGAAGCCTTTTTGGGTTTTGATAAAACACTGCTGGAACCACAAGTAGTAGAAATATTAAAAGTGTTGGCTGGTGAAAAAGGCTTTGATGGAGATGATAGTGATGCTCATGAGGATGATGAAGACTTTGAAGACTTGGCTGAGCTGCATGAAGAGAGTCATTTGCCTTTAGATGAAGTATTGGAAAAATATAAAGGTGGACCGTGCATGCCATCACTGAAACGCGTTAAAGATGGAGCGACTGGCTCCAAGCCGCAATCACCTTACTTACGTGGTCGACGTGCAGCGGCAGTTATAGCTGATGCTACAAATAAAGCCGTATTAGATCCAGAATCCAAACCAGAGGGTTCTTCTACATCTGCTGCCGCTTCGGCTGCTGCTTTATCGGGCGAAAGTGGTGCCAGTTCTTCTCACAAACCAGCTGTAGGTACATCGTCAAAGACAGAATCCATAATTTCCGAATCGGGACCAAGTTCATCAAACAGCGGCAATGCGGCAAAAATGGAAACAGATGAACCCGAGGAGGATTCTACCGTCAGCAGCAGCAGCTCGAGCGCAAGCAAGCCTACCAATAATATTTCTGCTGAGGTGGAAAACAACAAACCGGAGAGTAACACAGAAAAGAATTCAGCAAACGGTCCTGCAGCAACATTGGCCACTGATAGTGCAACGTCATCGGAAAATAATAAGGAGGTTTGCCCGGATTCCTCACACACCAAAGAGGTTGAACAAAATGGTAGTGTATCTTCATCAGAGAAAAAGCCAATTAAAAAACAAAATTCTGCTGCAGCTGACATGGACACAACTGTTTCGGGTTCGAATGATGCTGCGAAGAGAATACAAAATGGCACCATCGGCAGTACTTCCGCAGCAAATAAACAAGTGGCTGGCAGCACTGCAATTACTTCCACCAGTAAGGAGTCCAAGAAGCTTAAGAAAACCGTGAGTGGCGAGGAAGAATCCACCGATGATGATGCCGATTATGAAGGTGAGTTCTGTATATATTTTTGTTGGTTTTGTTTAATACATAATAATTTATGCAAACAGAGAATGCGGAAGAAGGCGATGCTAGACATAGCTTGGTATATTCCTCCGAAGACGAGGAAGTTGAAGAAGGTAGGCATATTAATTTACACAATAAATACAAAAGTTTATTTTATTTAATTCCTACCTTTAGCTGAGAATTCAAGTGTATATTCGTCTGATGAAGAGGTTGAAGAAGAAGAGGGTGAGTTGTCTTTATTATTATCAGTAACTTGAAATGATTATATTAATAAATGCCTGTTTTTGTTCTTTAGAAGAGGATGAGGAAACCGCACTTGCTAACGAGCAATTCTGTGCCGATATGATTGAAGAGCCTGGCAAGGATAGTGGCTGCACTGCTGTGGTCGCACTACTAAATGGTCGAGATCTATATGTGGCGAACGCTGGCGATTCGCGATGTGTAGTTTGCCGCAATGGCAAAGCAATCGACATGAGTTTGGATCATAAGCCGGAAGATGAAGAAGAATCATCGCGTATTATAAAAGCTGGTGGCCGTGTGACATTAGATGGTCGTGTGAATGGCGGCTTGAATCTATCGCGTGCTATTGGCGATCACGCCTATAAAATGGTAAGCGCTTTGAAAACAATAAGTTAATTTCAAATTGCAACAAATATTTTTGTTTTTACAGAATTTGGAGTTGCCCGCCGAAGCGCAAATGATATCTGCGTTGCCGGATGTGCGAAAACTTATTATCACACCAGAGGACGAGTTCATGGTATTGGCTTGCGATGGCATTTGGAACTATTTATCCAGTGAGGAGGTGGTCGATTTTGTGCGTCAACGTTTGAAGGATGATTCCAAAAAAATATCACAAATCTGTGAGGAGGTAAGTTAAACTAAGTGTACATATCTATTATTGTAGTAAATGTTTAATAAATATTATTATTGACTTCCAAAGCTTTTTGATACTTGCTTGGCCCCCAATACCATTGGCGATGGCACGGGCTGTGACAATATGACAGCTGTCATTGTGCGTTTCGAATCCAAAATTTTGGAATTACCAACTAAACTAAAACCCGAGGAAATTGTGCTTATTAAGGATATTGCCGCTAAAACATCTAACACTAATGCATGTGCTCAAAAGAATGAACAACCATGTCTGAAGCGCGCTGCCTCACCAAGTTCCGATGACAATTCCAATGAAGCCGAAAATGCCAACAAAACCAAACGTTTGAAGACTGATGAGGAGACTACCTCAACAACCAACACAAACAAGACCACAGTGGAGACAACTGCATGCAGTAACAACGATGCAGCGGCCAGTAGCAGCTCATCCGAGGCAGCGGCAGCAGTTGCAAGTATTACGGATCAAAAGGATTGCGATAGCAACACTACGGCAAGCAGCAATGATGCAGCGGATACTGATAATATTGCGGTGTCCTCGACGTAAATACATATATTTATATATATTTTGTTAACAACAAGCAGCAATTGGAGTGTGTGGATTCCAAAATTGGCTTACTACATTTATTATAAAACGGAAGGAATTATATGTTTAATTTGTAAGAAAATCACAAAATCTCGTCTACATGAGAGTTCTAATTTTCACAATGACTAATATTAAGATTTTAAAACGGATTCGCGGCAGAATCAATACAACAATACCAAGTTTACAGTGGATTCTTGTAATACACCTTTTGTACGAAATATTGACCAATCCAATAGCAACAAGAACTGGAATATATTTTCTTGAGTTCAACATAAAAGTAAGGCATAAAATAAGCTCTCATTAGTGAAATTTCTGTCAGCTCAAAGAGCGTATAATTATATTTTTGGTTGCAGTATACTTATGTACGTTTGATTTTGCTGTAATGCAAGTAATGAACGTATGTACACTCATTGCACTCTAATTACACCGACGATACTTTAGATCAACAGACAAACTATTCTTAATTATCACACTTTATTGTTGCATATCCGTAAGCAAGGCGACCCACCAACATACATACATACATAATTAAAAGTGCATTGTGGGAATTTGTGGAAAGAACGTGATGGCGGAGCAGCAATTTGGTTTTCATATAATACACTTATATATTTTGTAAAGTAAATTACAGATAACTCGTACATATACATACATACACAAGAAGGCATAATTTTAATTAATTATTATTACAAAATCAATATATACACAATGAAATGGTAAATAAAATGAAATAAAATACTTAGTTTTTAAATAAAGTAAGGTCCCCAACAGTTATAATAAAAAAAGTGGAGTTCTTATTATTTTCACTTGACGGGCATGGATGATTGGGTAAGTACAAAAATAATTAAAAGAATTTAAAAAAAATCGGAGATTGGTGCGGAGGTGTGTCAAAAATAAAAATTGTATTTAAAATGTTATATATACATAGATATCTTTGGTAAACTTCTATTACACAAAAAACAAAATATTCCGAAAAGCTGAAATTTATAAACAAAAATTAAAAATATTTTATAACCTATCATCCGATGGCTAACAAAAGACCGTTTTACATTCACAATTCCTCAAAAAATCTGTGTAGCCCATAATCCACCGCAATTTATTAAATAAAATTAAATTACTGATGTGGCAACGATGGTCTTGAAAAATTTGTCAACTTGGTGCATTTGTGCTGTTTTCTGCTCCTCCCAAAGATTTATTTTTATTTTGCAGCTGGAAAGTAGTGTTTCTTCAAAATGTTGGAATTTGTATTTAACAAAGAGTTTTGAATAATATTTTTACTAAAACTTGCGGCTTTAAAGTGCTACAATTGTAATCGTTAGCTTGCAAAACCAACGCAAGTCGTCGCGCAACTATTCTAGCTAGAAGTCTAGGTGGCTTACAAAACCAGCAGTATATTTATTAAAACCTCTCCTACTGGTCTAAAGGTCGTCAAAATTGATACCGTCGCAATAATAACGTCGAGCACCTGCAACGCCAAAGATAGCGTTTGCAAAAGCTCCAGTGGCGTTAGTCTAGTACCAAGCTGTAGTGGTGCTACTGGAAAAGTGCAGTTAATACCTGGACCAGGATTAGTGGCGACAAGTAAAATGTCGGGTGATCAGAAAACCCTGTTAAAGGGACACTCATCGCAGTACGTGAAGTTGAATGTAGGTGGCAGGTTGTACTACACCACGATTGGTACACTGACCAAACACGATACCATGTTGAGTGCAATGTTTAGCGGACGTATGGAAGTGCTAACTGATTCGGAAGGTAAGCAGGCAGAAAAACTTATAATTGAAAAGAGAAGTGCGATTTAAGTTGTTCTAACAAACAAATTAATCAAATTCTTACAGTTATGAATCATTTGTACCACAAATTAATGGTTTTTTCCTCTAATTTTTAATGTTCTGCATTTTAGGTTGGATTTTAATTGATCGTTGTGGCAATCATTTCGGCACCATACTGAACTATTTACGTGACGGTACGGTACCACTACCAGAATCTCATAAAGAAATCGCTGAATTGCTTGCCGAGTCAAAATATTATTGCATCACCGAATTGGCCATGTCATGCGAGCGTGCACTACTAGCACATCAGGAACCCAAACCAATTTGTCGTATACCATTAATTACATCGCAAAAAGAGGAGCAACTATTGATAAGTTCATCGTCGAAGCCAGCTGTAATTTTGGTAGTGCAGCGACAAAATAATAAATATTCATACACCAGCACATCAGACGATAATCTGCTGAAAAATATCGAACTTTTTGACAAACTGTCTTTACGTTTCAATGAGCGCATATTATTCATCAAGGATGTCATTGGACCAAGTGAAATATGTTGCTGGTCGTTCTATGGACATGGTAAAAAAGTTGCTGAAGTATGTTGCACGTCCATTGTGTATGCCACAGATAGAAAACACACAAAAGTCGAATTCCCCGAAGCGCGTATATATGAGGAAACGCTGCAAGTACTTTTGTATGAGAATCGGAATGCACCAGATCAGGAATTATTGCAGGCAACATCATCGGTACGCGGTGCTGTTGCGGCGCCCGGCATGCAGCAGTACACCAGCGATGAGGAGGAGGAACGCACCAGCTTGGCACGTTTACGTTCGAACAAACGCAATAACCCCACTTGATTCATGAAACAATACGTTGGATGACAACGCACCGCATTTTCCTAACTTTGGCGGGATGTTAGCGGAGGTAGTGTGTAAATCGCCAAAGAATGATACTATAATGGGAATTTGAAAACATGCGTACGCGATTAAAATGATAAAGACAATTTTTGCTCGAAAATTTACAATAAAACTGTATGTTCAGTACACAAAAGGCCAAACGTACAAAATTACGCTAAAGGTCTATACTACATAAATCCTTAAACGTATTTGTCATGTTCGGGTACATTAACATAATTATTTTTTTTATATCACAATTTTTTTCAATACATAAAACCATATGCATATAAATATGTTGATGATCTGTTGCTTAACAATTGTACACGCTATAGTATTAAATGCATACACAAACATTCTCATTATCAGTTTGCAATTTACAAATTGCTCTTTAGTTTCATATTTATACAATTGCGTTTGTTGCCAGTGCGGAACTGATAAGTTTCACGGACGCGGTTTATATTTAAAATTAATTTTTATACTCTCGCAACAAAGTTGCTAGCAACAAAGTTGCTACGAGAGTATTATAGTTTTGTCCACATAACGGTTGGTTGTAAGTCCTAAAACTAAACGAGTTAGATATAGGGTTATATATATCAAAATGATCAGGATGACGAGAAAAGTTCAAATCCGGATGTCTGTCTGTCCGTCCGTCTGTCCGTCCGTCTGTCCGTCTGTCCGTCCGTCTGTCCGTCCGTCCGTGCAAGCTGTAACTTGAGTAAAAATTGAGATATCTTAATGAAACTTGGAACACGTGTTCCTTGGCACCATAAGAAGGTTAAGTTCGAAAATCAGCAAAATCGGACCATTGCCACGCCCACAAAATGGCGAAAACCAAAAACACATAAAGTGTCATAACTAAGCCATAAATAAAGTTATGAAAATGAAATTTGGAACATAGGATCCCATTAGGGAGGGGCACATTTGGATGTAATTTTTTTGGGGAGGTGGGCGTGGCCCCGCCCCCTACTAAGTTTTTTGTACATATCTCGCAAACCAATAGAGCTATATAAACCAAACTTTCTGTAGTCGTTTTTTTTTAGCCACTTCCTAATACAGTTCAAAAATGAAAGAAATCGGATCATAACCACGCCCACCTCCCATACAAAAGTTAGGTTGAAAATCACAAAAAGTGGGTTAACTCACTAACGAAAAACGTCAGAAACACTAAATTTCACATAAGAAATGGCAGATGAAAGCTGCACTCAGATTTTTTTACAAAATGGAAAATGGGCGTGGCATCGCCCACTTATGGGTCAAAAACCATATCTCAGGAACTACTCGACCGATTTCAATGAAACTTGGTTTGTAATAGTTTCCTTACATTCCAATGATATGTTGTGAAAATAGGCCAAATCGCTTCACAACCACGCCTACTTCCTATATACCAGAACTTTGAAGACGATCTGAATCGTTTACTTTACAATATATAAAGTAAGTACTAGTGAAGATATCGGTGCAGACCTTTGCACAAATACTATGTTAATAGTGTGGCAGCCCCATTCTAAAAATCGCCGAAATCGGACCATAGGTTTTTAAGGCCCCATATATCGAACACGAGGACCTCGGTGCTTCTAACCTAATATTATGGTTTCCAACTTTCAATGGACTTTATACAATATATAAGACGAATATGTGGGTCAAATTGTGTATTATATAATATAAATAAAGTTAAATAAATAAATTGCGAGAGTATAAAATGTTCGGTTACACCCGAACTTAGCCCTTCCTTACTTGTTTTTATACTTACACACAGGCAGATTGTAAGATCCATACATACATAATTTACATACCAACAAATAAAAATTATCGCATTGATGAATCAAATATTTTCACTATTATTTCAAAATACACATTTAGATAAAGGAAAAATATATGTATCTGAAATATGTAAATATTGTAGTACATATAGTAAATACTAAATTTTTAAAGTAAAGAAGAAGAAGAAACATTAAAACAGAATAAATGCGAAAAAGTTATTTGATGAATACATATGTACTTACATATATATGTAAGTTTATATGAATGAACATGTATTCCAAAGAAATATTTAGAGCTATGTGTCAGTTAAAAGCAAATTTTAGTAAAATCTGTTATTAAAAATGTTATGACAAAAACTATAATAATTGTGTATCGAAAATATAAAAAAGGACTTGCAAATATTTTCCTAGTTCTCAAACGCATTTGTTGAGGTCAAACGTTTTGTCAAAATATTATTAACTGTTGTTGCTATGGCAATTATTAAACGTATAAACAAAACAAATGCAGTGTATTATTAAAAATTACATTAAAATAATAAAATAGCTCTGCATAGCACATAATAAATATTAGTATTCAGTGAAATTCTTATTTAATAAATCATTGGTGATATTCAGTATCTACTAAAATATGTCGGAAGAACTCGAAAAAGCCGGACTGTATATTGATGATATCTATAGGCTGCGTGTACAAGATCCAGCAATAGCAAATGAAACAAATGAATTGCGTGAAGAGTGTTTGGAATATGCAGACAAATTGCAAGAATTTAAGAAATACGCTGAAGATTTTCATAAAATCATAAGTGGTTTCGCAAAAGATGTGGAAAAAGAGAAATTACGAGCTATCGGTACACAAAATCTGCTAAAAACTATTGCGAAGGAAAGACAGGCAGAGCAGCAGGTGTATCAAAGTAAAATACATGAGAAAAATATTGAATTGGAAAGACTGCGTAACGAATATCAGTACTTGCAACGCGTGGAGTCAGAGCAACAGGAAATAATTAATAATTATTTGCTGAATCAGTGAAAGTATAATTTAAAAATTTCAATAATTCTTCAATTGTATTTGTATACACTAAATATAAAACATAACTTAAATATATAATTAATAATATTGTAATGCTTAGCACATTATTTGTCGAATATTTTGCACGTTTTTGCGATAGCAAGCAAAGCTGCACAGCGGCATATTTGTTTTGGAGCAATTGTACACCTTCGGGTTATCGCAACCAGTTATGCCACACAATTGTATTTTAGGTGGTGAGCGCGGCGCTTGTGCTGGCAGTGGAAATTCGTGCTCAGCTGGTAAATGTATGTAGGCACCATCTAATGTATTGCGATATGTAATCATTGGTTGAGTTGTTTTTGTCGTTTTATTTCGTGTTGCATTGCGTTGTTTACTTTCTTGTTTCTTTAGTAAGCGTTCCATGGTTTTCTTTTTGTCCTTTTCACGTTTCTCATCAGCAAGTTGTTTGCGTTTTTGTGATTTGAGCTGAGCTTTTTGTATATCTTCTGCTGTTAGCGGTTTTTCTTTTTCGCGATAACCATTCGGTAGCGACATAAGTAATTCTCCGCCAGGAGAAGGCTCCTTATCTGTATTACGTTCGTACATGGCGCGTTGACGTGCCGTCATCAATTTTGGATCTTTCATTTTTTTCAGTTCATCATCCATTTCTTCTAATTTACCCGATTCGATCGCTGTCAACCAGCGCTCCTCTTCGCTAGAGGTGCTACTATCGCGCCTCTTCTTGGACTTCTTGTTGTTTGGTGCATTTGGATTAGCGCCGGGTGTTGTCGATGTTGCTGGTGAGCTACTGGTGCTAGCAGCAGTTGTGGTCTGTTGTTTTGAAGATATTTTTTTACTGCTGCTAGACGCATTTTTGCTGGTGCTTGCTTTTGGTGGTGTAAGCACAGGTGTGGTAGGCGTTGGGGTGCTGGGCGCTGACGAGATTGTCGTGTTGGCGACTTCCTGCTCGTGGTCAACTACATCAACCACATCAATCATTTCAGCATCGTATATTATTTCTTTTTTTAAAGATGGTGAGGAAGTCGTAGTTTTGTTAAGGTTTGGTGAAGCAGTCGCATGTTTAGTTTTCTTGCTACGCCTGTGTTCTTTATGCTCTGCAATATGTTTATTGTGTTTATTTATAAATAATATTTTATATTCATATTTATTTTAATACCTTCTCGTTTAACCATTGTGGAATTTCTAACTTTAAATATTTTCTAAGTAAATAATTTTTTGATTAATATTTGGTTGATAAATGTAAACAAATTCCTGCTTACAACGCCATCTGTTGTTGACAAATACAGTGGCTCTCAACATTTCAAATGCTATATATCGGCTGATCAAAATTAAAGCTAACTTTTTATAATTATTTTAAAATTACAAAAACTATGCACTCTTTTATAAGGAGAATTGTCAGCTTTTCTATATTTGTTAAATAAATAATATTAAAAAATATAAAAAATATTAAATAATAAACCGAGTACCCGTTATTAAATGCAACACTGTGTTGCTAAATGTCACCGAAGCAACCCTACAAGTTAAGGTGTGAACTTGGATGTGGTTTTCTCTTCCTTTTCTGTGAACGCTGCTAAAATGAAAGCCAAGGGACAGGTAATTTTTCCTAAAATTTATTAAATTTTAGTTAAATTATAAAGATTTTTTCGTTGAATATGATGATTTTAAACAAAGATAAAAGTGAAGTGCACAAGTGTTAAAGAATAAATGCAAGAAATATCCATAAAACAGAAATAAGCGAATGTGCCAACCAACGTGCTCATATCGGCGGCGAGGAGCTGTCATTTCTGATTAGACACGATGTTGGGTAAAAACTATTGGACGATTATTATAAAAAAACACTTAAATTACTGTTTCTAAAACTTTAGTTCTTGCATTAGATTGGTTTCTGAAAATGTTTTGTGAATTTAAATTGTGCATTTATTTTTACTATGTTACAAATCAGCTGTCAGAATTTCCTTTGAACTTCAACTTATTGGAATGCATTTGTTTATTTCTATAACTAACATGTTTTTCTCTAATTATCTCTTTACAGTTGAAAGAATACGAAGTGATTGGCCGTAAGTTGCCAACCGAGAAGGAGCCACAAACTCCTCTCTACAAAATGCGTATCTTTGCCCCGGATAACATCGTGGCCAAGTCGCGTTTCTGGTATTTCTTGCGTCAATTGAAGAAGTTCAAGAAGACCACTGGTGAAATTGTTTCATTGAAACAGGTCTACGAAACTTCTCCAACCAAGATTAAGAACTTCGGCATCTGGTTGCGTTACGATTCCCGTTCCGGTACCCACAACATGTACCGCGAATACCGTGACTTGGCCGTCGGTGGTGCCGTGACACAATGTTACCGTGATATGGGTGCTCGTCATCGTGCTCGTGCTCATTCAATTCAAATCATCAAGGTTGACTCTATCCCAGCCAGCAAGACACGTCGTGTGCATGTCAAACAATTCCACGATTCCAAGATCAAGTTCCCATTGGTGCAAAGAGTACACCACAAGGGCAACAGGAAATTGTTCTCATACAGAAAGCCAAGAACTTACTTCCTGTAAGCTGTTTTACAGTTATTATTTTAGCTTTTTGATTTAAAATAAAAAGAAAGTCGTTGAGATCGTGACTTGAGTGAAATAAAGTGATTTTTTTTATTATGATTAAAAGTTAAAGAAGTGTCATTTGGTCAGTGCAGCGCAAGCTGTGGTAGCATGATCAGTGTGATGTTTTTGCATAAGGGGAAGTATCTGTTTGTCAGCAATTTGATTCCTTTTGGCGTAAGTTTTCGGTAGATAATTTAGAAATAATTGAATTTATATTTTGTAACTTCGAAGTATGTGCAGCAAGCGCTTCTAATTTAACTTTAAATGAATCTGAATAATTCTTGCATATTTAATTTCTGAAAATGTTGAAAACTATCAAATTTAGTTATCGAAATCATTTCGATACTAAAGAAGAGTTATCTGTAATTGGTCTACGAGTATAATATCGACCCAAGGCAAGCCGGCGAAGATCTTGTCATCTGTTACTATTTTACCGATTATTTAAAGCGTAAATTTGAGGAACGGTAAGGCAGTAGTAAACGAAGTCATCTCTCGTAAAGTCCAAAAAAATAACGAAGTGCATATACCAGCGTATCAGAAGAAGGCATTGTATGCGATCCGAACAACAACAACAATCCGGTGCCTGCCGGAACAAGTTCGTTTCCGAAGTCTGGGAAAATGTTTGATTTCGTTCTTGTTATTGTTGTTGTAACGGCATAAAACATTGCCCAAACAATTTTGAGGAATGCTGCCGATTTGACAGTCCTTGGCCGGATAAAAATCCGGGTCCGTTTCGGTTACGTAGAACCGGCTGTCGTGGGAACGGTGTTTGATTAATTTCGTCGATTTTGTTTGATTTCGTCAACTTATTGGAGGAAGGATTGAAGCTACCGCCTAAGATCTGACCAACCCCTACCATTCTTGAATCCTATGCTACTAAAATTACATCCTCTATCCGATTTGTTGATACCAGTAACATGTATTACCACCAATTACCTCTTCATAATCTCTCAACATAAGCAACCTACACATTAGGTAAAATGTAAAATGATCTCTTTTAAGAAGCATCAGGTTCTCTTAATCGAAAATTCCGTTTATTTTAGACAATTCCATCCTTTTTTTCCATTTCTGTAAACTCACCATCACATCATGAACTCATCAAACAAAGGAGCTGAGAACATAACCTATAAGCTAATTAATTTAAAAAAATACAGAAATATTTTTAATTAATAAAAAAATTAAAATTTCTTTATTTTAATAGTTTATATTTATTTAAATCTCATACAACAATGATAGCGATATGACTATGTATAATTATTAAACTAGTAATATGCATTTCCAATAGCTAGGCTCTTTGCACCACATACGTATTATAGTCACATATTTATTTATTTATATCAATTAACAGTTAATCTTCCAACGCAATACATTTTTACTTGTAATTAAAAAAAAATACTTGGAAAGTAAACAGCAAAGATTTAAACATAGAGCAAAAACAATAAGTACAACAAGCAGCATAAATTTCAACAAAAACATTTAATAAATCACTCGAAAATTCACTCAGCAATTTCAAGAATTTTTTTTAACATCTCTTGCCACGTTACCACTTCGTAATCGGTGGCTTATAATGGCCGCAACGTGGAAATCCTTTCGGCACTGGTGGCCAATCGCTAGGTTTGCCCACCTGGAACACCATATTCATGCCGATCGCAATGTGAAATTGAAAGTGACAATGAAACAGCCAAACACCCGGATTGTCTGCACGAAACCGCAACACAGTGTAACCATTATTCGGCACCGCGACGGTGTCCTTCAGCGCAGGCTTGAGAAAACGACGCTCCAACAGGCCACGTCTATCCAACTCCAGCGCATGTTGTAGATTCATGCGTTGCAGCTGTACGTCCGGTGAGCGACCCATGCCGAGCACCACAAACGGTGTGCCATGCAAATGAAACGGATGACTGATATTGACCTGCTGCACCTCATCGACCAGCACCACTTCCACGATAGCGCCCAGCGGTATGTCCACCTTGTGCACGCACTGGCAATTCTCACCACACCTGGCAGGGCGATTGTCGCTGTTGCAAAAGTATTCTTGCGGTATTTCGTTGTACTGCGAGAGTATGGCGGACGGTGCTGAGACATAGGAGATTTCATCGATCAGTGAGATCAAGTGATCCGCATCCGAAGCGACTGTAAAATTGATAAGTGGGCGATAAGTATGCTTGTGTGTGGAGAGTTGGTGTGTGGGGGAGTGGAAATTTGAGTTTTTGGATATTATTTATTTTTTTTGTTTTTTTGAATTTGAAATTTTTTGTAAGAGAATAAATGTTTTTTACACTCTTTTATTACTGTATTTACTATTTTGATAAAAAATAATTTTATTATTTATATTTTATTTATAAAAAAATATGATTTCAAAGAAAATTCGTGCGCTAATTCATGCTAATTGTTTTCACTAGAGGCTTATAGGTTAACTATGTGGAGCAAAGCTTGTACTTACCGTTTGTAAAGGCCTTGTGTATTTTATTATTTGTTTTTTTTTTAACAAGTTAGTATGCGAAATTTTATTATGCTTATATTTTAATAAAAAAAATCAATAATTTAGTATTTAATTACAAGTAACGCTATGAAATAGGCTACTGCTGTGACTTTGAGCAACACAAAATATCGTAAATACATACATACATATAAATATCGTACATTAACTATATAGTATATATACATACAAATAGATATATAGTGAGTGAATCAAATAATACAAATAACTTAAATTACAAAAATGTCTACAATTGATATAAATATGTGAAGTGATAGAATTTACGCTAAAAGTACAAAAATTACGAATATTTAAGAATTTCGAATAACACAAAAAGTGTAAAAAAATAGCGGTACATTGCAGCAATTTAACTAAATACATACAAACATAGATATATGTATAGCTGTAGCTATAGAAATCACTAAAAAATTACGATTAAGCAAGTGAGAGTTGTACAGTAGCAAGTACATATAAATTAATAGAGAACTGGTGCGGTTTCGGCGAAATTGTGCTATTTACAACAAAACAGAATTCAACTGGCACGCCCACACGCACACAACGGCAATGCAACGCGACGTCGTGCTTCCTTTGTAGCTACACAGCACTTGACTGCGCCCCCAGCACCCGCCTTAGAAGTACTTGATCGGTGGCAAGTGATCACCGCAGCGTGGAAAATTGGGCGGCACCGGCGGCAGATCCTCCTGTGTGCCTATCTGGAAGACCAAATTCATGCCGATTGCTACATGAAAGAGGAAATGACAATGGAAGAGCCAAACTCCAGGATTGCTAGCACGAAACCGTAGCACCGTGTAACCGTTATTCGGCACAGCGATGGTGTCCTTGAGCGTCGGCTTTGTGAAATCACGCTCCAGCATGCCCAAACGATCCAGATCCAAAGCGTGTTTCAGATTGATCTTCTTAATTGAATTGTCCGGTGAACGTCCCAAACCGACGACATAAAACGATGAACCATGCAAATGGAACGGGTGACTCAGATTGGTTTGTTGTACTTCATCGACGAGTACGACTTCCACGACAGCGCCCAGTGGTATGTCGACTTTATGTACACACTGGCAATTGCTGTTGCAATTCACGGGCCGGTTATCACCGTTGCAGAAGAGTTCCGGTGGCACATCGCTCATCTGTGAGATCATTGGTGATGGCGGTGAGATGTAGGAGATTTCATCGATCAGTGATGTTAGATGATCACCGCTGGGCGCAACTGTAATTTACATAGTAGGAGTTTCTATTTGGTTTGGTGTTATTGTTAAATATTGTTAATAACTTTGTGTGGGGTGCTAACGGTTTTGGAATGTTTCTCTTCCTGTTCTGAGAAGCAGATCTAAATTTTCATTGAGAGCTAAATGAGTTGTGCCCGAGTTGGGTTCTATCAAATAAAAATGATCCTCATTAGATATTGGAGGTGGCTTAAAAATTGTAAAATACTCTATTTGACTAAACAATATCAAGCCGTAGAAAGGGAAAAGCTCTACTATGCTTATGAGTTAAAGCGAAACGTCAATTACTCTCAAGGATATCTTCGTAGTTGGAGAGAAATGTTGGTCAGTACGTTAAAAAATAATCATTAATTATTTGCAAACTGGTGACCGAAAATTCATAAGCTAACGGATGTGGTAATCTTTAAAGAAAGTTAAAATTTTATAGCTTGAATACATTGATTCCGCTCACTTACCTAACCTCAACTCAGCACGATCTATTATATGGTAAAAACTGAAAAATCAAAGTGGAATAAAGGAGTAGCTTTTAGTCAGTTCTATACTCCGAAAACCGATCTCAAAAGCCTTAAAAGGAGTTGTGGTTTCAACATGACCAAGGCAGGTAGGTTAAAACAGACATAAGAGCTTCGAAGATAGACAGAGTTAGATGAGTCTGTAGAAGCTGTTTTAAACAGATTAAAGATTCCTACTTTGAAGCAGGTTTAGATAATCTTCTCTTGCTTGGACTATAGGAGTAAAGGTGTTTATGTACAGATCTAGTTTTTCAAATGCTTCTGGGAACTAGCTCGTATTTAACGATTTCTTAAACCATAAAAGCTCAAAAATTACAACATATTTGTGAAACTTAAGCGGTTTAAAGAATGGAACAAATATTTTTGTTGAATAAGTGTATATAATATGTGAAATAACAAAAGAATAATTCTCTAAATAATATATATATATATATATAAGAAGAGCTAAAGCTTATCTTATAAAGCATGGATCGCGTAAAACTTGGACGAGCTATAAATATTTGATTATATATATTGGAATATATTTATGTATTTATATTTTATAAATATTTTGAGAACACTAAATATTCAACATAGGTGTACTAGAGCAAAGCTTTTACTACTGCAGAAAAAAATATGTTTTTATTGACAACACGACTAATTTAGCGGCTATATATATTTTTATGCACAAAATGCGATCGAAAGTATATATTTAAAGCATTCGATTATGTCGAACACGAAAATCAAGCACTCGTTTCTACGTACGCACGAGTACACACGAGTCATTCATGCGCAAAGCTTTTTTTAACGCAAACATGCAGAGTATTATAATAAACTACGATAACTACTACTTTTTACAAGATACAACTATTTTTTTAGATAAGGACCTCCTCAACTTACCTAAATAGCGGTTGTAAGTATTGGCTATAAAGAGATTCTTCACATCGTAGACAAAGAAACGGAATGGCAAAAAGATTTTCACATCAGGTCGTTCCACCAGAACACCTTTGTCCACTGCCTTGGCATTCTTCAAATTCGAAACACATACAGCATCGTTACGTTTCCGATTGCAGATGGCATCTAATGGGTTCATGACCTGTTTGGGATTAGATAGAGAGATGAAGAGTGAAGTGTGTGTGAAAACGAATGAAAGTATGCGTGATTTAGATTAAATACTGTAAATTAAAATTAGTGGTTTGCTGACGAAGATTGAACGCTGAGCTTTCACTTGTAAATGAAAGTTGTTATGCTTATTTTAAGCAATTTTCAAAATAATATTTTGCTGCATATTAAAGTATGAATATTTTTATATTAGCTCAAATATATTATTATATTAAATGTCAACTTAAATAAAGCTTTTATGTGAGCTTTTACTGGCTGAAAGCTCTCAAAAGCTTCTTTTTTTTAGTATGTGTTATATTTTTTCGTTTCAAATACTAACCTTAAATGGCATTGGCATTATTTTTTCTTCTTCTTCTTGTCGGTTGTGCTTGTTGGCTTAAATTTACATGGTATTTCATGCATAATTTAATATATTTACAAATATTATGTACAAGTAAATATTATTAAATATATTCATTAAACACTTTCAATGAGTTGAAAGCTTCATAAAGTGCATGAATAAGCTGTGCATAATCATCAAAAAAATAATAATAATATTTAAACTAAAAATTTATATTTATTTATTAAGTTATTTATTTTACAAATATTTTCATTACAATTTTTTATGTATTTTAAAAAATTTTACGCTTCTTCCTTTTTTATAAATTTCAATAGATATATTTATGTATTTGAAAAAAAAAACTTGACGCTTTGCTTTTGTGTCATTGTTTTCTACTTTTCTTTTTGTTTTGTGTATTTACATTTTATTTTCGTTTTTTTGTTGTTTTTTTGACGACGTTGCCGGACGCAGCGTTGCGCCAGCCATATACAGACGGTGTAAATAGTTTGTAAACAAGTGTTCTATAATTATTTGGTTATTATGTCAATTGTTGTTGTTGTGTATGTAAGGTTTATAAGTAAATATGTACTGCTTGTCACATATGCATATGTATGTACATATGTTTATTTACAACGGTTTGGAGTGCATATATTTAATAGTAGGTATTGCTATATGTACATATGTTTGTGTGTGTGTTATTTTTGCAAATTTGTTAGTGCCATGGCGCGGCTCTTGGTTGTGCGGAGTAACACATATGCATATAGTACATATAAAACTAGTAATGAATTTTTGTTTTGAAAAATACACTCCTATAAAGTTGCGCTAACTGTTTCAAGCCTAATTTCTTTTAGCTATACACACTTGTTAACAAAAAACATAAATTGTTGTTTTATTTATAAATACAAAAAATACATACATACAGTATTTTTATATATGTACATATATTTCTTTACAATCAGTTTCGATATTTTTTTTTTAGTTTTTCTTTACACTTAAGGCGAACTAGGCACTATAATTATTACAAAAACAAAAAATAAAAAAAATCAAATTAAATAAATGACAACAAAACAAAGGCAAGTGTGCATCTACAGATTTGTAGCTGGAATTTCGTTGTAGGAAAAGAAGGAACTAACAAATACAAAATCAGAAGAAGAATGATGAAGCAACTTAATTATTTTACAGTCATGTTTAAGCTAACAAATTATAAACTAAGTAAAAATGAAGAAAAGGAAATACAATACACAAAGAAGCAGCAGAAGCCAAATAGATTGATGGATAGAAAGACAGATTGAAAGATAGAAAGATAGATGGTTAGATAGATAGAAAGAAAGAAAGATAGATAGATAGATAGATAGATAGAAAGATAGAAAGATAGATAGATAGATAGATAGGTAGATAGATAGATAGGTAGGTAAATAGATAGATAGAAAGATAGATGGATTGATAGATAGATAGATAGATAGATGGAAACAAAAGAAAATCAATAAAATTATTATATATGTATATCGTATAGTTGTTTTTGTGGATTTTTTTAATATATTTTATTTATGACTGCTGCGCACAAACGACGATCGCTTCCTACTCGGAATCAAACTCCATGTTCGGTCCACCACGCTGTAACTCCCACTTTCTAGAACGCTTTAACCACCGCCACTCAGCCACTCATGTGCCATTCCCCTCTCTTTCTCGCTCTGATGTATGTATGTGGGTGTTGTGTGTGTGCTTATTCACGCATATACATTTACATATGCGTATGTATGTAAATGCAAAGTCTTATGTTGGGAAAGCTTGCGCATTCGTAAAGCTCAAAAAAGCACAAAGTAATTACTTTTGTTTTTGTTGTTGGTTGGTATATTAGTTTAGCACGCTGATTTTTGTGAGCTCCAAATGTACTTCTTATGCTTAAACAATATTTGAAAATTGTTGTTTGTACGACTTTGCTGTGTTTTTCTTGGGAGCTTTCACTTTTAGCTTTTATTTACAGTTGTTGTTTTGCTGTTTAAATTATTCTCTTTATTAGCATATATTTTTGCTAATTCTTTTTTTTTGTCTGAACTTTTTCCCCAATATTTGTGCTTTTTTCCCGTTAACTGCGCTTTTTTCCGCTTTACGTTTCGTGGCTCTTATTATTTGTACAAAGCACATTGTTGTTTTATTATTATTATTTATATGGTATCATCTTTTGTGGCTTTTGTTGTTTATTATTAATATTTTTACTAAATTTTATTTCTTTCACTTTCTATACGCTAGATGAAGTCTAGAAAGAATTTGGCACCATTTAGATTATTTATTAGTTTTAATTAATCGGTATGGGCGCCTTGTGATCACCACACGTGGGGAAGCCTGGTGGCACTGGTGGCAAATCAGCGTTCGTGCCAACTTGCAAAACGAGATTCATGCCGATCGTTATGTGGAAAAGGAAGTGACAATGGAAGAACCAGAAACCTGCGGGATGACGAAGGAAAGTAAATATGAAATTTTATTTTCAATTAATTTGGATTAAATATTTTTTTTTATTATTAATATAAATTCAAAATCCTCTCCTCCAACTTACCGGGATTGTCCGCTCTGAAACGCAACACAACATAACCATTATTTGGCACTGGTATTGTGTCCTTATTTGGTGGCAAATTATATTGACGGTGCAGCAGACCGCGTCGATCCAAGTCGAGAGCGTGTTTCAAGTTAATCTTCTTAACGCTAGTGTCCGGCGAGCGTCCAATACCAATGACACTGTAACTGTAGCCGTGCAAATGGAATGGATGTGACAAGTTGGGTTGTTGTACTGTAGATAAAGAGGCGGAGAAAAAATTAAGAAATGTTGAGAAATATAATTTTATAAATATCACAGTCTAAGTTAGAATAATTTTTATTAGATTTCAAATTGCTAGACTTCTGAGAACTATCTACACTAGTAAACTCGATAATTATTTCTCCTCTCTCATCAGAGTTTGTCATTGCACGCTCCGTTCTCATTTTTCACGATATCAATATATTTAGATCTTAGTTCCTCGATTGATTACAGTCGCTACTGTCACTCTTGAATCGAGAATTATTTGCACTTTTTTAGATCTCTCCTGACAATTAAAACAAATAATTTGAAAGACTTTAATATCTAGTCTCTAGTAGACTTTAATCCTAGTAATGTTTCTTGGATTATTCGAGAAAGATTTTGTGTTTTGTTGCCAGATTGCATGGGGAACCGAAAGTATGAGGTTCTATCTGACGATAGCCGATGGAAGTAAGATCTCTCTCGACAATTAAAACAAGTAATTTTAAAGACTTCAAACCTGCCTTTCTAGTTAGTACACGTTTATTAGACTATTTGAGAGAGGCTTTGCGAGAGATGTTTCTAGAATGGATGGAGAGTCGAAAGTATTCAATGAGGTTCCATTTAAGGGTAGCGATAAAGCGATAGCTCCACTGCATTGGATGCCCGAAAAGAATAGGAAATTTACTTGAGAGCTTGAGTTTGCTTAATATCAACAGCCGATAACTTGTACGGGACCTTATGTAGCTATATAATGGTGCTGGGAGAACACACCTACAACTTATTACGATGTCTATGCAGTCCAAATTTAGTGCAAACGTCTTAATACTTCTTAGAAAGCAGTTTACTAAGCAAAGTCTAAAATCTGTGATCACTTTATGCACTTCGATGAATTAGTATCGGAAATGCCCGAAGGCGTTACAGTTTCTTTGTCTTAATCTCATTGCTTATGATCATTTTAAACCTGCTACTTTTTATTTTTATGCCAGCGCAAACATTTTGTTTTAGACAATTTTCTCACAATTTCCAATTCAACAATCCGATTTGCTGATTTTATAATTTTACCATAAACGTTAATTTGCGCTGAATTCAAAATGTTGGCTCGTGGGTGCCGCGCTTGCTGAATTACAAATTGTATGTACATATGCACATTAATATGTTTTATTTTATAATATTTCTCCAATCTACAGCGGCTACATTGCTCTACGATTGCTTTGTATCCGGTTGGGAGGCACCTGGCATGGCTGGCAGGCATTGCGCTTTTGCTTATCATGACGATCGACTTTTAACAGTGAATTCGTAGCTATGTATTAAACGTAATAACGTTATTTAGACGAGAAAAATCAAACGATCCAGGGGAGATAAAAGCTAATAACCACGATTGGTTGGCAAATGGAGGTTATGCTAAATTTCGAATTTTCGATTACTATACGGGTTGGTTGTTGTGCGGGTTTTTGATATGTAGTTGTTGTGATATATGTTTGTAATGATTCAATAAACTAAAAATTTTTTTATAAATTTCAATTTCGAATTTTCGATATCGAATTAAGGAGAATTTCGAAAAACAATTAATATATATTTTTTTAATTTCCGATTTCAATTGTTTAGTTTGATGAAAAAAAGTTTTTTTTTATAATTGTTCGATTTAATTTTCGTAGTAATAAGTGAAAACTCACCTTCATCAACCAGCACCATTTCCACAATCGCATTCAATGGTATATCGATTTTATGCGTGCACATGCAATTTGGACCACAATTTGCTGGGCGATTATCACCGTTACAAAACTGTTCGGGATTGATTTCATGGAACTGTGAGGTGAGCGGCGCTGGTGGTGACAAGTAAGAGATCTCGTCGATCAGTGAGATGACGTGATCGCCAGTTGGCGCAACTGCAAGGAAGAATCAAACATAGAAACACCATTTTTAGAAAAACTTCAGAAAAACTCACCCAAATAACGATTGTAAGTGTTGGGCTGGAAGAGTTCCTCCGGACGGTAAACGTAAAAGCGGAATGGCAAGAAGATCTTCACATCCGGTTTCTCTGTCAAGAGGCCACGATCAATTTCCACAGCACTCTTCAGCTGGCTCACACACACAGCATCATTACGGGGCGTATTACATTGTGCGTCCAATGGATTCATGACCTTTTTTTGTGATTTCATACGTTGGCGTGTTTTTCATTTTCAATTATTTTTTACAGTTTTATAGCATAAGCATTGTGGTGTGCAGTTATTTACATATGTTTGTGCCATAATATTTAAATTTTTTTAATATTTTTTTTGGAATATAATTTGAGGTTTTTTGTTGGTTTTTATATACAAAATATCACATCAAATCGGGTTTTGTTTGTTTTTGATTTTAAATTTTGTTGTTTTGTTGCCGAAAAGTTTTGCATTTGCGCGATTTTAGATGTGAAGTCAGTGAGCAGTTCGGGGTTTTTTTTACAGATAATGACGGTTTTTTTGGTGTTTGGGTTCATTGGTTGGTATTCAATTGGTTGGTTGTAAAGAAAAAAATTGTAAAAGAAAAATTAATTAGCAAAGTACATATACAGCTTGGGGGAAGAGATAAGTGAAATTTGTAATTTATAATATAATATATATATTTATTTATATATTTTTATAACAATTAATATATAATATTAATAATAAAATATAATAATTTTATATACTTTTTCAAGCTAACTCAATCTTATAATGAATTCTTGTGGAACACTTTTGAGAAAATTTTTTTCAAATTTATATTTTAAGACTGTATCTCTGATCCTCTGATCTTCTGATCTCAAGCACTTCAACTTTTTCCGAACAAAAATAATTTTTAGACACTCTAACGTGTAAAGCAGCTGTCTATATAGACAATTAGCCAAATTTGAAACACCATTTTCGAGCTTGTTCAGAATTCATTATAAAATAGAGTTGCCAGAAAATTAAAAAAAATCTTGTAAAACCTACAATAAAGGCACAATTCAAGCAAATTGATATATATATATAACGGTATTTACAATGATCTATACAAAGCGCACCTGCGCTTAGCCATAAACCTAAATTACAATATTATTATATAAGTTCGTATATATGTATGGATATATATATATAAAACGTGCAATATGCGATTAGCTAGATACAATATAGTTATAGGTATAAATGGAAATATGTATGCTTTTGGCATTTGGATCCGCTACAAGCCATTGTAAATGCCACAATTTTCACAATTGCTTACGAGCATTTCTGTACAAATTTGCTTTGTTTTTGTTTTTGTTGTTTTTTTTTACAATATTTGTTTAAATAAATATTATTGAATTTATTTCTAGCAACTCACGTTTTCTCTGTGTGTGATTGCAAGCACAAATTGGTGCGTGATCTTATGCTTTGCGCGCGAACAAATGAGAAGGAGCGGGACTGGCGGGTAGGTTAAGTTAAGAGAGTTACATAGTTGGGATTTGAGTGGAGTATGGTGTTTTTGGAAGGGGGTGCTGATGCTGGCGCAACTTAGTCACACAGTCATCAAGCGTCGGTGGTGCATTGGAATGTCTTTGACTTACCGGGCTAACAGGCGATCTGGCGCGTAAACAAAGCATTAGCGAGCGCCATTTTTTTTGGTACACAATTTGCAGATTATTTTTTTTATGTTCTTATGCAATTTATGCTAAAATTTTTTTTTTTATAAATTTTATTTTTATTATTGCACATGCTGCCATTTGGCCGCAATTTATTTGAAATGGCAAATTCAAAGCTTGGTAGCAATTGTTCTTTAGTTCATTATTATTTAATACCTTCATAGTTTATTTGGTTTGGTTTGAGTGGTGCTGTGAATTTACAAATTGATTGGCATAAATCAATTATATGCACGTCGGCGGATATGCTATTCACTTAAGAGTTCTGCATTTTCGTTATTCACAAGTAATCACGGAATTGAATTTGTCTTTATTTAGTTGTTTGATTTTACTGTTGGTGTCTGTTGTCTTATTCATTGTTCTTAATTGATTTATGAAACTTGCTATTGTCATTGAACTAATTACTTTGTGTAAATCACTTTTTTTCGTACTAATCTTATGGATTTGCGAGGTCTTTGGTCATTTTTGTTGGCGAAACAAAAAAAAAATAAAAAACTAAAATTTGAAATATAATATTTAAAAACTATGCTGAACAGTTGAATTTGAGCTAAGTTCTGTATAATAATTTCAATGTATTAATAATATATGTAGTTGCTTTTCTAGTAATTTTGCAAGGATGAGAGCTTCAAAAACGAATTCTGTTCATGAAACATTCAGACTACGACAACGAAATTTGTACTATTTGATAGTTAAAAGTGTAAGACCTAAGATCTGGATGGTCCATGTAAAGTGGTTGTTGGAGCATTCGTACTTTCCCTTTTTTCTGTTCTTGCCAGTAATTTGGGTAATATAACCCCGAATACGAATTTTTTACATTGCAGTTAGTAGGACTTGTTAATGTCTCATGAATAAAAATTGAGAAGCAAAACAGCAGACTCATAGATGTCGCCTAATTAGCTTGGAGATGTTATTTTAAAAAGAAAAAAGAACAAATAATCAGAATTTCAGGGAATTGGAAACCGTCTTTAATTCCTTCAGTAATCTCAGTAATCTAATGATGAATCACAACCTTAAGGCTAATATCTAGGTAGTAAAAATTTGGAAAACATAAACCGTCTTGGAGAACTAACTTTATGGTCTTGGAAAACTAAGTTAATATAAGGTGGTCTACCTAGAATCATGAAAGAATGAGAACCTTAAGGCTAATATCGAGGAAACAATTTTGTGGAAAAGAAAGAACATATTCATGGTCTTGGAACAGTAGTTAATATAGGGTGGTCAATGCAAAGTCATTGATAGTGAACCCTTTTTAGTTACACTGATCTATTATAGACTGGGAATATTTGCATTATTCAATTGGTCTATAATATATCTTAAGATTTGCTACTTTCAATTTCGTGATTTTTTAAAGAATCCACCATAGATATCCGCTAATCTATCTCCAATCCGCTTCAATAAAAATACAACAATCTTTCTCTGAAAATTAGCTTCTGTAGAGGTTGTATATAATATATGGCCATCCATTGTACGCTCTATTTCAACTACAATTCTTTCAAATCTGTGCCCAATAAATAATATATGAGCAGTTTGAACTACAAAAAAACTATTATAGTTCAACTTTTTTTTTACAATATTTTCAGTAAAATTATTTCCGCCTTAAAGCGGCAGTCTAAATTTAAACTTTGGCAGTTCTTGACTCAAAAACATCACTACCAATACGCTTTTGTTATAGAAATTATAATAAACTATGATCTAACAAATTTGCACCATACAGATATTCTGAGAATATTCTTGCGCTTGCCTTAATTGTACAATGTATTCATACAAACACCATTTAATATTTATTTTTGCTTAATTGCGAGCAAAACCACGCAGACTCCAACTAATATGCAGAACGTAGATGACGATCAAATTGTAAAAATATAATTATCTCAGTTTCATACAATCACTTAGCGCAAAAGTTCAAATACACATACATACGCTGTTGCGCATGCGCATGCGCCTGTGTATTGAGTCACGCGGGTTTTTTCTTGAACGCGCACACATTAAAGTGTTCAAATGGGAACGAAAATATGCAAATAAATCGTTAAAGGCTATGCCCTGAATAGCCATTACACTTGTGAAATATGTTTATGTATTTGTTGTTATAGTTTCTTATGATCTGTCTTATTTTGGTTTCGATTTTAGTAGAGCAACAATAAAAAATGCAGAAAAAAAATGTAGAAAAACTAAAAGTCAATTTACTTACCACACCCTGTGGTATGCCGACATCGTAGGTTGGTGGTGCCGATGCTGGTTGATAGGGGCCGCGCGCATAACGCAAAATGCCCAACTGTTGAGCGCGACGAATGCCACATTCACCCAGACCGCGCACCTGTATCCAGTAAGCGCCGACAGGTTGATTGGCATTGATAATGAAGTCATAGCGTTCGCCTGCAATGCATTTGTGACACAAAAGAAGTGAGGGAGTGAGTGAATGAGTGTGCGATATTCGAAAGGTTCATGTACAGACATATGTTTAACATTCAAAAATGGAAAATCATTGAGAAAAAAAAATCATAAAAAAATAAGAAATAAATTTAAAAATAGCTTAAAAGTTAAAACTGTGACATATTGTTGAATAATACATTATTACTTAACTAGGAAATGTTGAAAACTTACAAGCGTAAAATTTTGAAAAATTATTAATTATAAATTTATAATTCTTTAAACAAAAGCTACTAGACATTTGACTGTTGTTGTTGTTGTTCTTTTTCATTATTTTAGTTGTGTTTGTTGTAATGATTTGACCATGATTTCTTAAATTAATTGATTTCTGAACTTTTAATAGTCACACATTAGCAGCTGACCACTTGGGAACACCCGCTCCATATTTATTGAGAGCGTAATTGTTGTAAGCCCGTTTACTCGCGCTCACATATGACTGCTCAGTGCTGATGTGGTGTGCTCGTTGATCAGTTAGTGTGGTTATTGATTAATACAATTATTGGGAAATGCCAATACTATTAATATTGGCAAATTAATGTAATGTGTCAGCATTAATTCAATTTGCAGTTAATAAATTGTCTTTCAATTGCATTTGTCATTTGAAAAAAAAAAACAAAAAAAATATCAATATTAGCTTTTGGGTCTCTTATTTCCGCGGGTATTATGTGGTTAGAAGAAGTCATATGGTTAAAAGCTTCTTATAAAAGCCAATCGGCTATTTCGAATCGGTTTAAAAGTTATGAAACCCTACATTTGTCAGATAGGACGTGAGAAGAAGCTTTTTCATGGCAGAAATAGATTAACGGAGACTTTAGAGGCAACTCAAGACTTTTTGAACCACATTATTTTCGATCAGCATCCAAATTATACCTGATCACGATCGCCCATCAGCAGTTAACAGTGAAATTCCGAGCTGAAGAAGCTTTTTCATGGAAGAAATATATCATTAGAGGTGTTATAGGCAACTCAAGACTTCTTGAAACACATTACTTTCGATCACCATCCACAATTATATCTAATCACGATCGCCCTTCAGCAGATGACAGCAAATTTCCGAGCTGAAGAAGCTTTTTCATGGCAGAAATAGATCAACGGAGACTTTAGAGGCAACTTAAGACTTTTTGAACCACATTATTTTCGATCAGCATCCAAATTATATCAGATTACGATCGCCCATCGGCAGTTAACAGTGAAATTCCGAGCTGAAATAGCTTTTTCATGGAAGACATATATCATCAGAGGTGTTATAGGCAACTCAAGACTTCTTGAAACACATTACTTTCGATCACAATCCACAATTATATCTGATCACGATCGCCCTACGGCAGATATCAGTAAATTTCAGAGCTAAAGAAGCTTTTTCATGGCAGATATAGATCAACAGAGATTTTAGAGGTAACTGAAGACTTCTTGAACTATATTTGTAATGTTCTATGTTGTATGCATTTAATTCTTATAATATTAATGGATCTTTCATAATTCTTTCGATTTTGATTTTAGAGCTTTTGACACCCACTTTAAATGAACAAACTTTACAAAACTCTGATGATTTAATTAAAGAATACACAAGGTTTAGATGTAACTTAATAAATTCCAGACAGATAGATCAAAATATATATTTTCTATTGAGCAACCAATAATCAGAAATTTTTAGTCTAGCAAAAGTCCTTAGTAATTGTTAGTTCTAAATTTTGGTAATTTTGTACTAGATTACATATATTTTTATACGATTAATTATAACTACTGTTAAATTAAGTTTGAGTTTAATGCAATTAATTTTGCATTCCAGAAAATAAATTATTATTAATAAAATTACAATAAAGTTCACTAAACAATAGGTCCACTCTACACACTATATAATTATTACTATAAAATAGTTTACAAGCGTAAAATTTGTTTTGTCAAGTTACTAATTGACTGCTCTACATAATTAGCACATAATTATCTACTTAGTTGTTTGACTCAACGCAAAAGGGAGCGCTTAAACAATGCTTAACCCGTTACATTTAGATGCTAGTCATGAACAAGGTACAAGTATAACATTACAAATTGGTTCAATGCATTCAAGTTGTGAATTTTCTGTAATTACAGGTGACAAAGCTAATTGAACTCTATTAAGAGCATGGTACAAGTAAATCGTGTATGAGTTATTGATACAAGTTACATTTGAAACATTTTTTTAAACTTGTTTTAGTTTTAGTTAATCTACAGAATATTTTGATCGACTAAAAAACAAGAGATAAATAAAATAAAAATTTAATAAATATACAGGGTCTTGGCGATAAAACTGCAGCGGTGCATTGTTGTAACTGTTCATTATATTGCTTTATTAATTATTTTAATTATGATATGGCGACCAAAAGATATTTCAACTTAACGCTTAAGCTTCGTTTATGACTCAATTAAAAAATATGAGCTTAAAAATCGTTATTAATAAGTGTAATTAATTCTTCTGTAATTACACATTGGTGACTACTTGTGTTGGTAAATCTTTATTAATGGTATTTGTGAAGTACTTAATTATAGCAAATGTGTTTTAAAGTGAATAAGACAATAGAAAGGCTAAAGACACAGTTGTGTGTAGATTTTGGCATAGGTCAATGCATGGTGACTAATTTTTATAGCAAAAATAATCAAAAAATATTTCATTGCATATTTAATGAACTCAATTTTTTAGTGAGAAAAATTTTACGACTTTTATAACAAAAATCGCATGAAATTTCTTAGAAATAAATATAACCAAATTCTTTTCAGGGTATGTAATACTCATACTCCATTTCAATCAACTCAACTTTCGATCTCCAATAACTCACCTAACCGCACATGTAATGAGACAATTATACAAAAAAAAAAATGTAAATGCGCGTGTAATGCACTGAAATTCAAATTTTAATTGCCGTTAGCCACTTGATTATTAGTAATAATAGTGGAGTGCGCGTGTATATGATTTCCATGAAACGGTTTATAAGTACTCATAAGCTTTATACTGGCTTTGTTGAGCACAATAAAATGCACAATTCATTAAAACCGCACTGGTAGCTGATTATACGACTGGCTAGAAAATTTGTTTTGTAATATTTTTGTAATATAGTGAACTGAAATTATGTATACGATAAGAAGCAGAGATAAGAAAGTGGGCCTGGCGCGATAAACACCTGCAGCAGTATTTAAAAGCTTGCCTTGTCGAGTTTGTAATCATTGTTGAAGCTGATAATTGTTTAACCAATTATAGGCGATAAAAGTGGAGATTTATAAAAAATGCGAGCAAGCTATGACCCACATACAAATTTCCATACATTTTTGTCTATCTCAATGGTTACAAAATCTTAATTGAATGCGCATTACCGATAATTTCAAGAAGTCGAGCATGAATATGCGATTTATGAAGGTTGTTGCGGTGTTTCTTTTGTGTGAAAGAGAAAGTGAAATTTCCGAAATTATTACTCATGTTGTTTGGAATAGATAATAAAGAAGGAAATTGCAGGTTATTATTTAATAAATTGAACAATTAAGGCGTTTTTACACAACCACTCATTAACAATTAATTCAACTCTGAACATAAAAGTTATATAAATAAAATAGTTATTACATGTAAAATTTGAATATTTTAATAACATCCGTTCCGTTAAAAATAATATTTACAGCTTGACAGTTAACCATAACAAATAATTTTAATGTTTTTGCCTCGCAGTCGAACCCTTAATTTAGTCAATTACTAATCACTAATTGCCTATCAATTAAATCAATTTCCTAATGTACTAAAATACTTGAGTGCTAAACGCCTTTCACGCATTTAAAATACCGTAATTTATGACAGTTATATTTATTTTAACACTTGTTTTGCAATTTGTTTTTAATGAGTTGCTAACGTAATAGCTTACGTGAGTATGCATATTTTATTGCAACTCGCTTTAAAGTATTTAGAAATTGTAAGAACTCTAATAATCATAAAATTATTAATTTATTATTGCACTTGTTTGTTATTAGTTTAATAAATTAATTGAAGTAATTGCTTAATCCAAGCAATTGTTCGCACCTTTAGTCATAAAGTAAATACACTTACGCAGGCATACAGTTATATGAGTTTAATTTTTCAATTAAGAAGTAGAACAAGTATTTTGTACCTATATACTTCCTTAACAGATTATATTATGAAAATAAGCTGTTCACAATAAATAATGGCTTGTTAAAATATGCGTACATTAGGGGTGCACTTGATGTGAAATAAATTTTATGTTAATTAATTTGAATGTGGTTGACTAATTAAGTATAATGAATTAAGAACTGATTTACTAAGCGAAAAAATGTAAAATTTGAGTTTTTGAAAGATTTTTTTTTCGGAAAAATTACCAAAGCTGACCTTAGAACGCCCCCTATGGATTTTATATTGCGACTAGATGATCGAGAAGTTTTTTACAAAAAAATATTATATTTTTTTTAATTAATGAAACCAGACCTCTCTATATATGAGAATAATAAATATATTGACCCCAGTGCAATCTACGTCTTTTTGTTGAGACTAGATAAAGAAGAAAATCGAAATTCTATAAATTCTATGGCATTTTTATAGTCAGACGCTTTTTACAAAAAAAATATAATTTTTAAATTAATGAAACCAGACCTATGGGATTTTTGACAAGTATAGATGATCTAGAAGTTTTTATTAAAAAATTCATTCGTGTTCGGAAAATTAATAAGAGACCATCAGCCCTATTCTGTGCACTTGACAAAATAACAAAAAAGTTTAAAATTTTTTCAGATTTTTATCAAGTAAGAACTTTTTTTGGTATTCTGTGACAATTCTATATATATTCTGAATACAGCGGTTTTTTTACAGCTATCGGATGATCAAGAAGTATCCATCGAAAATTTAAAACTCTGCTGTATTTTATTTATTTCTTAAAAAGTATAGAGAAGTAGCTAATTAATATATATATTTTACAGATCTAGCTAAAGTTATGTTCAACTACAAAAAAATAGTACTACCCTAATGCAAACGAAAAATATTTCATTCACCTTTGCCTTAAACTCTCACTTGCAATATTTCAGCGTCCATTACACTAATATTTGTATATATTTCCTGCCAACAAGCATATAGATTATGCATATATGCAAACATGTAGATTTAGAATGGATTGTATATGGCCCTGCGTGGCCTTTAAGCCACCATAATTTAACTCGCATTAAATCAATATTATCAGTGTCGACTGCAAAGTGTTTCCTTTCCACCTCGTTTAGAGTGGGTTTATTTGTATACTGTAATGAATAGACATGTTAAGTGCTAATATATGTATACGTATGACTTTGTGGCGCGTACTTGTCTATTTATACTAATTTATACATACTGCCAACTAGTGGTTTGCGAGCATTTTTATTTTCAAGTAGCAGCAATGAATCGCCATAATTTTGCTGTTGTTGTAATGCATTTGAAACTGTGCTTTATGTTAACTTATTAATTTATTTCTAACGTTAACTAGACCTAGCTAGAATTATGTTTTTTTGTTGTTTTTATAATTTTATACAGTTTCTTATTTTGTCTATGCTTTACACCATATTATTGTGTGGTATATTTGGCATTTAGCAAGTGGCAACTTCGCGTGTATCCATCGATCGCTGATCTGACTTAGCAGTTGAATGTACAGGGTGTTGCATGCGAATGCCATTACAAAGTTATAAATATTAAAAACCATAAATGGGGCGCCAGACTACGCACAAACACTCGAGTTCGACTGACTATTAATGAGTATTTTCACATTATGAATGAGTTTCGTGCGTTGTGATGTCCATAGCTGTATTGAAATGCGGTGCGAAAAAGGCGCCGCAGCATGACTGGCCAATCAAAGTGACAGCTCGTTATTAGAGTAACATGAGATATGGGTGTATTAGGTAGTGTGCATGAGTTTTGTATAATAAATGCGAGTAATTTTATGCAGAAAATCACAACAACAAACAGTCAAGTAACAATTAAAAAATAAATAAATAAATAGTAACAACAACAATTGTTACACATATTGACAAGTGACACATATTGCCTTTTTCTCACTTTTAGAAATAGTTCAAACATTACTATTGTTCTATACATTAAAACACTTATCATACTATAGTATTACTCACCCGAGAACGATATAATTGTATTGACATCAACCGGATGCACTGGTTCACCATCGGTGGCAATCACTGTCATCGTGTGACCCTCAATTGTCACTTGCGCCGGGCAGACGGATGCGAAAGCGTTAATCATTCGGAAACGATAGCGACGTCCCGGTGTAATCGTGAATATTTCGAGTGGTGTATTTGTCATGAAACCGGTGTTGGGATCACGGAATTGACCCTTGCCGTTGATGAGCACCGATTCGGGATCTTGTCCAGTGTTGACAGCCAAACGGCCGGGATAACGTTCGGCGGCATCTTCATGCAACCAATCGCTGATCAACATAATGTGTGTGGTCAAATCGAAATCGTACAAATGTGAGTTGGGATCACGTGATGGTGGTTGACGCACTACAATGCTGCCGTAAATACCGTCCAATTTCTGCAGACCATGATGAGAATGCCAGAAGTGGGTGCCAGCGTTGCCGGTCCATTGGTATCTGTTTTGTGAAAGAAAAAGATATTTTATTACAAAAAAAAATATTTCTCCGTATTTTTATTTTTTTATTTAAATAAATTTTTTATTAATTATTATGTTTTTTTTAATATTTTAAAGAAAAAAGTATTTATTTGCATTAAAAAATATAAATATATATTTATTCCAATTTTATTTAAATAATTTTTTAATTTAAAAATTAAAAAAAAAAATATTTTTTTTTACATATTTTTAATATAAAATTAAAAAAAAAAATTTTAAGTAAATTTTTTTTTTAATTTTTGACTTAAAAAATAATTTAAAAAGAAATTAAAAAAATGTATTTAATTTTATTATTATTTTTTATATAAATAATTTTTTTTTGTATATATTTTTTTATATTAAATATTTTTTAAATGTTTCTCTCAATCTTCTAACCCACCTGAATGTGTTGCCTTGCTGTATGGGACACTGTGTCACGAATGGCACACCATCGTAATACTGTGAGCCACGCTGCCAAATACCGTGCCAATGTATTGTTGTCTCCATGCCCTCCATATGATTTTCCACATCGATAACAACTTTGTCATTCTCACACACCTGTATACTGGGACCGGGTATCATACGGTTCACCGTGAGTATACCGCGTTCAACACCATCGGCAAGTACGCATTGACAGTGACTCCATACCGTGTTGGTGGCATTCGGTGTGCACACCTGACAGGCGCTGCAATTAAAGAGACAAAAACGTAAAAGTGGTTAGATAAAATGGCAAGTAACTAGAGTAACTTGTTTATGTCACTTAAAATTTAGTATGTAAATTTATAATTTATCATAAGAATATAGTAGGTTGTACCAAAGCTAGTTAGGGTAGGTTGAGGTTGTCAAGTAAGAAGGCAACTAATGGAATTTGATTAGTATGACAGTTTTATAGGGGTTACAACAATGTCTTTTGTCTATGCGGGCATACATTTTTTTTGGTTCTCACAGCGTACGACCAAGAACTGTAGTTATATCAAATCCAAATATTCTAAAATCTATGCCGATGTTCGAAGTGGTAGTTAGAATACCTTAAAGATAGTTTCAAAACTATAAAATTAAAAAAAACTGTAGAACGTTTCTTCTTCTCGATACTAAGCACTATTCTAAAAGGTGGTCTATAGTCTCGGCTGTATTGACCTGAATACATCCTAGGTTTCTTTTAGGGCAGTTTTCTAACATAAAGGACCTAAATACAACCTAGGTTGTAAGGATCACCAGTCTTAGGTGAGGTTAGGTTGTGAGGCTGTACTCCAAAGGGAACACGCTTATACTACGAAAACAGTCTGTTGTGAAGGCAGGATCACTCCCCTTAATTGGATATTAAGACTCGATGATGCGTTCTGACCCTCCTAGAAATATGCAGAGATTTTTCATTCCTATATTCGTTAGTTTGCTAGGTTGTTCAAGAAAGTGAGATCATAGAAATCTTTCTCTTGATCTTGCAAAGGTGGGACATTCCAGAAGAGAGTGATGAGATGATTCCACCCGTCATCTTTCAGGCAGCTAGTACCTGCTGAGATTCCGATGATCTAGAGATCCCTCAATCCCGATGGAACAATGGCCATTTAAAAGACCTTCCCCTACCAGAAGATTTCATCCTCTTGTGGTGTTAGTGTCCACAACTTTTATGAAAATATTACGTATTACGGAACTTTATCTCATATTAAGCGACCATTCCTGATAAGCTGATACAGTTTGTACTATACTAAATCCATACAATCCCCTATTAAGCCACAACTATTTGCTTTCATTGCCTTTTAACTACTATTTAACTATACTGTGTAAATAATTCGCCAATAATTCCATGTTTACATAACCACACTTTTTAAATAAATTTCGTATTTTTTTCTTAATATACAAAAAATAAGCATTGCTTTAAGAAAATTTTATTGCAACCCGGCGCTTTTCCGTGTTTTTCTGCGCAAATAATTGTAATTAAATTGTTGGAAAAACTCCTAGACCCCTGATTATGGCGTTTCATGCATCGCTGCACAAACAACAAACAGGCTGTACATTTTATACCAGAAAGTTTAATTGAAAGTGGCGAAATTTGATTGGAAGCAAAAGCAAGTTGCTTCATTGGTAAACTGGGTGTAGGTACTTGAAATAAAGAGCTGGTAATCAAGAAGTACTTACTCTAACTAACAACTAAACTTCAATTTTGCGCAAAATATTATAAATGTAGGTATTTCTGTATTAATCAGGGATTATTTGTGACTGTTTTTAGTACGACCTTGAACTAAATATTTATTTATGAGCTGGGATGTTAGGGTATTTATGTATTTTGTAGAGTGAAGTGTATAATTTGTAGCATAAATTGTTATATTAAATCTAATATTGAAGGACCTTGCCAGCGTCTATAACGAAAATGGAACGTGTGTTGGAGCATAGTTTTGCTATAAAGCTTAAAAATTCAATAGTTACAAATAAAAAAAAAAAATCATTAATCATCATCTAGAAACATATCACAAATACCTTTCATTTTTCCACTTACGCTATTAATGAAAAAAATGTCTTGGTTATTAATGAAAAATTATTAACAATTAGAATCAATTACTAATTGAGCGATATCATAACAACAAATCATAAATTCTCGCACTAATTGTTATTGCGGTAATATTCAGCCAGCATCGCGCATATAATGACTGTCAATTTTTGTCATTGTTGTCATTTAAACTACCGTGGGAATCTATTGGCTATGGAAAATTTTGTAATCAATGTATGTATATACTCATACACACTTCATACTTCAAGTGGTTGGTACATGCCTTGTGAGAAAAATTTAATATATTTTTTTTTGTTTAGAAACATGTTAAATGCATTTTGAATACAATTTCAAAACTTCCACTCCATATAATTATGATTATTTAATTTTTAGAATAGGTATATTTTTCATAAGCCAGTGGAGATACGTTTTTGAGTAATTTTTTAGGTTAAAAAACTTTTCATAAAATTTTTAGATTTTGGAGAGTTCAGTTTTATAATTAATTTAGACAGAAAAATTTATTTGATTTGAAATTAATACCGTTAAAATTTTTTTTTTTATTTAAAAATCAAAAATAAAGAAAAACAAGTAAGGAAGGGCTAAGTTCGGGTGTAACCGAACATTTTATACTCTCGCAATTTATTTATTTAACTTAATTAATATTATATAATACAGAATTTGACCCACATATTCGTTATATATATTGTATAAAGTCCATTGAAAGTTGGAAACCATAATATTAGGTTAGAAGCACCGAGGTCCTCGTGTTCGATATATGGGGCCTTAAAAACCTATGGTCCGATTTCGGCGATTTTTAGAATGGGGCTGCCCCACTATAAACATAGTATTTGTGCGAAGTTCTGCACCGATATCTTCACTAGTGCTTACTTTATATATTGTAAAGTAAACGATTCAGATTGTCTTCAAAGTTCTGGTATATAGGAAGTAGGCGTGGTTGTGAAGCGATTTGACTTATTTTCACAACATATCATTAGGATGTAAAGAAACTATTACAAACCAAGTTTCATTAAAATCGGTCGAGTAGTTCCTGAGATATGGTTTTTGACCCATAAGTGGGCGACGCCACGCCCATTTTCCATTTTGTAAAAAAATCTGAGTGCAGCTTCCATCTGCCATTCCTTATGTGAAATTTAGTGTTTCTGAGGTTTTTCGTTAGTGAGTTAACCCACTTTTATTAATTTTCAACTTAACATTTGTATGGGAGGGGGGCGTGGTTATTATCCGATTTCTGTCATTTTTGGAATGTATAAGGAAATGGCTAAAAAAAACGACTGCAGAAAGTTTGGTCTATATACCTAGTAGGGGGCGGGGCCACGCCCACTTCCCCCAAAAAATTACATCCACATATGCCCCCTCATAGTACGATCCTTCATACCAAATTTTATTTCCATAGCTTTATTTATGTCTTAGTTATGGCACTTTATGTGTTTTCGGTTTTCGCCATTTTGTGGGCGTGGCAGTGGTCCGATTTTGCTCATTTTCGAAAGCAACCTTCCTATGGTGCCAAGAAATAAGTGTGCCAAGTTTCATCAAGATATCTTAATTTTTACTCAAGTTACAGCTTGCACAGACGGACGGACGGACGGACGGACGGACAGACAGACATTCGGATTTGAACTCCACTCTTCACCCTGATCACTTTGGTATATATAACCCTATATCTAACTCGTTTAGTTTTGGGTGTTACAAACAACCGTTATGTGAACAAAACTATAATACTCTCTTAGCAACTTTGTTGCTAGCAACTTTGTTGCGAGAGTATAAATATTTAAATGAAGAGCTAGCTCGAGAGTCGTGCTTATGTAACTTTAGAAAATATTCCTTGAAAGTATTCTAAAAATCTCTTTCCATAATTATAACAACAATAACTAATTTATTTATAAATTAAAATCGAAAAGAAACCTCTCTGGGCTCCGCTATAAATGCCCTCCTTCATAACACATAAAATTTCCCTCAGGGTCTCTTTTCAACTTGCAAATAAATACTCTCACTTTTTGCATTTCCATAACGCCGCGCTTGTTGTTGTTGTTGCTTATATGCATTCCACTGCGGCGCCATATAAATGTGATTATCATGGCAAGCCAATAAATAAGCGCCTGTGTTAGTATATGACTATATGTCATTTCAGCACGCATGCCTGCACATACATATAGACATACATATATGTGCATGAAAGTATGTAAATTGCAGCATCGATTTATCTTGCTTATTTGCATTGCTTTTACTTTGAAAATTTGCATTTTCATTTGCCTTTTTTTTGCTTTTCTAACACAACATTTTTGCCACCACCAACAGACTTGAGTGCAAGCCTCATCTGATCTGACTAGTTTTTATTCTGCCGCAAAAGCAAACAACTATAGCTGTTGTTGTTGTTGCTGCATTCGTTATTGCTGCTATGCATAAGAGGCTGCTGGATCTGTGATATCGCTTTTGTAGACTTTTCAACGCTGTCTTAGCAGAATGCTTTATGGCTTACTAACTTTGTCGGCTACGTCAATTATGCGGTTGACAATTTCTTTGATGTGCTTCGCAAATTGTTGTTGGTTGAATGTGTGTGTGTGTATGTGCTCGTTAAGATACAATTTCCCGCGGTATGTCAAGTATTCATCATTGTTGTGACAGATATTCCCGTCAATTTTGTTTGAAAATTGCGTGAAAATTTTGAAAATTTTTTTGTTGTTTTTTTATTTATTATTATGCAAGTTGGAGTTTAAGTATTATGAAATTCAATTAAATAATACAATGAAGCCGAAATGTCTTCCTTTTTCTTGATGAATTATAGCAAATTTTTGACGTAATAATTCAAAAATTACCTGAGAAGGAAAATTTATTATGCAAAGACAATACAAGATACTTGGTAGGCTAAAAAGCTTTCCTCGTTTAAACGAGAGCTATATTTTGTTGGACCGATTATGCTGTTTTTCCAAACTTCCGATAATATTTCCTATTACAATAATTTTTTTGTTCCAAACTAAGCATCAGTCTCATAGATATCTTATCATTCCCGCTCTTTCCCAGAACAAGATTCTTCCATTCTGAGAATATATTAAAGGCAGTCCGAATTAATGAGATTCAAACAACTACTCAGAATCTTCCATGTGCCTTATAAAGGTGAGGCGAGTGATATGGTCTTAATTCTAGAGTCTCTTACTTACAGAAACTATATGGACTTGTCAACCTACGTGGTATATCCTTAATATTATTTTCTTGGAAACCATAGTTAATCAGAAAAGTCACTATCTCATAACTCAGACACAAATCTCATAACTCGTAATTCTCATAAAAGATATATCAAGAGGAAAGAGAAATTCTATCCGCAACACACAAAACTTTCATTTCAGATATCTAAAGCGCTATCTTTTCTAACAAATCAACTCATTTAACGCAAATCTAGACATCGGTTTCTACTTACGCGCCCAGTACGGTGTAGAATTCCATGGTGAAATGATAGTAGCAGATACGTGGTGGTTCACCCTCGCGACAGGCACGTGCGCACTCATCTGGCGCCGACAACGTCGGATTGCGCCTCAATTCCGCGGTAGCACTAGTGGAGAAATCTAAATGACGGAATGGCGATTGTGGATTTGGATCGACCACGGTGTTCGCAATTGTCGGATATCGTGCGGTATTGAATTTTGGCAAATTGCCACGTGAATTCAGATAGCCGCTGCCAACGCTAAGCGTATTGGGCACACCACCACCGCTGCCCAAGCTGTTGCCATTTAGTGGCAGTGGACTGGGTATGCTGGCGCCCAATGAGGGATGTGTTTGTACAACGCCATGTGTGGCGGAGAAGAATGGTGACTCCAATGGTGATGTGGTCGCAATGCGTGGTGTATATAACGAGCCGGCGGTTGCTTGATCTGGAAGATAGCGGAGAGGAAATGATGTGTAAATATTGGATTTTGGAATGGTTTAAATATAGTTTTTTTATAAAAAATAAATATTTATATTATTTTAACATTTTTAATTTGTTTGAAATGCTGTATGAATTATGGTATGATTGCTACAATTTATTTGGGTATGTGACTTCGCTAAAAGATGCCTAAATGTAGGCAACGTTTTCATTGCAGATCCAAAAAGGTCTACATTTGGGGTCGAAAAAAAATATTTTGTATACTAAATTTTAAAATTGTTTTGGAAAAACTTGAAAACATCTACAAACAAAAATCAAAGCATTTGACTACTTTGGCAAATCTCTTAATCTGCAATATAATATTGATTTTTTTTTCATACGTAATTGCTTATGTTATTATATGCTTAACACGCTTAATTTCTAAATAATTAAAATATTTTTCCTAACAAAAATATTACCTAACAGTTGCTAGTTACTTTAATAAAAAACAATGTAAATCGATTTTAATGAAAAATTCGAAAATATGCTAATACCAAACAATAGCACGCCCATTACTCACGACTTCCTAGCACTTCGGCGCATTAGCAGCTGGCGCATGCGCATTCAATCGCATTATTATTCTCAATTTGCGTGTCATTGGCGGCGTGAAAATCAGCACGAGGCAGTTTACATAATTTCGATTCTTTTTGGAGCAGAAAATTAACTGTCGAAAACTGTGGTACGGCACACAAAAGCGCACAAATTAAAACAACAAATGGAATGGTTGAAAGAAATAAAGCAGTAAACAATAGCAAATAAAATAATTGGTTCTTCTAACAAGCGGAAAACTAAAAACCCCAAAATTAGAAGCAACAAAAAAAAAACACCTTGAAGTTAGACAAACAAATTTAGCGCGTCTTTGTACTACTGCAATCTCAGCGGCGCGGGGTCTATAAGGTCTGACAGGGCAGCGCTGAGGTGGAGTTATTTGAGGGTTGGGTGCTTTTATTGTTGCTTGTGTGCGCTTCATTTGTTTAGCGCTTATTTCAAGTTGAATAAGTCTAACTATTCATTGTAATTGAAAAGCGCAAGCCAGTCGGTAATTCGTTTGATATTGTTGTTGTGGCTTTGGAAATGAGAGAAACATATTAAAAATATATAAAGGCACTGTTATGTAAATTACTTTTATTTCCTTAACCATTTTATGATTTTATTGACACTTCTTGCCACATATTAGCGCTGCCTTCTCATAATAAAGCCACAGGGAATGGTGGCACGCCAACTCGCTACACTCTTTGCTTGTTGTTTGTTGTTGTTGCATGCTGCAGAGAAATGCTTAACTATCACTTTTGTATACTGGTTATATTAGTGTATTGTTGAAGATATGAATATGATTTTGCTTTCACGCAAAATTAACATTACAAAGCTTAGAAAGCAATGACATGAATGTCAAACAAAATTAAAAAAAAAAAAATATTTAAAAAAAAAATAAAAAATATGAAAATAATAGAAAAAAATTAAAGTAAAAATACATACATATAAATATGTATAGCACAAGTAAAACAAACAACAATTCAGCAAACAAGAAATTAGCTTACTGCTTACACAAACAAACATACACTTGCTTAATGCCGCAACGCTTGACGTACTGCCTGATGTCTAGCATTAAATCCTTGACATTGACTGATGAAAATGGTTATCAGCCATATGCTTATGGCTTAAAGTGTGCAGCCAGCCAACATGTGTTTTCGTTTTCCAGATTTTCCATTTTGTTTGTGTTACCGACTAAGCTGTCAATTGTTGTTGTAGCTGCTGCGTGCGTCTCAAACAAATACCATAAACTAACGGTAAAGTAGCATAACAAAACTAATATTATGCTGTGACTACAACTGCATAACCACAAATGCTAAAAAACTTCACTTTCCAATTTGCAAACAAAGCCACACAACAGAGTAAGCCAGCGAGTATGTGACTTAAGTCTTTTGTGTTGAATGTCAGTGGGCAAAGCAGAGTTTAATGTGCAACACAAAAAAAAAACCGGTACACCTCCAACCAAGCTGGTGTAATGTCTAGCAGAACACAAACTAAATAAAAAATAGCAACACAAAAACAACAAAAATAAAATAAAAACTGCCACTGCCTGACCTTTATGGCATGCCACTAAAATAGCGCTTATTTGTTGTTCTCACTAACCGTTGTTTGTTTGTTTGTTTGTTTGCTGATGTTGCAACAAGCGTATAATGCACGCTTCACTTTTTATTGCTGCAGTCAGTCGAAAAGCTTAGCGGTGGGTGCGCCTCTTTTTTGACGAGAGGCAAAACACCGACATCGACAGCTGAAAGAACAATTGCCAATCGATTGCCGGGTCTCAGCTCACAAATGCACGGGTACTAAGTGAGTCTTGAAAAAGGCAAATAAAGCAGCTAATTTAATGCCACACATATGCATGTTGTTATTGCTATTGTTGTTTATAATTTTTATGGCAGAACTTTTCAAGCATCAGCGCACTTTATGATCACAGTCATATAGTCGGCGTTTAGCTGCTTCGCTGGCAAAGTGGTTAGGTGGTAAAGTGTCTGAGGGCATTAAGGCCCCTAAGTAAGACACTCGCTTGAGTGCGCCACGAGCACGAGGGAAATAACAACAAAGCACATGTAGTTGGAATATCGATGTTAGGTATATAGAGATATAAACATATACAAAATGAATTAACCAAAAAAACTCTTTTGTGGCAGCAAAAAATGTACTAAATTGCTGATTTCAACGCAACCGATGCATTAGTTAATCGTAATCTTAATTAAGTGGCAATTATAGCAATTTAAATAAGAAAATATTAAAATTGGTGCAATTCTGTTCTGGGTTGCAAAATTCAAGGTAGCATGAATTTTTCATATTTAAATAAAAATATATTCTTCTTTATATCAAGTATTTTCTAAATTTATGTCTACTATTAACCTTTATTTTTCAAGGCTTTGTAACTATTATATATGTATATTGCTAATATTCCAAATATATTTTTGATACAAAAATTAGCTCCTTAAGGGGCTATACCAGTGTTACCTATGAAATAATAGGCGATTTTCGTGAATTTTTTAAAAAGAAAGTACTCTATTGATTGTTTCGAAGTTTTTTACACATAATAAGTTATATTTTCAGCTACATTTCAACATTTTTTTTACAAAAATATTGAAAAATAACTGAGTTATGTGCCGTCTTTGGAAGTGCCAAAAAAAAGTTCCCTAACTGCTAACATGATTTCGGCCGAATGAATTGCTGAAACAAAAAAATTCAAAACTATTAAAGTTAAATATATTTCCTATACAATGAAAAATATCAAAATTGACAAAGTGGCGTAGTTCTGAAAAAAAAATGTTTTTTTAGATAAAAAATGGTATTTTTTTAATGCCAATTGGCAATTTTCAACCAATTAAAAAGATCGTAGGTCATTGGATAGTAAAAATGTTGAAGAATACTCAATTTAAATTTCGAACGATCGTTTTGAGAAAAATGCATTTAAAGTTTCGACTATAGCTGCTTATGTATACCATCCAGCGGTCGATCTTTAGAATGCTGCCATTCAATAACTATTCAAGATACGATCTTATCGCTTTCACTGGATATATATTTGAAAGTATAAACTATCAAATAAGCAAAAAAAATCGTTTTTTTAAATGTCACATTGATATAGCCCCTTAAGTCCATAACAAGCCTGAAGGACTGTCTATAGATCAATTTAAAGATATCAACAGCATATATTGTTTAAAATTGTATCTCTGAGACCACAAATGATCCAAGAACTGCCCACAAATGAATTGATTCATATTTAAGTTTATTTTAATTTTCAATTTATACTTTAATTAACAACAATCTTATTGACCATAGATAACACAAAATTTAACTACTTTGTAAAACAAAATAAATACCCTAACAAAATTACAGTTAGATTTATGCAATGTCACTTTTAACACAGCTGTTAAAACTGATTAGTTTCCACTTGCAAATTCAAGTGCAATTCGATAAAAATAGAAAAATCAAACACCTTGAACGCTTTCCCTACAAATCTGTGTCCAAGAAACTCCAAATAATTGCATAAAATAATAAAAAAGATAAAATCAACGAAGTCAAACAAATATTACACTAAGAAAAAAATTGCTGTAAATCAAAAAATAAGGAAATCTAAAAAAATCAAAAAACTGAAGGGAAAATTGTGTGAAAAATTATATATACCTCTTAAACTCTCTATGATTTTTTTTAAATATTTGCATATATCTATAACATAATTATATAAAAGACTCTATTGAACTTATATATATACACAGATATGGTGAGAAATCAAAGGAAAAATAAAAAAAAAATCGAGAAATGTAACTCAGCTTTACAGCGAAAGCCAAGGCAGGACTGCAAACAGTAACAGTGGAGTAAAGGCTGACAATTTGACAAACAAGCGTAAATTTGCGCTAATGATTATTTGCAACAAAGTCTTTGATTATATTTTATATTTCGACACAAAGCCTAAACAATTTTCACTTTCCGCTACAACTTTATTGGCGATTCGGTATACAACTCATACTTTACTTTTATATTATACATGAATATAAACTTTTTATCTCTTCCACCTTTATCCACTATCCCCCGCATTCATTCATTCATATCTTTGTCAAACGTTGAGTGGACACATGCAAATGTGGATATCGCATTGTTGTCGAGTCTCTCGCCAAGCTGTGACCAATTTGTGTTGCACTCGCCACTGACAAGGTTAATGTTGTTTTTTATTGTAATTGTTGTTAGTATTGTGTACCTAACGGCTTTGTCATGCCTTTGCTATGCGGTCTGGAACGAAACCAGTGATTACCGTTAACCACTTTCGATTTTTACAACACAAGTAATACAAGTCGGCGGTACTTATGTACATATACATATGTATTTATTCGTATTGCCATGAAGTGCAGGAGATAAGCAATTGTATGAGAGTGTGAACGAGTGTGTGATTGTGCTAACTTATTGCTTGGATTTGAATGTATTGAGTGATTTGATTTGTTAAAGATTTGAAGCTAAAGATGTTCGCCAAAGTCTTATTAACGGTGAATCTGTGCTCGCCATTGTATTGTACTTGTATCATTGATTAGCTTTTATCAAGTGAATAATTACATGTAAGTAGTCAAAGCTCAGCTGTTTTCTATTTATCGAACATCGGCTGATTATGAATCGAACAAACAACTGGTATAAATATTATAAAATGGTATAATCCAATCGAAATGGAATGACACAAGATTATAATACTTGAATAATACCTATAAATATTTGATCATTTTCGCCAGGATAACTTTGTTGGTGCTCTCAAATGGAATTGGAAAATAGCAAACGTACTGAGTACAGAAGTGTCATATTGAATATGAATATATTATACTTATATTGAGGATTTTCGATGACTTGTAGAGCCCTCTAGATGTAAAATCTTAGTCAAAATAAATTGAATTTAAGCAAACAATTACTAAAAATAATTTTCAATTATATAATATAGGTATGTGTATTTATATATTAGGTTAAACACGAATATAAACCTAGGTGACACATGTTGAAAAATATTTTTTAATCATAGTTTTTTTTTCAAATTTATAAATAATTATTCGCTAACATTCTCTTTTTAATGTTTATTGTTAATTTAGTGACATACCTTATTTAATGAAGCAAAACATGGGTGACCAAAAGAAGTAGGAGTGGAAACACTTAAGAGCATACCAAACATATCATTTCGATTTGTTAATAAATGTGGAATGCAATGACAAAGTAATATTGCTAATAATTAGATTTCATACAATGTAAAATATTCATAATATTATTACAGAGGAATTTTGGCATTAAATTTTTGTGTTTTAAAAGTTGCAGCTGCAACGAAACGAATTAAGCTATTCAAGCTAAATTTTAAATGCAATGACCATTTGCTTTTTTATTGCTATTATTTTCACATTTTATGATCAAAATACATTTTCAAAATCATACAAGGGCATTCTTAGAAATTTCCCCGACTAAGGTCAGTTCACAAAAGGAAGAGTGTAAAAGTTGTTAAGAAATCTTCAATTTCACATCGCAACCACGCAATCTCCATTAAAATTTTAATTGTGTCTTCTTCTATGTCGCACACGTCGCTCTACATTTTACGCTAATTTGAAAGCAATCAAATCGTCTACATTTACATACCTTAACACACAACAACGGTAAGAAAATAAAAACAAGCGAACAGCTGAAATAATAATAACAACATTGCTTCCGAATGACATTAAAAATAATCGTAAATTTCAATTGTACAAGCTCGTAAATTACAGTTGACACTAACAAGTAAACATACAAGCATACTGATGGATGTACACGAGTAAGTACACGAGTATTTAGTTTTGTTTTTGTTTTTCACTGGCAGCACAGCGAAAAGCGCATCAGCTGCGTTGGCGAACGTGACGTGCCTGCAAATTGGTCACAAAAGGCTAAAGTTTCTTTTTAATTTTTCAATTGAGCTGGTGGAAATGGAGGTATGATTAGCGTTAAGCAGCTGTCGGTACTGGACGGTTTGTATATATTGTCTGTAAATATGTATAGTTCTTCATATTTTTATAAGCAAGCTTTCTGATCTTTCCTTTTTATGGTCTTTGGAAGATCTTTTTATAACTTTGTCACAATTCCGCTTCCGTTCTACGGGTTTAATGTGTTAAGCCGCTTGCGATATATTCACAGAATCTTATTCGAAGATAAATATCTAAATAATTTAAAAACAAGTGTTGAAATTTGTATGTATACTGACGAAATTATTGTATTAATGGGAATTTTTTTTTTAGGCAACTTTACTCACAAATATACTAAAGAACTGCAGTAGAGTAGGAATTTTGTTTTTGTATTTTCAAATTCATGATAATTATTTCTTATTTTTTTTTAATATGCTAGAATTAATTATGAGCCATCGCTGAAAGCATAATGAATATTTTGAGGAGAATTTGTTATTCAAAAATGCATTTGGAATAGTGATATTATCTCTATATGATCAAATGAATCTAAAAACGAAAACATGTTTGTCTATTTTCATGGACACCAATTGAATCTTTAAGGGATTAGGTGGGTTTCAGTGGCTAAAAACAAGGGAATTTTTACAATTGTTTTTATATTTTGAATTTTGAATGAATTATTTTAATGAAATATATTATACAATATATCAAAGATTCATGTTTAAACAATATTTTGTGAAATTTTTATTTATTTTTTTTTTATTTTATTTTTTCATCTCCCATGACGTGTATAAGAAAAGGTGGACATCATAACTCATGATTGGTTCATCTAAACACTAAACCAAAAATATTTCCATAGTACATATATATAAATCTAGTTAATGGGCGAATGAAAAAATAATATATTGAAATTTGAATTTTTGACAGAATTTAAACCAAAAAATTCAATTCTTTTGTCAAATTTTCAGCATATATTCGATCGATTAAAATAGTTATAATATAAATATAAAAAAATGCTTCATTCTAGATAATGTTAGTAACTAGTAAAATGGTATTCCAAAGATGTGTTTATAATTTGAACAAAATCGATTAATAACTTTTTGAGTTATCGTGTCCACCGGCTTGAAAAATTTAGTTTTGAGATAAATACGTTAAAAGTTTTACAATCGTACTGACGTGGCTTGATGGGCGGAACTTCCAAAATGTATAATTCTTAGAATATTACTCGGATTGATTTGATATTTTTGGATAATATTTTAAACACATTTCACTATTATAAAGATAAAAAAATTTCCATATTTTGAAATTTTGAAACCCACCTAACCCCTTAATACACATGTCATGGTTCAAGAATTCAATGAGATTTATATTAGTGAGGTATGATAATATTAATGCTTGTAATTTACAAACAGGTTGGTCGAACAGTTTTCCTATGGGAAGGATTATTTGTTCGAATGTAAAAAAAATCGATTGCAAAACTTATCGAGAATATTTGAAATAGATAAGAGAATTTTACGAGATTTTGGAATCAGTAATTCATACGATTCGTCACTCCTCTGCTATGACGGTTTTAATATCGAGACAATAAAGAAAATTATGCTCGATTATCATTGTGTTAGTCTAAACCCCTTCCCTCCCATTGTACTCGCTTGGGTACAGAAAAAATATTTTTTTTTTGCAAGAGAGTACAATGGAATCGAATGGGTTTTCTGTACCCAAGCGAATATAATGGAAGGGAGCATCAATTAATATTCCTAATTTGACTTCAATTACATTATGTTTAAAATTTTGGCAAACACAAACATCGCTTCGCCACTATGTTCACATGATTTGGCTTTTTCTGACCTTTTAGGGTCTCGAAATTCATATCGAAGAACATACAATGAGTCCATTGAGGTCATGAGAGGAAATTGTTCCAAAAATTGTTCATGGAAATGGGATAAGATGATGATTTAGTATAATCATACTTGTAATAAAATTTGTGGCAAGGAGTATGAAATTAAATAAATTTTTTTCTTTTTTTGAAAATTTTCACAGTTGAATTTGTATATTTGTTTAGTGCAATAAAATGATTTTTTTATACACCCAAAATTTTTATTTACATATCTTGATTTAGCACAATGAAAAGTGAAAGCACAACAAACGCGATTTCATACATTGAAAAATATATTACAAAAAACAACTTTTAATAAAATGAAAAGTATAAAAAAATGAAAGAAAAATTTACGCCTCAATCAAGTGCACACACATGCACATATGGACAAACAAGCCTGTATTATGCATATACATTACATACATAAGTACATTGTATATCAGGTTTGTTTGCTTGTGCGTGCGCACCGGTGCCGGTCAAGCAATCAGCAGGCAGGAGGTCACAAACGAGCCATGTCAAGCAGGGCAGTTAATCGACGATTACACCGTTAATGGCCTAACAAATTGACGTAGAAACAAGTAAGGAAGGGCTAAGTTCGGGTGTAACCGAACATTTTATACTCTCGCAATTTATTTATTTAACTTAATTAATATTATATAATACACAATTTGACCCACATATTCGTCATATATATTGTATAAAGTCCATTGAAAGTTGGAAACCATAATATTAGGTTAGAAGCACCGAGGTCCTCGTGTTCGATATATGGGGCCTTAAAAACCTATGGTCCGATTTCGGCGATTTTTAGAATGGGGCTGCCCCACTATAAACATAGTATTTGTGCGAAGTTCTGCACCGATATCTTCACTAGTGCTTATTTTATATATTGTAATGTAAACGATTCAGATTGTCTTCAAAGTTCTGGTATATAGAAAGTAGGCGTGGTTGTGAAGCGATTTGGCCTATTTTCACAACATATCATTGGGATGTAAGGAAACTATTACAAACCAAGTTTCATTGAAATCGGTCGAGTAGTTCCTGAGATATGATTTTTGACCCATAAGTGGGCGACGCCACGCCCATTTTCCATTTTGTAAAAAAATCTGAGTGCAGCTTCCATCTGCCATTCCTTATGTGAAATTTAGTGTTTCTGAGGTTTTTCGTTAGTGAGTTAACCCACTTTTAGTAATTTTCAACTTAACAATTGTATGGGAGGGGGGCGTGGTTATTATCCGATTTCTGTCATTTTTGGAATGTATAAGGAAAGGGCTAAAAAAAACGACTGCAGAAAGTTTGGTATATATAGCTCTATTGGTTTGCGAGATATATACAAAAAACATAGTAGGGGGCGGGGCCACGCCCACTTCCCCAAAAAAATTACATCCACATATGCCCCCTCATAGTACGATCCTTCATACCAAATTTTATTTCCATAGCTTTAATTATGGCATAGTTATGGCACTTTATGTGTTTTCGGTTTTCGCCATTTTGTGGGCGTGGCAGTGGTCCGATTTTGCTCATTTTCGAAAGCAACCTTCCTATGGTGCCAAGAAATAAGTGTGCCAAGTTTCATCAAGATATCTTAATTTTTACTCAAGTTACAGCTTGCACAGACGGACGGACGGACGGACGGACGGACAGACAGACATTCGGATTTGAACTCCACTCTTCACCCTGATCACTTTGGTATATATAACCCTATATCTAACTCGTTTAGTTTTGGGTGTTACAAACAACCGTTATGTGAACAAAACTATAATACTCTCTTAGCAACTTTGTTGCTAGCAACTTTGTTGCGAGAGTATAAAAAACAACAACAACACATAGAGAGTGTTTTGTATAAAAAAAGTGAAATGTGTAATCAACGGTATTTCTATTAATCAAATGAATTGTACGAGTTTATACCGTTATATTTACAAATACATTTAACTAGAAGCTTACATGTGAATACATACATGAAGTTAAATCTATTTAAACGCGCTGCCTTCAACTTGTTGCATTCACACGAGTGAAGCTGAAAATTCCACGTTTGCGCTATCAGTTAATAGCCTTATAACCGTTCATTAAGTTGGCTAAAAATGCACGAAAGACGACGAACTTTCTTACTTCCCCGAAAATAGCTCGTTTTTTGACAGTCATTTAAGTGCGCTATTTTAGGCACTTTTTATTTTATTTTTAGCTTTTCTCATCAACTGGAAAATTGCTCAGATTCGACGACGCCTCCTGCAGTGTCAAGGTTAAACTATGGTATTTTTTTTTTGCATTAAATAAATTTCCAATTTCGCCTGAAAGCTTTGAGTGAAGGCATGAAAGTGAAAATCATGCTGCACTCTACACTTTGAGCGCTTTCATAGCGTAAGTTTGTATGTGTGTCGTGGACTGAACTTGAACGCATTCATTCACTCGCTGCCACTAAAAAGGCTTAAGTGATCAATTATGGCTATATTTAAAATGCAATTTAGTTAGACAATTTTTATGGTTGTTTTTTACACTTTTATATGGTCCAATCAGAGGCGAAATTTGTGTGAAATTAACTATATTTAGTAACGCTGTTGGTACATATATAAATATATATAGATTAATACAGTGTTGAACAACTTTTATTTTCAAATTTATAAGCTTACTTGGAGCTTCAAAATACAATTTTTCTTTTTATATAATACTAAAATCTGGCAATATTTTTTCAATTTATAATACAATAAATTCCTTGAAAAAAAATTTCACCGGAAATATGTTGAAGATTTTTTATTAAATGTAGTCAAATTAACGGCATTTATAAAATTCACATTTTTATTTGCATTGTTAACCATTTAAAATAACTAACAGACAGCACAATTACTGCGTATTTATTTGCACTTTCGCATAACTAGAGGCACTTCCCCGAAAATTGAGCCTTCACCCAGGTCGACAATCCACAGCAACTCCAGCTGCGTACAATCGGGCATTTAGTTTCACTTTCGCTCCCCTGCGATTAACAACTGATGATTAGAAAAGCCTAACAAATGCCTAAGGCAACTTGTTAAATAGCTGTTGAAGTACACAATGGGGAGGAGTGCTGCACTAATGAAGTTACAAATGTTGGAAATAAACGCTCGCATATTATATATATTGAGCACTAAAAATTGTCTGCCACTCGCAGACTCGCATTCTACTGCCTCTTTGGCTCATTTCATTTTCATGCCTATTCGCTACGCTTCGTTATATTGCGATTTAGGTGGCCGGTTTTTTGGCTACTCGGTCGCCAAGCGCGCTGGGAGTCTGCGTGTGCAGTTGGGGAAAATGCGATTGTCTGCTGCCACATTGTTGCTTTCGGTGTGGCAGCCTTGCTATTTAGCATTAAAAATGCGCTATGGTGTCCAGAGAGTCCATGGCGTTGGCAATTTATTGTTAAATGCGTTTGCTTGCCTGTTGAACTGACGCTATCTATTTTTACTTTTAGTTCATTTGTTGTTGCTTTTTGTGTTACCATTTGCTGTCCGAGTAAACCAATTTCACTTGTGTGTGTATTTATCTAGCGACTGCGCCTTGCTTGTTCGCTTGGTGTTCGCGCATGCGCTCTGTCTGCAACGCATTCGCATGCTTTCAGCACTTTACTGCACCCTTCCGTCACTATCACACTTAATGGGCATGTGAATTATGTCATTGTAACAGCTGTGGCTTGTTTTTTACATTTCTACATTTTATTTGCATTAAAATTTTTATTTTTATTTTAATTTTTTTTTTTCATTTTTATTACGAATTTCAAACACTTGCCTTGTAAAAAGCTTGTCGCTTGTGTGTTACTTCAGTATTTATTTATTTAGTTACACTTGTTGTTGTTTTTATTGTTGACACTTGCTGCTGTTTAAAACTTATTTATGCACTAAGCTAGTTGACTTATAATATTTCTAAAGCTGTATTGTTGTAAAAATGTAAGTGTTGTTGTTGTTGCAAGTCTATATTTGGTTACACTTTTTATTCATTCAACTTTCAACTTTGCGTAGGTCGTTTGGTTACATATGCAAAATAACTGTACTTGTTCTGTCTTTTTACTGATAACTTTTTGTTGTTGTTATGCCTTAATGTCTTGTAGATTTCATTCGCTTTTGTGGCATTTGAAAGCTAGAATGTTATTTTAGTTATAAGCGCTTTTTATTGTTCTTTTGCCTGTCAGCGCTCAGTGTTCATGTTTAAGTTTGTGTCTTAAGTCTTTTGTGCAATCGTATAGAATTTGAAGGGTTATTAAAGTAATTTGCATCGAAACGTGTAGTATTTGTCATCGATGCATAATTAGTGGGCGGTATTAACAGATGTAGTAAAGTGGTTTTAAATTAAATGAGTTAATTTGTAGTATTGGTTTGTATAGATTTTTTTTAGTATAATTTTTTTTTAGATTAATTTTTAATCATAAATCATGCCTGAAGTAATCACGCAGGAAGTGACTGTGTGTTAAATAAATATTTGTTGTTATTTTTGGATTGACAGAAATCCTTTTATAGGGCTTAAGGCTGTATATTATTCTTAAAAAAACTTTTCGAAAATTTTTATTGCAATATGAAGATCATATTTTTAGATGTGTGGTTTCTAGAAGAAATACAATGCTTATATTCGTTATTGTCTTATTAAAAACTTCATTACTACAAAAAAACGCCCTATATTTTTCAAGATTTTTTTTTAAATTAAATTTTTTGTTTTTAATTTTTTATAAACATTTGTACCCTTCATTAAGCATATGTAAATCTTTTAAGCCACTTGTGTACCCATAAACTAGCAGCTAGAAAAAGTGTTACAAAAACAATGTGCAATGCAGGCGCAGCAATCACGCTGTGGCAACTGGCAACTCAGAGTTCCAATAAATAAATTTGGCAAACAAACACAAGCTGATTGCGCCCACGCCCTATTGAAAGCTAATCAAATTTTATTTTTAAAGTAGTATGATATTTTTTCGACATATTGGAAGCAATATAACGGAAAAGCTAAGGAAATAAGCATACCCACACTGCACCTTTTAAACTATCAAAAAACTTTTATGACCTGCGCACTCACATCTAATGTAAATATTGTATATAGAACATTATTTAAAAAAAATTGTATATAGTATCGTAAAAATATACTTCGTTGTATGGAGAACAATATGTATCTACATATGCATATGAGCATATACGTGTTGCAAATAAGCTAATTTTGCATAAGTTCATGCATATTATTTTAATAACTTGGGCCACACATGCAACACAAATGACTTCCCTATAGGAAAGCTGCAATAAATTAGAAATATCTATGATTTTGGACATAATAGTCAAGTTTGATCTATATGTACTAGCTCAAGCATCAAGACAGGCAGTTAAATTTGATTTCGAAATGGAAATACAAATTTTTGTAATTCAAGAAGGACTTCAAATATCGTTTAAAAGTCATAATTTGTCTTATTTAATATGAAATTTCATTTTAAAATCAAAAAATTATATATATATGGAACCTAATATGTCCCTATGTTGCTCTAAGATTACCTTCATGTCATATTAATCCAAATATTTTTATAAAAAATTTCACAAAAAATATTATATTTTATTCCTACACGGTACATTTGCTTCTAACTGTTTTTTATTGACATGGTAATGTTGCAATTTAATTGCTAAAAAATTAGTTTAAGGTTGCACCCAAGAACCAATACCCATACCCACACAACATAGTCTATACAAAATCATGTGTGTTTGAATAGAAACAATGGGTAATCAGCGCTGTGCAAACAAGAATATAATCATTTGTCTACAGTTAAAGGGCGCCACACACACAAATTAGTACGCCTGCACGATAAATGCGCTCGTGTGTAATTTCCGCTGCCGCATACGCCGTGTCATACCCGCACCGCCAACGGCAATGAGTTTGATTATTATTACCAGCAATGAATGGACGCACCAGCTGCTGAATTGACGTGAAGTGCATGTGGCATGCTACAACAGATGTGTTGCAATGTGAACTACAGCATTGTTGCAGCTGAGACACGTTGGCGAGCACTTAGCGGTGTATGTTAGGCAAGTTTCAGCGGTGGCTCTAAGTAAAGAGTAGCACATTGGTGTGTGTCTGCATTTGCATGTGAACCCGAACTTATTGCACAATATACGGTAACAATATAAATCCATGACATTCTTACGCTAACATACAGGTACATAACTGTATATATGCATGAGTGAAATGTTTGTCAGTTTATGTGCTTGTGGCATGCAATCAAGCCGAAAGATCTTCAACTGCTGATAAACAAATTGCTTTTAGCTTCTGTGAATTTTATAGCTCACATCTCAGCGTTGTTTTTTGTACATCTACTTAAAGTTATTTTTTGATTTTATTACACAAACAAATTTATCGCAATTATTTTCTCGCTGTAGAGTTAAGGCATTTTTTGTTGGAATACAGGGTGGTTAACTTGATTGAGGGCAATTTTGTCAGCAGTTTGCTACTAATGATGTGAAGCGGTTTAATAAGTGGATATTTTTTCAAGCGATACTTGCTGTCCTCTATTGTCAAGAGTTGCCAATTAATTTGAAATTATGCAATCAGGAAAAAAACTATACCACTCGTAAGCATTGTTATAAATTATATTGTTGTGTAAGTAACGAAAAGAAAAAATTTAAATATAATAATATTTTTTTTAACAGAGTTGCCACCGAATATTCGAAAAAAGTTTTATTCAAACTTTATTGAAATATTATTTTATTAAAATTTTATTGAAATAATATTTCATTGAAATAAAATTTTCACTAAATTATTAAAAATATGTCTTTTTTTAAATAGAGTTGCCACATTTTTCTAAATAAATGTTTTTATAATATATTTCATTGAAATTTAAAGCCATTAAATTATATTATTAAAGTATTATATTTCTCAGATGTATACTTGAAAATATTAACAAAGATTTAGAAAATATAATAAATTTTGATCTATATTAATCACCCTGTTTTTATATATTTATTCACTTTTCAAAAAAATGCACACCTGCGGCCGAATTTGATTGTTTTTATTCACTTAACCGAATTTATCGCATTTTTTATTAGCTGCGAGATATTTTTAGGAAGCAACGAAGCAGTTTCTTTCACAAATTATAGGTCAGAAATAAATTTTGTAGATTGCTGATACAGAGAGTGTGAAATATAACACGTTTTGATGTTATATAATTAAAGGCTTATTTAAAATCGTATATATACATATTTACTACCATTATAATGGTTTGTCATTTACAAAGTAAACTTGAGAAACGCACAAACTAAAAAATAATGTATTTCAAACTCCTTAAATCAGAGTATTGTTCAAACTAATTATTTTGTTTTGCAATTTTCTAAAATTAGAGTACTGTTATAGTTCATATTTGGTTACTCTTTCACGGCCACACGTGCTATTCCTCGACTTATCGCGTTGTCGCTTGTCGACAAACAACTTTTACTCACATCCGACCAAAGCTGTCAATTCGCTCCAAAAATCCAAAAAAAAAGAAATATTTTACACATTTGGTTATTTAATTGATTGGTTGCATTGCGTTGAAGTCAACGATTACTTGCTCACCACTAATGGTAACTGGAGTGACAGCTGTCAAGCCAAAATAAAAATAAGAAACCAAAAAGTTTATGGCAAAGTGGTGCATTCAAGAGCTCTGTGCGTGTAAAGGCACAATTATTATAACGGAGGATTATCTAAGTTAATCTCGGAGTGCGGAGATCAGTAAGAATGAATACTTGTAGACAATTAGTTAAGAACTTGATTGTGACTCGTAAATGTGCCAGAATTCTGTCACTAATGTTCTTACATTCAGTTTTTTAATATCACTTAAGCATATACAAATATGGCGATTATGATTTTAAACATATGTTTATTGTAGCGCCATCTATCGGACAGCTTTTTGTTCGGAATATTTTAATTTTTATGAAATATGTGATCAAAATATAAATTAAATGAATTGGAAAGAAAGATTACTAAAAAGTATTTCGCATCTATCGGATATATTTTTTTCGGAACATGCAATTTATTGAAAAAATTATGTATGTGCTAGTGACTGGGCCACATTTTGCTGTGGGTAAGGTATACGTTAAATTATATTCTAGTTAACTGTTTTATAAAAAGAAATTATCTAGGGAGCCACTAATTATTTGGAAATATAATCAAAATTAAAAATTGTTTAGGCAAATTTTGTCGGAAATCAGTGGATATCCCTCACTCTTTCGAAAAGCTTATCGTTGCAAATACATACTTTTACCACATTTTATTCTAATATCTACATTGTCCTTAACAGAAGTTAGAAATTCGGAAGGTGTCGTCGCCTACATCCACAGTAAAAATCTCTTTTGGGCTGTGACCTCGCCTATCAATTAACCACTCTTCCTTCCGTACCATGATCAAGTATTCCATATTTTATAACTTAATTTGAAACTGCATTTTTTTAGTCATTGCAGTAGTCCGATTTTGACCATCTACAATGCTAACTTTCTCATAGTGCCAAGGGTTAAGTGTGTCAAGTTATATTAGGATATCCAGATCAAGTTATCGATTGACCAATTGGCCAACCTGACTGACTAAAATATGAAATATAAACTATCCCATCTTTTAAGTTGGACCAAAGCAGACGTGTGCAAAATTTCATTGAAATCGGTTCTGTCGTTTAGGCGTTAATACCGGGCAAACAACGTGACAAGAAATTTTTATATATATTGATAGATAGATGATAATCGAATGGGGAATTTAATTGAACAAAAAAGGGTCAATTTGTCTATCATAATTTTTGTTTGATTCATAAGACCGCATTCTGATTACTTCGATGCATTTTCCAAAATTTGTACTTTGATTTTATTAGAGGAGCGCACTGCGACCTACGGTCTATTGTGCCCTCATTTGTACTTAGGTTTTATGAATATTTCATCAAAGTCAGTTAATACTGTGAATTATTTCTGTTGTGTACACTTTTTGAACAAGCTTTCTTCATGCTTTTAAGATTACTCAAATTCAATTCTACATTACTTACAGATACATACTTGAATTGTATTCGAATTGGTTTGTATTTCATTAAGAATGATAATCCATTTTTGTATATTATTAATTTACCTGAAAATAAATAAAATAAAAAAAAGATATTAATTGATATAATAAAGACAAAAAAGCGAGAAATGATATGATTGCCTAAATCTCAAGATAGATTTTAAATATTTTTGTAAATTTCGAAAAAGAAATTTTTCGCCATTTCAGAACTTTAAATTATTACAAATTTAACTCACAATTTACCAACCTCCATACGACTAAACAAGGACTAAAATGTACAACAACAAATATGTAGAGCACTACATTTGCATTTCGAGTTAATTAAATCTAAATAATTAAGCTAAGCTTGTTTCATGCGAACACTTAAGCACAATAATATTTAGCACAGTCAGTCAAAAGTGTTTAACGTTGAAAGCTCCCACCGTCTACCGGGTGCTAGAATGCATGTATTTATTTCAGGTATGTTTGGCTTTGTCTTCTGATTTGGTACACTGCCAAGCCACGCCACGACGCTTGACTGAGTTAATGAAACCATAGCAAATGGGTGGCTAATTGCTGGGAAATAGCGCAATCAGCGTAGACAGCCAAACAAAAGAACATGAGTGTAGAAATAGCAACAACAACAAAACATAGGTGTAGCCTCTCGCGTGAGCCGACACGTATGGTAATGAATGAATTGCATATACTCGTAGTATGTTCCTATATAATGGGCCGAGTGTATGCATGTGCATCTTAAGTATGAAGAATGTGCATTACAACACCGTTTCAATTCTCAAGCTTGCTTTGGGGGCGATTTGCTATGGGAGAAGCGTTGAAAATAGCCAATCACGCGTATAAAAACAAAAGCGAACACACAACAGGGTGTTAGAAAATTAAATAAATTGAATGTAAAAACAACAAGGCGGTGATGTTTTGTAGTAACACAGTAGGAAATTTGGAAAAGAGTGTGGATTCTGAAAAAGAAAAAATATTGTCTTAACATAAAGCAAGTCACAGCAAGAGAGCGGTCTGCCTACGAGAGAGTTCTGTGATCAATCTCAAAATTTTATATATATTATTCTACAAAAAAGATGTGGAACCTATCTGAATTAGCTTCCACAAAAGTATTTACGAATTTTTTTTAGGTATTTTTCTGATATTTTGTAAAAATATTATAATAAATCATACACCAATTCGAGTTGAACGATAAACTAACTTAAATTTAATTTAATATGAATATCAGTAAGAAAATTTCCTACAGGGTGTTATCCCGCCATACTTATATGAGTGTTTATACGATAATTCTTTGATATTCATTTGGGTGTGTTAGTTGCTATGATTTAAATGTATAAACTCATAATTAAATCCGTTACGAATCGTATTAGTGTCGCGCAGTTAATAGGATTTCAATGCAATTAAGCTAGTGAGACCGTAGATTCACATATATTTATAGATATATAGACAAGATACCAATATTTGACATTGTGATGTATTAGATTAACTAGTTATTTATGGGTTCATGTCCACATATGTGTGGAGAATATGTTGCAACCATTATACATATGTATGGATATGTAGGTGTGTGAGTGTGTATAAATCACAGTGGTTTCTTGATTGCTGATTTATGATGATATATGTATTATTTATATTTCAATGTAAAATTGAGGATGGGCTTGATTTCTTTAGACACCCGAACAACTTTTGATCACATGCATAACTGTGGAATGCTACGCAATGAGCTAATATGTTGAGTAATTTATATATAAACATACATAAACAAATATAAAGGCGAATGTTCGTTTGTTTACTTGTTGTTGCAATCGTAATGCCACTGCACTTAACGACCTTTACGGAAAATGTTTTGCTTGATTTTTGCTTTAGTTTGAATGTATTTTTGTTTACTGCTTGATTAGAATGGTTGTAAGTGGCATTTGCATGTGTTTATTTCGTATTTTTTTGGTTTTTCTTCGACTAACGTGATTAGCAGCTTGATTTACATAAATTTGTGTCTGTGAGTTTGCTTGAAAACCTCCAATTTGGGTACATTAAATATAATCACTGTGTGAATTCGTAAATGTGAAAAATATAAAGACTTTAATGCTTAAAATTGAAAAAATTCAGAAAAAAAATAAAAAATAAAAATAAAATAAAATAAAATAAAATAAAATAAAATAAAATAAAATAAAATAAAATAAAATAAAATAAAATAAAATAAAATAAAATAAAATAAAATAAAATAAAATAAAATAAAATAAAATAAAATAAAATAAAATAAAATAAAATAAAATAAAATAAAATAAAATAAAATAAAATAAAATAAAATAAAATTAAATAAAATAAAATAAAATAAAATAAAAAATAAATACAAAGTTTACAATATTTCTAATTATTATCAGCAAATTTTCTATGTAAAGATATTATGACAAAAAATAAAATATATAAAGTATGAACTATTAGTTAAATCAAGCTAATTACTATTATTAAAAAATATATAATAATATTTATTATAAATACTCAAAATAGATGAAAATATAACATTTATATATAAATAATAATTATCATTGAAATCAATACCTATTTTAGATCAATATTTATAGCCTTTTTATTTAAATGAAGCACCAATTACAGTCAATAAGCACACCCTTCTAAATAAATCAAGTGTCAATCGTGTGAACTAAGTGTATCAACTAAAGTAATTTGTTCACACGGTACTTAAACAAACAACAACAAAAGCGAAAGAGTCACCGCACAACAATTAGCAAGTACTTACGCTCACACTAAAGTTTAACTTCCAATATTTAACTACATATTTATGTACGGTATGTTTTGTATGTAAGCCTGTAAATGTGTGTACACTTCATTTGCCATGTAAAACACACGATTTGAGCGCCTCAAACCTCCCGCAGTTTTGAACTTGAACTTGAAGCAACTTTTACCAAAGGCAGCAAAGCGCTCATAACAATAACAAATGCAAATACAACAACAAAAGTGTGTCAGCAGCGTCATCATAAAGTGTGGAGCCTATCAATACAGCAACAACAACAAAAATGAAGAAGAAGCAATCACAAAAACATAAATAAATAAAACATGACGCGGCGAAGATTACCAACACGCATATATCTAGCAACAACAACAAGCACACGTGTGTGCACATGTGTTGTATGTATGTATGTAGACTATATTTGGGCTGCGACGGCAGCAAGCATGCGCAAATCATGCGTGCGCCAAATCAAACAACAACAAAGTCGAGGAGTTGAGCTGCGAAAAATTCGAAAATGCGAAAAAGGAGAACGACAGAACGACAGCAGAAAAGCAGGCCGAAAACAAATAACACCTGCAATAACACTGGTGGCCAGCTGAGGTGTTGTAAACAATGACAAATAAACAACAGCAGCAACAACATGTGCTGACAATAAGAAGCCGTGCTCGCGCGCAAAGAAGATGAAAAAGCTAAAAAAACAGTGTGCTGGACTATGCAGCACAGCCCAGCAGGTGCATAAGTGGAGCCAAATGTCTCACACATGTGTTGTTGTTGTGCTGGCTATTTGTCTACCGTTGACTTATGGCGACACATGTAACGCCATCACTTATTAAGTTGTAACTTTACGAGACATTTACGGCAAAGCGCTGCGCTGCCGCAGTAGCTTTAGACATTACAACAACAAAAAACAAAACAAAAACATATGAAGATAAACGTTTTGTTTACATTTCGAATGCGTAAACGAAGCGCGCGCAAATTAATTTTGTCACCTCCTACGGCAGCATTAGATAAATTAACGAATTTGAATAACGAAAATGCGTCACAAAGCCGTGTGTGTCTTCAGTTCAAATGCCGCTAGGCAAAGCGTTAGCTTTAGGTCTTGTGCGTATGTTTACGCATGCGCGACGCAGCTAAATGACTCGCCTGCCTGCCTACGTTCATTCATAATGCGTTTGAATTTATGCGTATGTAAATGAATGTTTATTCGGCAATAAGTTATTTTTAACTTTTTTTTCGGCTTTTTTTGAGCTCCATAGTTAGTAGTTTGATACCGCTTGGGTGCTTTAAAATAGGCGTTTAGCATAAAACGTTTAGCGGTAAAATTTTATTGCTTACTAATTTAGAGGTGTCAGAGTGTTAATAGTCATAAGTGTTTAACGGTAAAACATAAACAATACGATTTTATGTTTAAATGGGGAAAAATTAAACAAATGGTTTACAGCAACGCTGCTTATGAGATGATTTTATAAAGCCGGAATTCATAGCGATTGTTATTTAAATTGAAGTAAGCCATTTTTTGTTATTTCAACAAAGCGCTTTTTTGAAAATATGAAAATTGTGTGCTATAAAATTGCATTTGTGTCAATTTGTGTTCAAAATTTTGGTTAGTTTCAGACAGTTGCTTTCCATTTTATGATATAAAAACTTTACAAATTGTCTTCAGAAAGATATCTGAAAGAAACTTTCACTCAAACTTCTGCATTTTATTATTTTTTATTTGATTTTTTGCCAACAAAAGAATATTTTAATAAATATGCATATATATTTTCACCAAGTAAACTATTCACCCATATTTATATAAAAATATTAGTGACCGTGTGATAAATATGACCTGAATATTTGTATATATAAGGCATTAGGGGCTTGTTAAATTACTTTTTTCTGCCTGAACACATTGTGTGGGAGAAAATGCCCAGAAAATTATAAAAAAAAATCAGTAAAATGGAAAAAGATATAATGTTAACTGGTTTTTATTGAAATTTGGAGAAAAATATAACGTCTTTCTGAGAAAAATTTTCTAAACAATTTCTATAAGCTATACAGCGGAAAGACTATTCAGGTGCACTTTTAAGTATCAGTGATATCCCGCATACACTTATGACTTGCCAGCTCATTAAATTTTCTGTTTATTTTGAAAGCTTTTAATTAAGTTGAAATCTTTAAATAAGTTTTCCACAGCACGCTTTCATTATATAATAGCGAATTTTTAATATTTTTTAAATGAAAAAAAAAATTACATAATTAAAAAACACTGATTTTCAATTCAAACAAGCAATACTTTTTTATTATGCATACAACAAGCATTAAATATTCATTAAGTGTGTAAACATGTTCGCTGCAACGCACCAAAAATGGTAAAAGAAAACACCGAACTAAATGTCTTTATATGAAAATTCATGAACTTCATCCTCGCCATAGATATTGCAAACAATGGCGCCATTGTGTTGGCGAATGTCGCTGCCAGCAGCAATTTGGCCAAAACCGAGCATCCACAAATATTTTGTGTTGAATATGTATGCATGCTCCTCACACCATAAGAGACACCACCTGACAGCCGCACTGCGGTCTTTAGTGCTATTGCTAGTGGCAAATGTGGTTTAGTGGAATAATAGCGTATATTTTCGTATAATTTTGATATAAATATTGCAGTTCATATGAAAATGCAACATACTTTAAAAACAACAAAAAATCAAATATTTTGAACCAGTTGGTTTGGACTACTTTGTGCTGGCTGTGGCCTGCCGTTGCTTTGACAGCAGCTGAAGTCGGCAAATGTCAATTGAAAAAGTTGCCCATGACATTTTTGGCAAACAAGTGCACAAAAGCGAACAACAACAACAACTCTATGTTTGCCTTTTTATTTCTTTCTTGCTTGTTTTTTTTAATTCTAGTGCAGTTAAGCCAAGCAGCAGCCCCAAAAATTCCATTGACAACATTTTGTTGTTTTTTTTTTGTTGAAATTCTTTGCATGCTTCTCATATTTTCACAGTCACGTTTTAGTTCATAATTGCTTGCCAAAAGAAACTTGAAAAAATCGTTCACTTTTGGGTATTATAAATCTCAGTGTTTATGGCAAAATTAATGAAATAATTATAAAACTGCCGTTTAGGCTTTAATTATTTTCGTATAAAATTGATTGAAGCATCATAAATTATGTTATGGTCATTTTGGAGAGCATAAATGTTTTAATTCTTTCCAAATATGGCTTGGAATTTCGCGGAATTATTTATTTTGTGGTACGGCATTTATCTTTTATGGGCATAAATTAGTTCAAAGTTTTTTTTTTGTGGAAAATAGGTTAACTAAATTATACGCTTTGTTCTATTTTAATAAATAATAAATAGTGATTCATATAAAATTTTGGGGAAAAAAATTATTCCATTCAAAAATGTACACTCAAATATTTTAGTGTCGAAAGAAATTTCTTAGAGATAAAAAACGTTGTATGTATGTTATAAATAATTTTTTATTTTATTATATTTTATTATATTTTATTTTTTATTTTATTTTATTTTATTTTTTATTTTATTTTATTTTATTTTATTTTTTATTTTATTTTATTTTATTTTATTTTGTTTTATTTTATTTTATTTTATTTTATTTTATTTTATTTTATTTTATTTTATTTTATTTTATTTTATTTTATTTTATTTTATTTTATTTTATTTTATTTTATTTTATTTTATTTTATTTTATGTTATTTTTTAAATAACAAATATTTCGAATATTTTTCCATACAGCCCAGCCAACATCCAACCTAAAATTATTGCTCGCAATTTATTGTTGTTTTTGCGTATTTATACATATATTTTTTTTTTATTTTATTATATTATTTATTAATATATTTATTATACATTTATATGTATTTGAACATGCGCAATCGTACGTAGGTGTGCGTGTTAGTTGCCATTTAATTTACTTGTAAATCTCAAGGTGAACCTAAACAAATGCTGAAGCTGGAAATGCCCGCAATTGTTGGTGTATTTAACTAAGTTTTATGCTAGAAACTAGTTTAATGTTGGCCAATTACATCATAAGTGCTATAATGCTTTCTGTTTTTGCAAATATTTATATGGAGGAAATGAATTGGCAAATATGCCGGACGATAGATTAAAACTTTTGCTCTGCGACTGTGAATGACTGTTGACTTGTTTTTGTTGTTGGATTAAGTAAGGCAAATAATTGTAAAATTATTATATGGTGCATATAGGAGTTGGATTTCAAGTTGGTGGTGCTTAATAGTACGCACAAAGTCAAAATTTTATCAAATGTAGCTGAAATTAGAAATGCCTACCAAAGCTAAAAATAGTAAATATTAAAAAAAATTTAAAAATAAAAAATATTATTTTTTTAGATTTTTTTCCCTCACTACAACAGCAATAAACACCGACAGAGCGCTGAAACATTTACACAAGTCCCTCAATTTGTCATTTTTTTATTTACACCAAAGAAAAGTGCTCGAGATAATATGGGTGAAAGTGCACAAATTAATTTCACTCCCACAGTCTAGTTGACGTGCGATTAACGGTGCTGCTTGCCACTGACTGTGCAAAGTGATTAGAGAGGCAATGACCAGTCTGCTTTGCGCTTGTTAATATTAAGTAAACATATGTCAGCATGACACTGTAATTATACTCCCCAGTTACTTCACTAATTTATGACGCACGCCTCTAATTGGACAATTGAGATGGGTAGGTTATTAGTCTACACAGTTACTCGGTCAACAGGTTCTGAAAACAATTTATAATTGGGAGTAAAAAGTGGTGGAATTGAAAAAAATGCTTTTGAAATAAGTTATTATACTACCGTTTTGTGGAAAATAGGTCGCAAGATTTGATTGTGGGGTCCAAAATGAGAAAATTTAACAATTTTGTATAATTTTTTTTTCGAAATTAAAAAAATGATTCTTGTGGAATAACTGTTGAGTTTTTAAGGGGTGGGACTTCAAATTAAAATTACATTAAAAATAGACAAATGATAAAAGCAAAACAAATCGATTTTTGATAAAAAAATCGTTTACATCAATAACTATGTATTTATCGATAATTAAATTATCTGAAAATATTACTAATAATTTTATTTATTTTAAATTTAAAATTATTAGATACTTTCCCAAGCTGCAAGTCAATAAACTCAAAAATTCGAATGTTAAACGAATGTCGCTTATGTTGTTGACATTTTTATTTGTGTCAACTGTTAAGGGTTAAGTGTCATGTCGCTGGGTTAAGTATGTGAGTTTACTAATGCCAAAAAATTGAAAATAGTATTAAAATAGTATAGTGTATAAGCCATTGCTTATAATGCAAGTATTTGTGACATAAAATGCTGAGTAAGCTGCTACACCCACCAAACAGGGAGTGAGCTTTATTTATGTGGCCACAAAAATGCAAGTGCTATAAACTATAGTATTAGTGCAAGCGCTTTTTGAGGCTTAATTTTGATTTTATTTTTGCAAATTGTGTGTGATTTTTAATTGCTGCATGTGTTGCAGAGGTGTGTGAACGTTACGAAATTTGTTTGGATTTTTGTATACTAATAAAGGGTGATTTTTTAAGAGCTTGATAACTTTAAAAAAAAAAAAAACGCATAAAATTTGCAAAATCTCATCGGTTCTTTATTTGAAACGTTAGATTGGTTCATGACATTTACTTTTTGAAGATAATTTCATTTAAATGTTGACCGCGGCTGCGTCTTAGGTGGTCCATTCGGAAAGTCCAATTTTGGGCAACTTTTTCGAGCATTTCGGCCGGAATAGCCCGAATTTCTTCGGAAATGTTGTCTTCCAAAGCTGGAATAGTTGCTGGCTTATTTCTGTAGACTTTAGACTTGACGTAGCCCCACAAAAAATAGTCTAAAGGCGTTAAATCGCATGATCTTGGTGGCCAACTTATGGGTCCATTTCTTGAGATGAATTGTTCTCCGAAGTTTTCCCTCAAAATGGCCATAGAATCGCGAGCTGTGTGGCATGTAGCGCCATCTTGTTGAAACCACATGTCAACCAAGTTCAGTTCTTCCATTTTTGGCAACAAAAAGTTTGTTAGCATCGAACGATAGCGATCGCCATTCACCGTAACGTTGCGTCCAACAGCATCTTTGAAAAATACGGTCCAATGATTCCACCAGCGTACAAACCACACCAAACAGTGCATTTTTCGGGATGCATGGGCAGTTCTTGAACGGCTTCTGGTTGCTCTTCACCCCAAATGCGGCAATTTTGCTTATTTACGTAGCCATTCAACCAGAAATGAGCCTCATCGCTGAACAAAATTTGTCGATAAAAAAGCGGATTTTCTGCCAACTTTTCTAGGGCCCATTCACTGAAAATTCGACGTTGTGGCAGATCGTTCGGCTTCAGTTCTTGCACGAGCTGTATTTTATACGGTTTTACACCAAGATCTTTGCGTAAAATCTTCCATGTGGTCGAATAACACAAACCCAATTGCTGCGAACGGCGACGAATCGACATTTCACGGTCTTCAGCCACACTCTCAGAAACAGACGCAATATTCTCTTCTGTACGCACTGTACGCATTCGTGTGGTTGGTTTAATGTCCAATAAAGTAAACTGAGTGCGAAACTTGGTCACAATCGCATTAATTGTTTGCTCACTTGGTCGATTATGTAGACCATAAATCGGGCGTAAAGCGCGAAACACATTTCGAACCGAACACTGATTTTGGTAATAAAATTCAATGATTTGCAAGCGTTGCTCGTTAGTAAGTCTATTCATGATGAAATGTCAAAGCATACTGAGCATCTTTCTCTTTGACACCATGTCTGAAATCCCACGTGATCTGTCAAATACTAATGCATGAAAATCCTAACCTCAAAAAAATCACCCGTTATATATATGTAAAGAAATACCTATAGAAATATATATATTTTAATATAATAAAATTAATTTTTTTTAATTAACTAAATTATTGCATTTTAATTTTTTTAATCAACTAAACTATTTTTTTGTTTTTAGTTTTCTTACTTTTTTTTGAAAATATTTTTTATTTAATTAATTTAAATTAATTTTTTTAATTAACTAAATTTTGCATTTTAATTTTTTTAATTAACTAAACTATTTTTTTGCTTTTAGTTTTTTTACTTTTTCTGAAAACATTTTTTGTTTAATTAATTTTTTTAATTAACTAAATTTTGCATTTTAATTTTTTTAATTAACTAAACTATTTTTTTGCTTTTAGTTTTCCTACTTTTTCTGAAAACATTTTTTGTTTAATTAATTTAAATTAATTTTTTTAATTTTTTAACTATTTTTGAAATTTTCATCAAAATTAAATTCATAAATCGAAAAAAAAATGCTTTTTTATTAACTATAAACAATTAGTACATATATTGCTTGTAGTACAGGGTACCTCGAATTCAAGTTTATTAATAAAATATAATTATACAGTACTAACTGTATTAAATATTATATTAAATAGTTTTGATGGTCAGTCATTAATTAAATGCTTCACGCTTCACCAACGTTTGTTTACACTTAAGTATGCAGTAGGTAGGTTACCTAACAGTGCGTTATTGACCGAGTTATGGCAGCCGGTGCAAGCATTCTTGTTTTTGAGGGTATTGGTGCATGACAACTAAACGAAAGGTGTCATGTGAGAGACGCACTGAGAAGATTTATTATAAAAGTTGAAGACTTTTTATAAAGGTTAGCAGCGCACAGTAGAATTTCTGGGAGACTTTCAGTGAACTAAGTTAAGAATTTGGATGGGTAACTATAAATCAGAGCTTTTTAGCAGTTGAAAATATTTTAGGGATTTACAGAATTCACATAAAAATTAAAATTTTTGAAATTCATAACATTTTCATAATTTTTTTTATCTATTTATTATTTTTTTTATTGACACATAAACACTTTTCTTCAAATTTCTTTGCCAACACCATGTGCTCTCATAACATGGAAATCTAACATTTGGTTCACTTGTTATGTGAGTGAAATTTAATTTAATTTCGTTTAAGTAATAAAAAGTATGCAATAAAAAATCCGGCAGTGCAGCCGCGGTCAACGCCAAGCCGTTAAAACTAGGTAAACTCACACACATAACTATTTATGGCAAAAGATTGCGTGTTGAAAGTGCTAAAGCTAAGTTATGTGCAATGAAAATTGTTATAAATTTTATTTTATGGTGCAACAATTTAATGCAAAAATAGCAACAACAACATTTCACATTGAAGAAGCAGCTAGTGTTTAACCACAATGCGGGCAAGTGAAATGGAAAGTGGCAGATGAGGCCAAGAAAAGCAAAAGCAAAACAGAAATATATAAGATATATATATTTATACGAAAATCTGTCAGTACATGTGTATAAATGTGAGTGAAGCGCTAAAAAGCGAAAGTGTGCTGAGGTAAAAATGTGAAAAAATATTGAGAAAAAAGTAGCAGACAATAAATGAAAAAAATGTAGATTTCGTGCGTAGCTAAAATATATTGCACTACATTTTTGTGTGCTATTGCGAATATTAAAAAACTAAATTTCATAAAAAATTTTTAAATAAATTTTTTTCATAAAAATTTTTTTTTATACATTTTTTTCATAATTTTTTTTTTTTTAGATTAAATTTTTCTTAAATATTTTTTTTTGCGTTTAATTTACTTTCTGAACGCTTCATTTAACCCACATGCACGCAATTTAATTGCCACTTTTAAGCATAGCATTTTTATCTTAATGAAAATGAAGGAAGTTGCGTAACAAAAAATATTTGCCTTTGCGGCGTAATATTGTCGTTAAATGAAAATAAAAACCTAGCATTTTGTCTGTCTGTCGGAAAATTATAAAATTTACTAACGCGCAGTGACAGTTTTTGTCTGCATGCCATTGGCGTAGAGAGTGTACAAGTACATATAAATACTTATAAAAACGCGCATGCGGTAAGCCGCAACTTGCATGCGCCAAAGCGAGGAAACTAAAGACTTAAGCAACGAACTTGTATGGCTGCAGGGAAAACATGCGGACAATTAAAATATGCTGAGGCATTTTTTTGACTTACAATTATATATGTTTGGCATGTTTATAGACAAATATGCAATTGACAGACATTTTTGTTAATAAAAATAAGAAATTTTTAGTGACTACAATGCAAGCTGTGCGAGATCTTTGATAAAAAAATAGTAAAAAAAAATATTTAGTTTATCGCTTTACAACTTATTGCGCTTCAAACTGCGCATAAATAGCAGTTAATGCTAGATAGACCACCAGCTGACTTCCGCATGCGGAAATCTAACATTAACTAGACTATATACTATATACTCACCAAACTCTATACTAACATTTAGTCAAGTGTGGGAATCTGTGTTGGCGCAATAGCGTGAGAATACTTCGTGTTTAATAATTGATATTCTATTCTTTACCGTTTATAATAAGCGGAACGTTTAAAGTAAAACACATGTACAAATATACAGACATACATATATGTATGTATAGAAGTCAGCAGACGCTCATAAAAACGTGCCCACATCTCTGGGCTGTGCACTAAGTAATTTAATATGTGTTTATATGCCATATATTATTTGAAAAGAAAAAAACAAAAAGCAACAACAAATTGAGCGCATAGCTAAATAGTGTAAATAATTGATTTTAGTTACACTTTAAACTATCTCAAGTACATACATATGTATGTATGACCGTGGTATTTAGTACAAGTGTGTGAGTGATTTGCATATCTTGAAGTCTGAGACTCAGTGACTAGTATTTATATTTGTTTGCAATTATGCATGTATTTAGTAAAATTACTCTTTGTGTTCAATAAATAAATTATAAATAATAACTGTAAAAGGTGTGTTCAAGTGTTGTTGTTGTTTGTTTTTTTGTTTGTTGTAAATTGAACTTGTTTAAAATATATGTAAAAATAATAGAATGGACCTAAGATAAAATGTAGAAAATGTACGATTTGCTTGATGCTGAAGACATATAATGATATCTGATACGGTATCTTCATAGATCTATTTTCTTTAAAGCCGTTGCCTTGACAGTTGAGTCTAAGCCATTGGAATGGATTCATATTGTAATATTATGCGATCATCACGTGACTATCCCTAATAAAATTCAAATTAACAGTCTGAGGCTCAATTTAATACATAAAAGTCCCACAGTCGGTATTCTGTGACGACGAATACCGATCAAATCATGGAAAACATCGAGTTAGACCGGCATGTGGCATCCCGTGACATCGCCCAGGAAATGGGAGTTAGTCATCAAACTATTTTAAAGCATCTGCAGAAGGCTGGATACACAAAAAGCATGATGTTTGGGCGCCGCATGATTTGACGCAAAAAAACCTTCTGGACCGAATCAACGCCTGCGATATGCTGGTGAAACGGAACGAACTCGACCCATTTTTGAAACGGATTGTGACTGGCGACGAAAAATGGATCACATACGACAATATCAAGTGAGAACGGGGTCGTAGTCGAAGGCCGGTGAATCGTCCCAAACAGTGGCCAAGTCGGAATTGACGGCCAGGAAGGTTTTGCAGTGTGTTTGGTGGGATTGGAAGGGAGTCATCCACTATGAGCTGCTCCCATATGGCCAAACGCTTAATTCTACCATCTACTGCGAACAACTGGATCACTTGAAGCATGCGATCGACTAGAAGCGTCCAGAATTGGCCAACAGCAAGGGTGTAGTGTTTCACCAGGACAACGCCTGACCACAAACTTCGTTGATGGCTCGACAGAAGCTAAGGGAGCTCGAATGGGAGGTTTTATCGCATCAACCATATAACCCGGACATAGCGTCCAGTGATTACCACCTGTCCTGTCCATGGCGAATGCCCTTTTTGGTATAAAGTTGAACTCAAAAGAGGTTTGTGAAAAGTGGCTGTCCGAGTTCTTTTCAAATAAGGAGGTGGGCTTCTACGAGGGGAGTATTATGAAGTTGCCTTCTAGATAAAAACAGATTATTCAACGAAATTTGAAATAAATCCGATAACTGTAATACTTTTTACAGAGCATATATACAGTAAAAACAGCGATATTTTTATGCTCACATAAAGCGCACATAAAGCCCACAATGTTAGTTATGCTTAACATAAAACACTATAAATATATGATTTATGCTATTTATTATGTCTAGTTTAGGTTAAGCCACATTCTTGTCCATTTCTAAATTTAATTAAATCAGTTCTTGAGCCGTAATTCAGTTCTAGCATGATGTAATTATGCTATAAGATTAACAACACAGACTAAGCGCTTTGTCACCAAAGTAAATCATAACATTTTTATGTCTCAGCATAGACTTTACTAACTATCCGCACATAAAATAAGCGTTCGCATTTCATTATGAACGTAATAATTCGTTCTACTTTTAATTGCAACAATTTTTTTTTGCCACTTAGCATTGCGTTAATTAAAACAAGACATTATTTTAACGCCATTTAGGTAACAAGTCATGTATTCAAATGAGTGCGCGAGCGCGACCTGTTCTAAGCTAGATAAGCAAAATGACAGTTATTTACGCGACAAATAGAATGTAAAAGGTGTCTACAAAGAAATCGAAGCTTAGCAACAGGTGTCTTTTGTGTAGAAAGAAAGGAAATGTTGCTGGAGTTTGTAGAGGAAAAAATTAACATTTAATAAAGACAATTAAAGTAGAATTAAAAAATAAAATATAAAAAATATTTTACATATAACCTACAGACACACACACTCTTTTGTTGCAAGTGTTAGCACAATATGTGTAAGCCACAAAAATTCATAAGCAAGCTGGCCGTTCTTAAAAAATCATGTCACATGCCGATGCGTGTACGAATATATATGTATGTATGTATGTAAGTATGTATCTTTAGTGCCTACAGCCACGCTAGTCACCTAAATCAATGCCTGTAGCCACTATTTGGATTAAGCAATTGTGGGGACACTTTTTTTGCGCCACCGGTGCTCTACGATACTAGTGAATGGCTGTCTCGGACTGGCTGACTACTGTCGGTAGTCACTTGCGCTGTTGTTGCAATTTTGATTTGTTGTTTCGGCGTTTTTTTTTTGGTTTTTGCTTTCAACTAACACTTATCGCAGCTAGTCAACAAGGCTTATTTATAACAAATTATGTGGTTTAATTAAATTGTACGACATTGTTTATCTATAAACATGCTATACAAACATATGTTGCTGGTGAATATGTGCGATTATACATACATGTATCTATGTATGTATGCATATGTGTATGTCTTGCTCGAAAATATGCGACATGTTGAAAATGTTGTGTTCGTTGAACGAAACGTTGGAATTATGAAAAATATCGAACTTGCCTGCTTATTAAATAAATAATTGAACCGAATCAAATATGTTGCATTAGGGTGTGCTATAAACATTTTTGTTGAGTCTTAAATTTAATTTTATTCAAAAACATATTTTAATATTTTTTTAATAAATTTAACAAATTTAATTTTTTAATATTTTTTTTTTAAACTTAAATTTATTTTTATTCAAAAATGATATTTAAATATTTTTTTAATAAATTTATTTTTTTAATAAAATTAATTTTAAATTTATTTTTAATCAAAAAAAGTATTTAAATATTTTTTTAATAAATTTAAGTTTTAATATTATATTTTTGTGCTAAATTTGGAATAGGATATTTAGCCTAAAACTGAGTCTTAAAATGTTTTTTATTTGTAAATTTCAGAAAAATTAATTTATTTTTTTAAATTAATGATTTTTTTATAACTTTTACATTAGGGTGCGGTTTATATACTTTTTATCGTCCAACATAAATGTTGATACATTTAAAATTTTGAGATGTGGTTTCTTAAATAATTTAGACAAATGCTTTTTGAGTTCAATTGGTTACTTTTTTGCATTTTTATTAGGTTTTGTGGTTATATTTTTTTTAGATTTTTATCAAAACTTTAAAAATATTTTTTAATTATAACTTACATATTATATATGCAGAAAAGGAGTAAATTTTTAAATTATATTTAAAATTATATAAAACAAAAATGTGTAAAATTAAAGATTTCTAAATAGCAGGATTTGATTAAAAAATTATAAAAATTCTATAAAAAAATATTAACTGTTTTTCATAATTAATTTTGTCCAAAAAAACTACACAAACTACATTTTTTTTTTTAATTTTTTTAATAAAATTAATTTTTGTTTGAAGTTCAAAATTCACGTTCCTAATAATTTGGGCTTATCTGCATACAAAAATAAAATTTACAAAAAATACAAAATTATAAAAATTAAAAATAACCTGAATTTAATTAGAACCACCCTAATGCGCCAACAGAAATTGAGCAAAAATATGGCCAGATTGTGCAAATTACCATGAGGACACATAAATAAATAGGCAAGCTAGCACTTTTAACTCGCATGTGTACATATCAACATTTTTATTAATTGCTCACAATTTGCAATTTAGCCGCATTGGCACACATGTAATGTTACCACAATTTTCGTCTATTGAATTACTATTCAATTAGTATGCTAGTTTTTCTTTAATTACGCTTAATTGACATTAATAAGCTGATTGGGTTTAACCGAAAAATGCAACGCTTATGCTGCACAGTGTTTTATACACAACACAACTCAAAGAGAAGTTGACACATTTACGGCTGTAACATCTACAAGCCGTTAGTTGAAGTGTGTACAAACGGTAAATCGCAAACTGCATAAGCGAACGGTAGAATGTAGTACAGCAGCTTAGCACAAAATTTTGTCGAAAAAAATATAATATTTACGAAATAAGCGTCACCTGCCAGCGCTCAGACAACAAAATGGGAACTAACGCCATAAATTAGCACACGAAAGTGTGGATGTCAAACCAGCCGACAAAATAGAAATAAAATGCATTATTTATATGTAGACTGAAAATTTCGAAAATTAGCAGAAAATTTAGCAAAAAATTTAGTTTTCCACAAGCAGAATGCCAGAAATCGTAACAAATGGCGACTCGCATGGCGATTGCATAATGTTGCATGCAGTTGAAATAAATATAAAATGATAAATAAAATAAAATAAAATCGCAACTACATGCTGCACAAGTATGTAAATATAGTTTAGTACATTTTAAGGTTGTTTAGACGGCGCGCAAGTGTCGGTGTTCAAATATATATTTTGCTACAACACTCGTGCTTGTGCTGAATAAATTTATTTGAGCGCGAGCCCAAAAGGCACCGACGCTGACTAGCACAGACTAGACAAAAAAGAAAAAAAAAATACAGAAATATGTGTGCATATATAGAATAATAACACAAATAAAAGCAATAACATTTCCCGCAACACGAAATAAATAAGAAATAAAATGCCAGACAAGCAATAATAACAACAAACAACAGCAAAATTTACAAGTCAGCCGCCTAAGTCACTAAGCTAATGCATACTAAACTAAAGCAAACTAGTCGCAGCAAGCAGTCACACAGATCAGCCAGTTAGCAGACCAACTAGCGAGCTAGCTAGACAGCCAAGCAAGCAACGAGCTCTGCAGTCAAACAGCCAGTCAGTCAACCTTCCAATCAACCAAAACCAATAATGAAATCGAATATTTGAATGTTTTCTTTTATTTACCGCAAATATTTCCTATATTCATTGCGACTTTGACGCTGTTCTTAAGCCATAAACACATACACACACATACACAAAGCAAATACAGACGCTTGCAGCGAAAACAGCACAAATTGCAAAGGCGGCGTCAACACACAGTGTTGCATGTGGCATATGCTGAGTGCTGTTGTTGTTTGCTCATACACATTGTAGGCTAAGCACGTATAGGCTTGTGCTAGACATAAATTGGCTGCTGCTGCGGACTGCAATGACAGGGCTTGCATGCTTGTGAAAAGCAGTTGAAATGGCAAACATGCGCCAATAGAATTAAGAAATAATACTAAAAAGAAATTAAAATTTTAGCACGAGTGTGAGTCCGCTTACTATGTACAAGCAACAGTGGTCAAAACTGTGTCTATAAATCGTGTCGAATGCTGAAATTCAATTTACTTATATTTTAATTGACGTGTGGATTGATAAATATGCTTTAAAATCTGGCTAAAAGCATGTTCACAGCGTATTTTGTGGCAAGTAGGTGGCTAGACGTGTTACTTGCGAGTTGAAAGGCATATACTAATTTACAAAAATGACATAAGAATTGCATTAAACGGCTGGTACATATTAAAAAATAAGAACTAAATGTGTCGATGAGTTTCTCAATAAAAATTTTACGATGTCTTTATCCATCAGTTAAAGATACAAAATTCTCAGACATACATTGGCCTCAATAACTAAGAACTGGTACTACTAGAATTATTTGCTTTATATTATTATAACCGCTACATCCTTTATCGAGCTTCACTAGATATTTCGAGACCTTTATCAGAAACTAGCAGACCGCTCCGTCCTCGCACACGATTGCGATGCGAAGAGAATGACTTGCAAGCGATTTTCAATTTCAGATTAAGATTCTCCATCAAGGAGTCTTTTTGATACCCTCACCTGGGAACTATTTCCAAAAGTTAAGATTCGAGCAATAAATATATCCTATGTTACTCAGCGTGAATGTAGCTTTCCAATGGTGAAAGAATTTTTGAAATCGGCACAGTAGTTTTTGAGTTTATTCTTTCTCTTGAGCCTTTCAATCTAAGCAAAGTTTAACGAAATGAGTAATAACTATAAATGTGGTATATTACATCTTCAACTTTAACATGCAACCCTGTGTTTAAGGTGTAAGGTAATATGAAGATTGCTCATAAGTTCTTGGCACCTTATATTTAATGTATCTCTGAAAGCTGTCTTCCAAGCGATATTGACAGTCAAATTAAGTATCTTGATAAGATAGAAATTACAGCGACATTTTTGAAAGAATATTTAATTTTCACCATGTGGTGAATTTCATTTTGGTAATAGTAACACATTAATAGTAATACATGGTAACAGTAATACAGAGGTCTAATAGGAATTCATTGAGCTAGTTTTTCGAACTTTTTTTCAATATATCGTTTGACCTGATTCTTTATTGGACCTCTGATTGCATATAGAATGCTTATCATCGAGCAATAGTTTATCTAACTTAAAAGTAAGGGAGTATAGTTTTACATGCGACGATCTCGCTTCACATTTCAATACTATTTGATTTTTGTTAGAACTCAAAAATTATTTGAGATTTCATTGTGATAGTTTTGATATTTGAATCCCTAAATGTATCACGTTTTGATGACAAAGTTTCTATTAAGGAACATGGACTGTTTTTATTACTTTTGGCAAGATTTGTGAGGCGTTCGGGCATTCAGCACTCAATAATAAGATCAATATGGATCAACTGCATTTATATCCGAAACGAATGATATTTAAAATTTTCTGAGATAGGTTTCTTAACACTTATCAAAATCATCTCATCATAGTAAAATTAGTTAGAAATTTCGAGATAAAAGAAAAGGCCTATGATCCAATATGAGCGTTGTTCATTCACGGGGTTTTGATAGGTTTCTAAGAAAAGCAGCAGAGGAACGATATGGCCCGTATATTAATCAGATAATGGAGAATTAATAATGGATTATTGAAGTATAGATAAAGTATTATGGTAGGTTGTCGGAACAAGGTTAAAATTGTATATATAAAAAACCTTCATATAAGCTTTTTGCTTCTAAAAAAATAAATAATATTATTTATTTGTTCTAAGAGTCACAAGTTGTCTTAAAAATAAGCTTGACGAATAAATTCTTAAATTACGATTAACTTTTGCATTATCACCTTGAACAGACCAGTATAGTCTACGAAAAATGCCTCTCATATTCTTATGTCAGTACTACCGTTAAGCACGAACTCATAAGAAATGCAAATATCTATGAAAGTGGTATATGCAAATCAAAAACACACATTTCCATAGCACTACTTAACTTACACTTTCCGTGACACACTTTGTGGCAAAAGTAAAAAAAAATATGAAAACACCAGTGGGTACATGCGAAACCAACACATTTTGCTACGGTAGCCAACAACTGCATGGCAATTAACCTATGCAATTCGTGCTTGGAAGAAGAAGGTAAACAACAAACTCACAATGTGAAGATGTGGCAAAAAAGAAAAGTTGTAGCAAGGCAAGAAAAAAAATGAAAATATGTGGCGTTAGCCAAGAGTTTATATAGTAAATATACATATATATATGTAAATGTGTATGTATACACTATATATAGTTAGTTATGTGCAGTTATGCGCCGATTTAATAGTCTCAAGCACATTAATAGCGCTGCTACATTGTAATGTTATGTTGGCTTGTGTGTGTGTGCGTGTCGTGTCGGTCTAATATGCTTGACTTGTTTTGCTAACTCTTTTTTGCGGCTAAACGACGGCGCAGACAAGGTACAGAGGTATACATTTCGTATGCTGCTCACTTTCTGCTGTCACATGAAACGCATTTCGCGCATGCAACGGCCAAGATGCCACACAGCTATAATTAATACAAGTGTGTGTGTGGAATCCACAGTGCTGTGGCATGCCACAGTGCCCCACTATTGTTCATAATGCAAGGCAAAGGCAAAGGCGCTGTGTTTACTACATACAAGCATACTTGTGTGAGTTGTCACATATGGCAACGCTGTGCATCACGTTAGTGGGTCTCCACTCTCTAAGCTTGTTTTTGTTTACATCTTTCTGCGCCAGCAATTGACGTTGGCACGTTTTGGTTGCACGTACAAGTGGCAACGGCACACATGCTACAACTACACCAGCGCCATAAAATATTGGCGCACATGTTCATTTCTGCTCATGCGTGTATGTGTGTGTTTTTATGCGTCGTCTGCTGTTTAGGTCTGTTACACTGACCCAGTATTTTGATTTGCTTGTCACTGCTGGTGATTGCCACAGATACGAGTATTTGTTATTGTTTTTATTTTCTGTGATTTTCTTACTTTAGCTCTGGCTCTGGCTGCATTTGGCTTGGCGCGGCTTCACTGTTAAGCGCCGGTTTTTTGCTTTTGCTGCCAATGCTAGCGCTGCATGCCACCTGCCAGGCACTCACAAGTGTGTGTTGTTGTTTATTTTGCGGCACTTTTCTGTCGGCAACACACACACACACACGTGTCATGTAACGTCACTTAGCGTCGCAACGCGTAAATGGCCATTGTTAAATTAAATGTGCAACATAACAATTAATGCTGCGTTATTTACTTGATTTGAGGCAGACATTTTGGCATTTGTGACGTTGTGTTGTTGCACGTTGTTTGGTGTCGCTTGTTGCCTGTGGCCTGTCGCTAGGTGATTTATTGTTTGCTTATAAATTTTATTGTTTGCTGAAAGTTGCCATCATCATCATTATCACTGGAATGTGGCAAGACTAGTTCTTCTTCATCGTCTGCATCGGCAACTGCTGCTGCTGCTGGTCATAAGAAGAGTTATTCGTGCCACATAACGGTGTAAAAGATAATTTGATGCATGCGCGCACATTTGTGGCAGAAAATAATCATAAAAGTCAATATAAAAAAATATATTTATTCTAGCAAAGAAAGCTAAATGCTTGAGCGAGTAGAATGCGCATTTTCACATACGACTTTTCTAATTGACTTAAATTTCAAGTTCGTCAGCAAGTTGGTCGACTAGTTTTTAGCAATAATTTTTATAACTTACAACTTTCTAGAAATTTTGCCATCAAATTTATTGTTTTTTATAAGAAAGCTTAATATGTTCAATCAAGACCAGTTTATTCATTAGAGTCTTTTTAACTGGGATAACCTCAATTTTATACCATACCATAAGTATTTTGTGATGTTATAACAGTAAATAGTGAATTGATTAGAAAGACAAGCACATACCTGAAAATAAAGAGAAGGAAAATCATTAGTTATTATTTTGTTTTGGACATAGATAAATGTATATATATATTTATCAATTTATAACAGCTCAAAAGGTACATAAGTAAACTTCTAAAAATATATATATTCTATACTTCAATAAGTAAAAATTTCCGCTACAGAATTTATAAGGGTTGCAATTTTATCAAATGAATAAACCAACTAAGAAATATTATAGTGCAGGATTTTTGGCTTCCTAAGGGATTTCATATAAATTAAATGAACTAAAAGACTTACATTTTTTTTCACGAATTATTTATAACATATTATATGTGTTAATATGTAAGAACATGATGCGATTTTTTCGTTCGCAGAGCTTAGAGAAATTTATACCGACCTTTCATGAAATTTTGTTTGAAGATTCTGGATGAGCTTCTTATTGGTTAAGCCACAAAAATGAAGTACTTTTTAATTATGCAATTCTAAGGTTGCAAGCACAAATCCCACAGTAGCATCTGACATGGATGGTAACATAAAATTGTTGCTGATATTTTTTATAAACATATCCCTCCTTCTGGCAGTTTGGCGCCAATTGGTTATTCCAAGCGAAGCCAGGTCCCTCTCTACCTGGTCCTTCCATCAGAGTGGAGGTCTCCCTCTTCCTCGGCTTCCACCAGCGGGTACTGCATCGAATACTTTCAGAGCTGGAGTGTTTTCATCCATTCGTACAACATGACCTAGCGCGCTGTTTTGGACTCGGCTATAACCGCGTAAGCGGTGTCTACGCCAGTCAAGAAGAAGAAGAAGATATTTTTATAAAAGATAAAGGGAATCCAATATTAGCATTGAATGTCATGTTAACTCACAAATAATGAAGAAAAATTTGAGAAAAATGATAGCATGAGATCTATCATAATATTACAGATATTAGAGATTGCATTTTTACTGGCTTAACTTCGGAGTTGTGATTGTTTCTTCAAACATTAAATAATTGTGTTTTAGTTAATAAATAAAATAAACTTTTTCAGTCGTAATGTTTGTGCAAATATTTTGTGTCAAGCTGTGGAAGCTATTGTTTGTTGGTATTGCAGTAACTCCTGATTTGTTTTGGTTCAACCTTAAATTTCCGATTCTCTTTCCACTTGGTTATTCGATATCATCGCAAAGACTATTGTTTGGTATTTTATTTGATTTATGCTAAAATGAGCGTTAAATGTGTTAATATATAAGTAATAAGTAATTTCAGATAAAGGGAGGGGGGGTAAGGTTTGACAACTTTTTTTTAAATTTTGTTTATCTTTTTTTTCTGAACTATCAACATCTCAAGAATATTGAGTTAAAGTTTTAGGTCATTCGGAGAAAAACTAATGATGTTACAGCAGGTTGAATAACGGTACCTCTAACTTAGGTTTGCGCGCCTTCCAGCTACCTGCGCTGAGTGTACAAAACTTTGAATCGATTTTCCCAAATATGTAATTTTTAAAGTCGGTGACCAGCCTATAGAAAAAACTACTGCATCGGTCGTTTTGAAATTTTGTCGATTTTTTCCTAAAATTTTTTTTTTATTACTAACAATTTCACAATAACAAATAGGTCGATTTTTATACTCTCGCAACCTGTTGCACAGAGTATCATAGTTTTGTTCACATAACGGTTGTTTGTGTCACCAAGAAATATAAGAGTTAGATATGGGGTTATATATACATAAATGATCAGGATGACGAGTAGATTTGAAATCCGGATGTCTGTCCGTCCGTCTGTCCGTCCGTCCGTCTGTCCGTCTGTCCGTCTGTCCGTGCAAGCGATAACTTGAGTAAAAATTAAGATATCTTAATGAAACTTGGAACACATGTTCCTTGGCACCCTGAGGAGGTTGCTTTCGAAATGGGCAAAATCGGTCCACTGCCACGCCCACAAAATGGAGGAAACCGAAAACCTATACAGTGTCATAACTATGCCATAAATAAAGTTATGAAAATGAAATTTGGAACATAGGATCCCATTAGGGGGGGCACATTTGGATGTAATTTTTTTGGAAAAGTGGGCGTGACCCCGCCCCCAAATAGGTTTTTTGTATATAACTCGCAAACCAATAAAGCTATATAAGCCAAACTTTCTACATTCGTTTCTTTTAGCCATTTCCTTATACAGTCCAAAAATGAAAGAAATCGGATAATAACCACGCCCACCTCCCATACAAAGGTTAGGTTGAAAATTACTAAAAGTGGGTTAACTCCCTAACGAAAAACGTCAGAAACACCAAATTTTACATAAGAAATGGCAGAAGAAAGCTGCACTCAGATTTTTTTACAAAATGGAAAATGGGCGTGGCGTCGCCCACTTATGGATCAAAAACCATATCTCAAGAACTATTCGACCGATTTCAATGAAATTCGGTATATATCACTTTCTTGACACCCTGATGACATGGGTGGAATATGGGCGAAATCGGTTCACAACTACGTCTACTTCCCATATAACCCAATTTTGAATTCCATCTGATTCGTTCACTTTATAATGTATTCATAAGGAACCAATGAAGCTAGCGGAATAAAACTTTACATAAATACTGTATTTGAGCTGTGACATCACTTGTTAAAAAATTGTCAAAATCGGGCCATGACTTTTCAAGGCCCCTGAAAACCTAACCTGTGCCTAAGGTTAATTTTTCACCGAAAATATAGGTAAATCCCTCAGATATTTTAATGTAATTCATTCCATCTGAATTTTTTTCTTATAACAGTTTCTCTCTGTACCTGAAATGGTAAAAATCGGGTCATAACTTCCCCCAGATCCCATATACCTAATTATAAGTAATATTAAATTAAGTGCTCACTATAGTCTTCGATACATTGTATCTTGGTGGTGAAAACGAGTGAAATCGGTTTAGGAATTACCTCAGTCCCCATATACTATTTATGATGATTTTCGTTATTCCATTGAACTTTATGCCGAATATATGGGTCGAATTGTGTTGTCTTTATAAAATTACATCAATAAATTGCGAGAGTATAAAATGTTCGGTTACACCCGAACTTAGCCCTTCCTTACTTGTTTCATCTAAAATCGTCATTTTGGCTTGAAAATAGTACCAAAAATTGAAAAATTAAAAAAACAAACTCGACGTCAATTAAAAGCTAAACTAATAAACTAAAGAAAGCATTTTGATTTTTTGGTTTCAGATGATCCAGTGATGCTGTAGGCTGGTCACCGCACAAACACTTCTTTTCGAGGTGCCTGCAGAGATCGACGATAAATCCGTAATTTCTCGCTATTTTTCGATAAAACTCTTTTTAAATATCCTTCAAATGTTGTACTTTCATATAATAATAAGTAAAATAAACCTACAGCAATAATATTTTCTAAAAAAAATTATGAAAAAAGGTCTTTTTTCCCCCTTAATATTCAAGTATATCCTGCATCCTGATTTATCATACATGAATATCACTTTTATGTAAAAAAAAGACCGAAAATGGTTTCGTAGTAGGCATAGTCTGTAGATTAATTAAAGGCAAAGTTTGCAGATATTTCTTACAAAATTGCTAGAAATTTAAAATCAGAAAACGGTTAAGTCAAAAGAAAGAACGAGATACTCCTCTAGAATTACAATTTTTTTTAAATTATTTCTTCAGATTGAAGAAAAGGAGTTTTGATAATATTATATAATAAAAATAATAGATTAGTCCTTTTTAAGGGGAACAAAACTATTATACTCTCTTTGTTGCGAGAGTATAAAAATTCGTAGGCTTTCGAACTTTTATTTAAAAATTTTTTCTGTATAAAATTTACTAAAAGGCACTATTGTTGATTGTTTGCACATCGCTAGAAATATGACTCATTCATAGCGAATGGTTGTGGTAACGACCTTATGGTCTTAATTTTAAACTTAACTTTCAATTAAAACCAAAATATACTACTAAATATTTAGTTTATTTAATTTAAAAAAAAATTGTTAAAAATAACAGTTTTATACAATTAGATTTGTGGTAATAGCAAAAAATACACGTATTTTCCCAGTATATTTGATTAAATTGAACCGAACCTATTATTAAAAATTATTTATTGTATATAAGAAACCACCCGCAGCAATGCGCAACCCAACTGTTGATGATATTATTTGATTTACGAAATTACACACAGCTTTTTAATTAAAATTATAACAGCAAACGCTTTAAACTATAACAGAAGCACTGGCTAGACTAAAAATAAATGGTTGAAACGTGCTAAACTAAGCAAATAAAAAAACCTATAACGGTTAAATATTGCAGTGAGCAGGTGAGCTGCAAGCAGCGAGAATGAATGAAAAGCCACAAAGCAAAGTAAAAGTTAATAAACAGAACAAAGTTAGACCAACGGTTAACTGTATTGGCAGGCACAAATAGAAAATCATAATGGAAATCGATTTAAAAGTACAGCAAAGGCGCAAAGCGTTTTGTTTTTGTAGCAATTTCAATAATGAGTGTTCTCTTTATTAGCCGCGTAGATCATTTTGTTTTTGGGTTTAAGGCCTTGTGCTGTTTGTGCGGCAAAATGGCGCCATTGTTGGTGTTATTTTTGTATATATTTTTTTGCTTGCAATTAAATGCGCTTAAGTGGCAAAGTGTTAATGTGGCATGATCATTATATATATGTGTATGTGCGCTGGATTTTATATAAATGTTTGAAAAATAAGATTTTTTTTTTGTATTTTTTTGCCTCAAAACGATTTTCAATAATTTATGCCAATGCGCAAACAAGCACTTTAAGTACACAAGTGTGATGGCTAAGTGGCAGCAGTGCACCTTTGCGAAGCGGTGGCAGCAATTTCCGTGCGCTGCTTGTACGTGGTAAAAATACGCTTGGTATGCAATTTAGTTGCGCAAAGGAGCGGCAAATGCAAATAAACGCTATTTATAGGCAGCACATTCGCGCATTTGGCTAAATAAACGCTTAGCTAAAGCAACATATTTGCATAGAAACTATTTAATTTTGGTTAATTTTCTTTAATTCAATATTATTTTGCGTTTTTTATTTATGAACGTTTACCGCGGCGTTGGCGTTGCAGGCAGTTAAATATAAAAGTGTTTATATCGCATTACCGACCCACCTGTTTGCCACAACAGCAACAAACACACACATACACACATTGTCAGTTTATTAATAATGACTTTACCGTTTTCTTAGCATTTATTTCTACTGCAAAGGTATCAATTTCGGCAAAGCTAACATTGTCGGCATGTCGGCTTGGCGGCGGCGCGTTTGTGTCTTAAGTCTTTCGTTTATTTAGCTCATTAGCATACAAAGTCAGTTAGTTATACTTTGTTGTTGGTGCTACTAAAATGCAATCGTTGAGCGTTATGCGAACTTCACATGCAATTAGTGAAAAAAGTGCGAAATAAAAATGCAAATAAATATTCACTATTGTGTCGAGTTGAACGGCTTGAGTGCGATCCGTTCACACTTTGTGTTCGTTTGAGTTGCATTGCTTAGTTGCACAAATATTTTTTGGCAATTAAAAGCTTGATTTTTTGTAAATTCCTACCTTTTGCTTTGTCATTAAGCAATAGTAATAGCATGAAGTGATTTAGTCTACCATGAGCATAAGCAATTAACATTGATTAGTAGATTTGGTTTAATTGTCAATGTGATCGATTAATTTGCAGAATGCTATGGGTTATTGCATTTGTCATGCCAGCACCCTGTACCTTCATAGCAATTGCATTTGAAATTATTTTTTCTTATATTTGATTACAATTTAGCAGTGACACTCCCACACATCACATGTAACGGTCATTAGTGTTTGCCATGTATCAACCTTAAAAAAATCCACTCAAATCAAATTGTGCTTGGAAGCTATGTTTAAATTAAGGGAATGTCATTAATTATTTGTTAGAAACCTTGAACTGTTTGTCGCTATGCTAATGTTGATTTACATTTGTGGCATTAATAAACATTTATTGCTGAAAATTTAAAATGAGTAATTTTGAACCAAAAAACAAAATAAAATAAAATAAAATAAAATAGAATAAAATAAAATAAAATAAAATAAAATAAAATAAAATAAAATAAAATAAAATAAAATAAAATAAAATAAAAAATAAATAAAATAAAATAAAAAATAAATAAAATAAAATAAAATAAAATAAAATAAAATAAAATAAAATAAAATAAAATAAAATAAAATAAAATAAAATAAAATAAAATAAAATAAAATAAAGTAAAATAAAATAAAAAATAAAAAAATAAAATAAAATAAAATAAAATAAAATGAAATGAAATGAAATAAAATAAAATAAAATAAAATAAAATAAAATAAAATAAAATAACATAACAACATTTAACATAACTTAACATAAGATAGCATAACAATTTTCTGAATTTTAACAAATTTTCGTACTGCATTGTATATATTTTATGAAAATATTGATTTTAAATTTCATTTTGTCGATTAATTATTTATTTATTTTTTAATTTTTTTCAATTTCAATGACCTAACACAAGTTACTTTAACTTAAATCAAACTATGAAACGGTAAGAAAATTTTAATTTCTTTTATTTAAACTGTCGTTGTTTTTCTTTTAAGCACAACTCATTTGTGTCTGTCATCGATGCAGTTATCACGCGCTCTAGATCTAAGTTTTAGTTCGTGCCACTCAACGAGTAAGTATTTTCATTGAAGCAACAGCAGCAGGTCAGGCGGCAGCTACCAGCTGCGGCAGCTAAATAAATATTTGTGGGATTTTTCTGCTGGCTCTGCAACAGAATGGCTGAATTTTAAGTAAATTGAATGAAGTGAGTCTCATGAAAAACTGCAAAATCAAGATCTCAACCTGGTGTGACATAGAAAAACGTTCGAATTAAAATAAATAATAAACAGATGACAAAATTGTGAGATTATGATATGAAAAATAATTATAAATAATTCGCAAAAAAATATTTTTTTTAAGAAAAAGTTTATAAATTATAAAAATATGAAACAAAAATATTTTTAATTTGAATAAAAATTGTATCAAAAAATTGTTACTGGTTTTAATATGAAAAATCTAATAAAATAAGTTAGTTAGTTTTAGAAGTGTAGTATTGTTGAATTAGTGAAGTTGAACCACTGCTTGAAGCAAAATAATTTTATTTAAGAATTTTTAGTATTACTTAACACATTTTTTCAACAGTTCAAAGTTTTTTTTTAAACAGGAAACTTAAAACCAGATTTTCGTCATTTGTTTACTCAAGCCGCATGTTAATCAATCTAAGAAATTCATTAGTGCCGGTGAATCAGCTGCATGAAAGCACGAAGAAAGCAGAAGATATATTTCTTCAAAATATTTATGAATATTAAACGGCGAACCAGTTCTTAGACAAGCGAATTGACAAGAAATCAGTTTCAAAGTTATTAATAGAGAAACTTGTTCAGAACAAGAATACTGCTAATATTGGTTTAATGAGTTGGTCAGCTGTTTCGTTTAGCTGGTCACGTTCTTCATGCAATAAATAACAAAATTTTTTTCCAAAATTATATATACCTGTTTAGGGTCTCTTTGTTTCAATGGGTCTCCACGAATTAGTCTGTGTGAGGATCACGTTCATATTTTTATAATATTAGCCATCTTCATAACAGGTGTTAAGAGAGACGATATATAATAATTTTGGATTAGGACACCTGAATACCGTTATTACTTTCCAGTCTTTAATTTAATTTATGAAACACAAATTGTTGTTGTATAAAGTGATTTAAGCTGTCGTCAAACTAGTTAATAATTGTCTGCCAAAGCATTTGCAGATAAAAAACGGAAACAACAGCAGAAATTGGATTTATATTGATATTTGAATGAATCTTGGAAAGCTATAAATTTTAAATATTTATAAATTTAAATAATAAATTTTGGTAATTTTTTTCTGTTCGATGTAGTTATTATTCAGGATTGTTTCTATAGTTCTTTGTGGTATTTTTTCATTTGAATATTTTCTTCTACTACTTCAGAAGAATAATTGAAATTTAGCTATGGATGAGTATTTTTGTGAATCTCCATGACGTACATATATCACGATTTTTCGATATCAAAAAAGTTTCTGGAGATAAATTATAACTAATTGAACGACAAAGTGCCTTGAATTTATCACAAATCACTTTGGGCGCCTAATTTTTTATTCTAATTTGTCAAAATGACGATAAGTCCAAGAAGTTTCAACAGTAGTATTGTGAAGTTTAGAAGAAATGATATTATTTAAGAGAACGGTGCTCCGATCAATTCCTTAAATAATAATTTCTTCACTTCTCTTTAGACCTAAAACTTAAACTATACCAAAAATATACCAAATGCCATAATTTTTTTATTCTTATTTTTGTTAGTTACGCTCTGACATGCAAATAATGATGTCAAAATCATTACGCTTCATTACATTGTATCTGACATAATGATAACAACAAAAACTAAAAATGTACCCAAATTCGAGTGCGACGCATGCGCAGTGCAATGACTGACTGACCTGACTGACAATGATAGAGTTAGTGTGGGTAGACGGAAGTTTATTCAGATTTAGCTGACGCAAAATATATGAAGATAACGAAAATATGTTGTCAAATTGTTTCTTTTTAATTCGAAGAATATTCTAAGTTAAACGGCTGATTTGTTTATACAGATGAATAAAGAGAAATATTTTTTCAAATTGATACCGTTATAATTTGTATGAAATTCGAAATATGAGTTCAGCAGACTTCAGCTTTAGCATCACACTCATACACAGTGTATATGAAACCATAGAAATATTTTTGTGACTCTTCAATTAGAGCAATTAGTTTACTATATATATAATTTATGTACTTATTTTGTTGCTTTATTGTTACTTTTTAGTTTGCTTAACAAACTGACTTTATTAACTCACTTTCGTATGCATTTTTGGCTTTTGAGTAGCTTTTGCTTTTCGCTAAAGAGCTTTGCGCAATACAGTGCACATTGTATTTTCATTTGGATTTGCTGCAACATTTGCGTGTTTTCGACAAACGCTTGGCTGCTTAATCGACCAGCAGCAGCAGCAGCTTGCATTTATTTAGTTGTCGATCATTGAGCAACAAGCAACATGGCAAAGCAACACCCAACTTACACCTGCCCGTTCAAGTGAAAGAAATTTTACAACATACTATTTGCAGTTGTTGGCGCAAAAATAACAGTACAAATGTGTAGTAGTAATGTATGTATAAAAATATATAATATGTGGCCTGTTATAAATAGCTGCGTCTTGCTCGCTATTTTCAGCAACTAATTTGGGTTTTTCATGTGTCGCATTTGCATGTTGAGTAATTGCATTTGTTGACAAATAAATTATTTAATTTGCTTTTACATTGTTGAATTGCGTTTTTATTGTTGTTGTTGTGTGTTAACTTTGTTACATATGGTCAGTTTCACATGACTTAATTTAGTCACTGGCAAGTTTGTGTCTTAAGTCTTTTGATTTGGTCTACATACACACTTAGCGCTTGGATTTAATGACTCATTCACCAAATGGACATGACGACATACACTATGTATATATGTATTATATGTATATGTGTTTTTATGTCAATATGTCTGTAGATAAATTAGTGATGTAGGTTATCAGTTAACGCTAACTTAATTAAGTTGTAAGTGGATTTACGTGCAGACAGTTGAAGTGAAGTCATATGCAATTGTAGCAATGAAATTTGAGCGATTGAAAGGCTTGTGGAAATGAATTTTGCGAACTTTGAAATTTCTTAAATGAATAGTACAAAAATTCAAAGATTTTAAGGTCAAAGAAAATTAATTAAGCAATTTGAAGTCAATTTCGCACTGACAACTTAGCTCATAATTCGTCGAATAGGACTTTAAAAATTATAAAAATGTATTTAAAAACCAAAAAATTATTGAAAAAGCTCAAATGTGTGTCTAAGCATGCTAACTGTATAATTGAATATTATAATTTTCATGCAATATCATTTCCGCATAACCATTTTCACTTAGCTAGTCTTAGTCCCCACTCGAGATCGTTACACCCATGTGACTGCATTTCCTTATAAATACCGTTTCATTAGTTCGAGCCTATTTTTGCGCATAAACGCTGTTGGCCACACAATTTGTTTTTCAACCAAATGCTAGCCAATTACATATAACGCTGGCTGCTGCAAGGGATTTGCGAATAAGCACCAAAGTTAGAAGCCAAATTGAGTGGTAGTTGGCCAGCAATTTAATTTGATACTTACAACTCTGGTATTGTATCAACATTCATACATACTTATACTGAGTATTTGAGTCCTAAAAATGCGCGCTAACAAAGTGCCACATTGCGGTGATTATCGTTAGCGCGGCTCGCAGTAATGTCGAGCACTCAAATAATATTTGAAAAATATAAAAAAGAAATGTTAAAAAACACACTTGAAAAAAATGAGCTAAACAAGTAGGCAGTCAAACGCAGTGGGCGGTTCATGCCACACACGTCGTGCAACAAATTATTTGCAAAATTGTATAGTCACTTAACGGTGTTTCACTTATGGGAACGTGTGTGGACTTTAACGACAATTATGGCGGAGTACTTACACAGGCATTTTATGCTCGAATAAAGAGGTTATGTAAATCTAGTTGGCATGCAGGGTCATTTACCAGACGCTTTTGGCACATTTGTGCTCTGTATGTTTGTTTTGAGCCAAACGATCAAACGATGTTGTTTTTGTAGCGTATAAAGTAGTTTAGAATTACATACCTGAAAGGAAAAGAGAATAAATATTGATTAGAAGGATTGCTTATAAATATGTATGATTATTATTCAATTATAAAAAAAATAAAATAAAATAAAATAAAATAAAATAAAATAAATTTAAATTAAATTAAATTAAATTAAATTAAATTAAATTAAATTAAATTAAATTAAATTAAATTAAATTAAATTAAATTAAATTAAATTAAATTAAATTAAATTAAATTAAATTAAATTAAATTAAATTAAATTAAATTAAATTAAATTAAATTAAATTAAATTAAATTAAATTAAATTAAATTAAATTAAATTAAATTAAATTAAATTAAATTAAATTAAATTAAATAAAATAAAATAAAATAAAATAAAATAAAATAAAATAAAATAAAATAAAATAAAATAAAATAAAATAAAATAAAAAAAATAAAAAAAATAATAAAATAAAATAAAATAAAATAAAATTAAATAAAATTAAATAAAATTAAATTAAATTAAATTAAATTAAATTAAATCAAATTAAATTGCATCAAATTAAATTAAATTAAAAATTTTAATTAAATACTGAATTATTTACGTTTTATCTAATTGTTTTTATTATTTAAAGTATGTTTTAAAATCAGGTTATTCCTGTCTGAATTAATTAATTATAATTTATATGTTATAAAAACACATTTTAGTATATGTAATTCCACATAAAGCCGAGAAATATTTTGAATTATTTAATAATTGAATTGCAATTTTTTTAATTATTGTCCAAAATTTTTCATTATGAGGAAATTATTTCCTTTAATATTTTTTGGCAATTTAATTTCTATTTTAATTATTTAATTAAATTGTTGCACAGCCTTGCCTAATTTACACAAATTATTCAATTAAAATTTCCTTAAGAAATTTAATTGGCTGAAAATTCCAGCATGTCACCAAAAACAAAAAAATACAAGACAATCAGCAAACTTTACACTCTTCTTCGCATTCTGCTTCTTGAGATGGACGGCTTTCTGTCACCAGAAAAATCTCCAATCAAAATGGGCATATAAAAATTACTCTGCACTTTGGGGAGCTGTACCACTTGTAGAAGAAAAGCCAATTTAAATTAAGACAAGACGAAGAGTACGTGCAGACAAATGGAAGAAACCAGAGGGGCAAAAAAAAATCACAGACTTACAACAAAATTAAAAGTGTTGTCAACAGATAATGACAAGAGTAACGAACGCTACGCGGTTGGTTGACATTTTTAGCTATAAACAAGCTACTGTCAACAGCTGCTGCTGCTGCTGACAACAACAACAGCACAATGGCAACAATGTGGGTCGAGCGCGCGCTTAATGGTGTGACTGACTGTGCTACAAAGTGCTCAAGAAGTGGTGCACATATACTTATATAGCGGTAATACTGAGCTCAGCGTAATAAAATTATAAAGGAACAATAGCAGCAGCACAACTTGTTGCAGATTTTTATTTTTATCATTTTGCTTCTAAAAAAATGGAAGAAGTTGCTTTAAGACAAAAAAGAAAACCAGCCTTGTAAACAAGCTGCTGCTGCTGCTGTGGCACGTTGCACGTACACGACGAGGCAAGCGTGAACAATGGGAGTAAAAGTACTGTGTCCATTTTTTATTTTTTATTATTATTTATTTAGTTGCTTTCTTTATGTAATACTCGAATGCTTTAATGCTTTTTGGACTGAATGAATTTTACTACACTTTTTTACCGTCGCACATTTGTCTGCATTGTTAGACGCTTATATAACAGGGCATTTCTCAGTAGTCCGGTCGAATGATTAAGCGAACGTGAATGTGTGTGCTGCTGCAAATCAGTTCGTGTCACGTTGTTTTAACTTGATACCGCCGAAAATAGACGGCAACGACACACGTAGAATGAAAGGCAAACAAACGCCGGCTGTCACTCGCTTGACTTATGTCATGGTGCACAGTTTTGTTAAATAACAACAACAATAACAAATGAAAATAGCAACAAAACTGTTTTAATTGTGTGTCATTTATGTCCGCGCTATCAGCAGTTCATTACTTGCCGCTTTGTCATTATTTATTTATGTATCGCATTGCCCACTCATGCCAATTAAACGCTTTCTTCGCTGTTTTTCTCTAAGTCACAGCTGTGTGGTAACATGGACGCCAGGTTTACTGCGGTTCAAAATAGTGCACTTAGGATAGATATGCTGTCGGGCCCAGCTGATTGTAAGTTTTTCCTTAAATTAAACCGTCGCATTGCCTTTTGCTCTAGTACCGCTCTCTTTCCCCCTCTCTGCCTCTCTCTTGTCCATTGCAAGTTGTCTATAAAATCCAATAATTTATTACTTTGCTATTTGTCGTGATAAACGTATGCTGAGTGAAATATGCGCTTTTACCTGGACGCATGCGCCATATATTCTGTGTGCTTGCAACATTTTATGCAATTGTGCAACATTTGTCACATGTTTGGTTGCTTGTATGTAATCTGTGTGGCTGTGGTAAGTGGGGTTTTGTGTTATGCATTTAGTTTAGTGACTAATAAGTCAAATGGCGAAATTAATTGGTTTCGTGAAGTGGTGTAAAAGGCTAAGCAATGGTAAAATTGTATGAGCAATGGCTATTTTTGGTGAGATATTTGCATATGTAAATTGTTTTTTTTTGGTTTTCGTGGTGATTAGGTAATATTTGAATGTGCCTTTTCGCACTCCATTAGTGTTACAATGCTCATGTTACTCTTGTTACCAAGTCAATATTTACTTTCGATAATTTTTGTAGAGCTAATTGATGATTTTTTAATCTTAGTGTGTCTTTACAGTGTCTTTCGCTTCCAAAAGTAATTTTTGTGCAATTTTTCTGATGTTTTGACACTTATAGCATTTTCACACATGAGGTAATTGATCAATTAACCATCCACAGCTCGATTAAAACGCTGACTAAGATCGATTTATCATACAAAATAAAAATCTACATTGATTTTTAATTGAATTTGAATTAACTTGAAAATGAAATGAAACTCTGCGACAAAGACCTGCGATATACGTTCTTTGTCTGCGATTGGCAAATTTTTTTTTGATAAAAAAGCTACAGTAGATGTCGCTGCTAAAAATAACAAGCAGCTGATGAAACTTACCAACTTCTTATGAAAACCAAAAAACAAAAATGTATAACAGCTGACCGGTTATCGAGTAGCCAGCAGTTTGAAGGGCAAAGACTGATTTCTCAATCAAAATTTTGATTGATCAATTAATTTGGCTGTGTGGAATTGCTATTACATTTGCATATATATTGAGTTTTTATATGTAATCGACAAATTCCATCGTTCTAGAAATATGCCTCACGATCTTCAATCATTTCGGAAATATGAAACCTTTTAGTTTTTTTTTTTTAATAAAAAACCTTTCAATAGAATTCTCGACAAAAGATTAAACATGGTGGAACACTCTTTTGTATAATAATTTCTTTAATAGTGCGCTCTCTTAGCATTAACAATTTTTCGTTATTGATCTATCTTGACAGGTGACGGTGTAGTCTAGATATTTCCAAGAATTATTTTATGTTCCAATCTAAAAATCAATCTCAATTGGTTCTGAGAACAATATATTTGGCAAAATATCTAAAAAATAATTCGATAGGGGGCGCTGTCGTCAAATTATTGCTAAAACTAGCTTTTGTAGCTCGATTCAAAGTTCAAACTCGAGACCACTTGTAACAGCCAACCATCTCGATAAATTATTTTATTTAATAAACAATTGATTTCACTTCAGATTGCAACGCTACCAACAGCGACCGGTTCTATTAATAAGAAATAAAGTAATAGCAATTGAATTGAATTCAACACTTAAAGTAATCTAATCGATTATTATGACATATCAGTTCGCAGTAAACGATCGCAAATATATTTACGCGATGCTGAGTATTTAAAAAATGTCATTATGCAATTTGCCATTGGCGCGAGTAACAAAGTGAATACACACAGACAGTCACGAGTGCGGCGCATACTTTGCTACACGAAATTATTCTAATGATTTTATTTGTTTTGTCGTGGTGGTAACCTAGTTTCACCGATTTATAAAGTGCTAAAATTTTATTTAGTATAACATGGTCTGCGGTGACAAATGCACCAAATTTTGTTTTTGTTTTTCTAAGGTGCTGCAGCACGCGTGTTGGTATGTGTTGGTGCCACAAAAACACAAGATCTGAATTTGAGTTGCAGCAAAAAGTTGCTCACACAAAAATGTATTGCTCACAAAAAATATGTTGCAAGGACGGCAGAGCAGAGTAAGAGAGAGAGAGAGAGGAGAGTGACAAACGCTCATCAAGCTTTTGTGGCAAAAATAAAATAAAAAAAAAACAAATCGATTTATTACTACTGTCCGGCGTTAGCTACAGTTGTGTGCCGATTCCGGTCGAAATACTGCAGCGCGAAGTTCAATCAGTGCCCCACTAAAGGCTCGACTAGACAAAAAGTTTGCTAAAGAGTCATTGACGAGTGGAGCATACATATGTATATACATGCAACAACGGCAACATAATGACTGGGTGGCGTGCGCTCCGACACTTCGAATAAAATTTTATTGCTTGCTCAAAATTTCAAGTCTGAGTTCTTCATACATAGTATATTCATCGTTTTAAGAGTGTGAGTGTGTCTGCTTTTGACTCGCATGAGTTCTTGTGCCATTGTGCTAAGAGATAAAGTTCACATTGACTTTAAGCGGCCATAAATTATGTTACCGATTGTTGTTTCTGTTTTGGATTTTTGTTTATAATAAACACATACAAAGATTAAAAAAAAAATAATAAAAAATAAATAGAATAAAAACATTATAAAAAAATATAAAAAAATAAAAAAAATTATAAAAAAAAATATTTTTCAAAAAAATTAAATAAAATAAAAACAAATCTTTGTTTATGTTTTTGCACGCTTTTGTATGCCGCGCACTGGTTTCGCTTGAATTTGACCTCAATCGGTCGTGCATGTAGGCAAGAATATTTTTGCGCCAAAATGGTGCGCATGCGTACTTATAGAGTGAAAATGTGCTTATGATTATTGTACTGCAATTTTTTGTTGCTCCTTTTTTTGCAAAAGTTATACAATGGAGTTTGCAATGTGGTTCATTGCTGGTGTAGGTCACGAGACAAGTGAATGCCAGGGAATGATCTAATACTTCGTGGTTGCATAATAAGCCGCAGTGCAATAAGTTCGATTAGATTATGAAATATCAAGATAATTTTAGAAATCATAAATTTTTAAATTTTTGCTATTTTAGGCCGATTTTATATCGATTTTTTTCTTCAAAAATTATAAAGAATAGAAGATAAACAAGCAAATTTTTGCTCAAATAATGTGTGTGAGATTTTATAGAAGTATTATGGCGGCGACTCTATGCTTATAAAATAATGACAGTATTGCCTGATTGATTTACGAAAAGGAGGATTTTAGATTTTGAAATAAATTATTTTTTTAAATATATTTTTTGATGTACGCGAGAATACTTAGATTGCTAAATCTTCTTCTATGGGAAAATAATTTCATATATTCGAAAACCCGAAATTTCGCAAACAAATTTTCGAAATCGAAATTTCAAAAACAGAGAAAATCTATTAATTTTAATTCCTTCCTAATTCCTAATCAATTTCGCCTCTAAATAATGGTTTTTTAGTATAAAAAAACAGCATCAAAAAATTATTTGTGGATTCTAAAGATTTTACCTATTTTAAAAATAGTCTATGTCCTAAAACGTTTTTATAAATTTTTTTCTAAGAAATTTGGCAAGTGAATTTACATTTTTTTCGAAATTCTAATCTCTTTTCATACCTCATCAAAATCCCTCAATTACATGCTATTCATCGCCCTGCTAGACTACTCTCCAATGCATAAATGAAACCCATTTGGCAAACTTTGATTACACTAATTTGCAAATCCAATTTTAAAGATATTACCAGTAGAGCAGACTGCAACAACGCCCACAATGGCTACAACATACAAATATACGAGTACAAATAACTGCTTGCGCCAAAAATATTCCAATTTTATACGAAATGCATTGAGGAGTTAGAAGTGAATTTGGACATGATCGCTCATATTCGTCTGCACTTATTGCTTCACTCTTGTACTAAGAGTACTAAGAGTGTGTTTGTAGTTGGATATAGTAAATAGTGTTTAGTTCGTGCAATCGATTATTGCCGAGAGTGACGTAATAGTTTGGAAATACGCCACACGAAACTGAGTAGTTTTGTTTGCCCATCGAAATTAGTTTATTCTTTTGAGTTTAGAGTATATTTTTGCTATTTGTTATTCATAATTTTTATAGCGTGCCATATCTTGATTAGATTAACAGTTTTATTTCTAATGATCGTAAAATCAGATATGCCACCTATCGAAACAGAAATCAAAATATTATAAGAAATGTGTTCAAAGCTTTGTACTTTAAGAAAGTATACAGAAAAGTAATCGGCAGTCATTAATTTCGACATATTCTGAAATAGAGTTGCCACCTATCAAATATTAAAAAAAAAAACAATGTGTGTTAAAATACACTTTCACAACAAAAATGTCCACACAGAATTCTTAAAACCCACGACGCTTATCCAAAGTTGATCATTCAGAGAACTAATAAAAATATAATTAAAATTTTTTGAAAACAAACCGAAGGTCATAACTGAAAATGTGTGCACTAGAACATGCAAATATGCTAATGCAAAAATTAATAATGCAGCGAATTATGTTGCGGAATTTTTCAAGGCCTCAACTAAGACCATATACATACATACATGTATAAATTCACGAAATTGTTGACAAAAACACGTTCTCAAATGCCAAACTTCAAATTTCAGCTGCACAGGCTTACAAAGTAATAACCGATAGACGGTTAATGGACGAAAACATTATTGCGATTTTGAAATTTTATAAATGTTTAAATGTAACACAGTTTCCATTCTAAAAACGATGCAGTTTATGCGCTAATTAAACTACAGCCGTTATATGCATAAAATGTTTGTTGGCTGGTTCAACTATTAATGCGGAGATAAAAACCACTAAAATGTCATAATAATTATAATTAATATAATTGTCACTTTTATTGTAGCTTATTGTTTAATAATCAGAGATTTGAATTTGCATAACAATTGGCAATTCGGTAGCACATTTCGGTTTGGTTTTAATGCTTCAGTGTGTGGAGTCCCAAATGCTTACAGTAGCACTGAAGGTCGAATGGATTGGTGCTATAATTAGTTGCCATAAAATTATTGCAGTAAATTCTGTGTATATTTATTGAATGCATGCTTGTTCTTAAAGTTGTTCTTTATTGAAAATAATTTGAATTCTAAGTGGAAGTCACCTGTTTGTCGTACTTTAAACCAGAGTGTGAGAAGTTATATAGGAATGAAAAGATGGAATTCCTTTAAAATAAATTCATTAATCCCTAACTCTTATCGATTTTATTGTTTTTTTTGCGGTTCTTTAGAGTACCAGAGAGTGCAAACTAATTGTGGTTTGCGTTGGAAGTGAAAGGAATTTGTCATACCTCTCTTACTCATTATACTCTTACTTGAAACGATAAAGTTCCAAAACAGTTGAATATCAAGATTATAAAAACTGGCGTCTAAGAAATTCCACTTGACTTTTTGGTCAAAGTTAGCTGTCTATTTGAAGCACTTCGTCGAATCGGATCGGATATATGGCCAGATCTACTCAAGAGCTTTTTGCAATGAACTTTATTGAACTTTAATCAATCATTGTGTTCGAGGATCTTTGGAAAATGCTCTGAATTCACTGAAGTCATAAAAATAAAATGAAGCCATAAAAACAAAGTAAAAAAAATACAAATGAGGATGGATCAGTTTTCACATAATGGAGTTTTTTAGTTATAATTATGTATATAAAACAGAGATAAGAAAGGAAAGGTTCCATCAGTAAGTATATATTTGAATATATGTATTATTTCAATCTTCTGAATTTTGGATCATTGTTCGGGGATCTGATGATCATATTTTTGCTGTCAATATGGAGAATATAAAAAATATATTTATTTTAATATTTTGGCTAATAAAATTAATTAAATTTCATTAATTATTAATTTTAATTAATTAAATAAATTTTTTCAACAATTTTTTCCAACAAAAATTGCTCAAAATTATTGTTCTGTTTTGTACATATATGCACATTTATAAGAGTAAGCGAGTATTCTAATATTAATCTCTATCCTATTATTTTTGTTTTACCATTTTTTGCCTTAATTAATATAATAATTATCACATTTACGCTTATATCGAGTGCAAACACACATACGGACGCCCAGTGCCAGGGGCTGCCACCTCGAAAATTATTAAAATAATGCAGTTTTTGTTGGTCAGGTTTCTTTTACATCATGTATCTTAATTAGATTGAGCGCCAATGTAGTTATACATATATATGTATCAAAATATATATGTATGCATATATAATAGATAATATAATTTTACTGAAACTTTTTTCATCAACTGTTTGCTAAATGCTTTTGGGAAATCTAGCTTTGTTCGTCGTTTACTTGACACTAAAAGATTTAGATACATAGTTTATACATATCTACTATATCTCATCTATATACAAGTAAATGCATTGTTCATATGCACTAATATACACTCAAATCTCGCATGGGTGTGTATGTGTGTGGCGAATTAGAGCTCAAGGTTATGCGAACTAACTAAAATGAATGCGCAAAACATCAAAAACATAAATATTAAAAATTGTGTAACAAAAAGACAAACGAAATAAATGTGGAAAAAAGGAGCAATATACAAAGCAACCAAAGAAAAGAAAAAAGTTGCACAGATGAAGTAATCAATTTGAAACATGCTTCGACAATTTTTTTTCCAGCAGCCAAATGGCAGTTGGTCTTTTATCTTTTCGCCCGATTCAGTTTGGCATTGTTTCAACTGCGCTTTTTTGCTGTTTATTTGCAATTGTATTTTTCTCTTGGCTGAATTTGGTGTGTTGGTTGTGTTTTGTCACACGATCGCTAAAGATCTCGCTCAGGCGTGCACAGAAGCGTGCAGACTCGCATAACGGCTTATATATGTACATATGTGTGTGTATTTAACGGTTTTAACCTTTATTAGCTGACTTTATTAACATTTGTATGCGATCTGCAACTGTAACTGTTTCTAGCTGCCCAATAAAGCCGCCGCCGCCAACACCGTAGCATAACGACAGAATTCGTCAGCATTGCAAGGCCAAAAAGTGCACAACTCTTTGTATGTAAAACTAATTAGTGGATTATGAATAACGGTCAAAACAAAAAAAAATATGCATGTTTGAATTTTATTTGCTATTGTTGTTGTATTTATTTTTTTGGTTTTTGGTAGATTTTTTAGATTTTTTTAATGCAAATTTTACTAAAACTTAGAAATGCCGACGCATTTGAATTTGTTGTTTACTTCCTCGGAAAGTTAGTTTGGTGTGATATTATGTTACGCTTTGCTACTTTTCAGCATGACCTTTCAATTTTATCCTCCAACCATGCATTGTTTATTGTTTTATATCTTAAATTTTGCATATTTGTGCATTTTATGCGCAGTCTGCTACCTGTTTTTGCTGTTGTTGCAGTTTTATTTTTGAATTTTTCGAATTCTGAATTAGCTTATTTTGTTGTGCTTCCGTTTTTAACAGCCGAGAAACAATGTCAAATTGCATTCATGATTATATATAATTTTATATTTTTAAAACATCTAAGGCTAATAATACAATAAAATGCTTTAAATTTACATATTTATTGAGATAAATTTGTTTGGAGGAAGAAGGTTTAAAATAAAAAATCAATAAATACCGCCTTAAGCTATTTAGCGTGAGCTATTTAAAAATGCATTATTTTCTATTTTTAATATTCATTACAAATTCATTATTTTATTATACTCTCGCAACAAATGTTGCTAAAGAGAGTATTATAGTTTTGTTCACATAACGGTTGTTTGTAACACCCAAAACTAAACGAGTTAGATATAGGGTTATATATACCAAAGTGATCAGGGTGAAGAGTGGAGTTCAAATCCGAATGTCTGTCTGTCCGTCCGTCCGTCCGTCCGTCCGTCCGTCTGTGCAAGCTGTAACTTGAGTAAAAATTAAGATATCTTGATGAAACTTGGCACACTTATTTCTTGGCACCATAGGAAGGTTGCTTTCGAAAATGAGCAAAATCGGACCACTGCCACGCCCACAAAATGGCGAAAACCGAAAACACATAAAGTCCCATAACTAAGCCATAAATAAAGCTATGGAAATAAAATTTGGTATGAAGGATCGTACTATGAAGGGCATATGTGGATGTAATTTTTTTGGGGAAGTGGGCGTGGCCCCGCCCCCTACTAAGTTTTTTGCACATATCTCCCAAACCAATAGAGCTATATAAACCAAACTTTCTGCAGTCGTTTTTTAAGCCTTCTTCCTTATACAGTCCAAAAATGAAAGAAATTGGATCATAACCACGCCCACCTCCCATACAAAAGTTAGGTTGAAAATTACCAAAAGTGGGTTAACTCACTAACGAAAAACGTCAGAAACACTAAATTTCACATAAGAAATGGCAGAAGGAAGCTGCACTCAGATTTTTTTACAAAATGGAAAATGGGCGTGGCGTCGCCCACTTATGGGTCAAAAAACCATATCTCAGGAACTACTCGACCGATTTCAATGAAACTTGGTTTATAATAGTTTCCTTACATCCCAATGATATGTTGTGAAAATAGACCAAATCGCTTCACAACCACGCCTACTTCCTATATACCAGAACTTTGAAGACAATCTGAATCGTTTACTTTACAATATATAAAGTAAGTACTAGTGAAGATATCGATGCAGAACTTTGCACAAATACTATGTTAATAGTGTGGCAGCCCCATTCTAAAAATTGCCGAAATCGGACCATAGGTTTTAAGGCCCCATATATCGAACACGAGGACCTCGGTGCTTCTAACCTAATATTATGGTTTCCAACTTTCAATGGACTTTATACAATATATACGAATACGTGGGTCAAATTGTGTATTATATAATATAAATGAAGTTAAATAAATAAATTGCGAGAGTATAAAATGTTCGGTTACACCCGAACTTAGCCCTTCCTTACTTGTTTTTTATTTTATTTTATTTTATTTTATTTTATTTTATTTTTTATTTTATTTATTTTGTTTTATTTATTTATTTTTTTTTTTTATTTTATTTTACTTTTTCTCTACCCAGTTTTCCAATTAAATACCGGTATTCGAAATCAAAAAAAAATTGTAAAAACAAGTAGTAAATGTTATTGGCAATGACTTTGTTTTCGCCGAATTCATAGCATTTGATCCATTGATCGATCGTTCGGTCGCTATGTGTAAATATTTAAGCAACTACAACAAAATTACAAATGATCGGCACACCTAACGAAAATATCTCGAACCATATGTTGCAATTATCTGCATTGTTTCTAAGTGCCGCCGGCTGTTGCATGACTTGACTTGACTTTCATTTGCACAGGGGCCATAATTTACTCATACATACTCGTACAAACATTTATGTATATATATAGATTTGGTCTTGTATGTGAATTATTGTGAATATTTTTGGTTACGCACAGCGCACGCGCACGTTTTGTCAGCAATTAGATAAGGCCATATAAGTGAGTGGTATGCTTGTGTGGGACTGTTGGCGACTAGATAACATATGTTCAGGTAAAAATATAACTAAGTTCAGTATTTAATTTCAAGATCGTATTTTGAAAGGATTTCTATAATTTTGTTTTTTGCTTTTTCAGTGGCAATTTTGTATAAGAAAATATTTTGGATATAAAAGTAAAAATAGTTAGCTCTTGAATATCTATAAATGAAAACTAATTTACTTGCTCTTATCTAAAGTCATTAATTTCACCGGAAATATTTTTTTTTATATTTTCCGCTCCATTTTTATTGCTTGAATGCGACAGTTTACAGTTCACTTTTCCAGTTATATGACAAAACAGTTATATATAAATACATTATAGAAAATAATGGGTATATATATGTGCTTAACTCTTGCCTCTATCTATTTCGATTTAACGATTAACAACAACAAAACGGCCAATTGGACAAGCTATTTCACTCGTTAAACATTTTCTTCGTTTTTTTTCCTCAAAGCAATTCAATTGTATGTATTTGATTTAATTTTAATTTCCATTTCCATTTCAATCACATTTTCATTTCGATTTCAGTTTTAGTGCCAACAGCCAATTGACAGTCAAATGTCAACAACATGCCAACGGTAAAACAATAAGCTGCAGACATTTCACTTTTATGTCAAAAGAAAGGCGTTGTGTGAAATGAAGTATTGACTTTCGGTAAGTAGATGGCTAACACGCAAGACTTTCTCACAAAATGGCACATTGTGGCTATTACACATACAATGCATGTATGTATCTTCAGAAAATCAAAATTAAAATTAAAATTAAAATTAAAATTAAAATTAAAATTAAAATTTAAATTTAAATTTAAATTAAAATTAAAATTTAAATTAAAATTAAAATTAAAATTAAAATTAAAATTAAAATTAAAATTTAAATTAAAATAAGAAAAAAATTAAAAAAATAATAAAATAAATTAAAATAATTAAAAATAAAAATTAAAACAAAACTAGCAAAAGAATAAATTATGTTAAAAATTAAGGCTATATTATTGCTTAATTAAATGAAGTAACAATTTGCAAACCAGAATTTAATTTCACGCTAAAAATCTTTAAGCAAACAATGAAGTAATACATATCCTCGCTAAACAAGAAATTTAAACAAGTTCTAGAACAAGTTTAATTGGCATCAAATATGAGTAATTGGCGTAACGAAAGTGGAGAATAAATGTTTAATAAAACATTAAAAAAATTCGTTGCACTTCATTTCACTTTTTTAAACCAAAAGCAGTTATCACATGGTTCAATGATTATTTAATTTTTGCTTGCTCATTAAATTTCAGGAAATTTTTGCACAGCTGTGAGAGAGAAATTCAATTTTTTGCTAACTCACTTAACACGTTTTCGCTTTTAGTATGCATCTGTGGTGACAGATTTGTGAAAAAAATAATATATATTTTTTTTAATTTTAATTTCAAATTGATATTTGTACAAATTTAGATTTATAAAATTACCAATAACTTTTTCATACATAAAAAATATGTATAATATGTATTTATAAATTTACCGTTACCAATTAAATGTCAAAAAATTGTAAATTAAAGTTCGTCGGCATTTTTGTAATTTTAATTCATTTTTTATATTTTTTTATCAAACTCACTTTTGCTGGAAACCGTGCGACAACTACCGGAACACACCCAATATACGGCAACAGCCACTGTCTGCGACAAAAAGTGCCGTTACTGCCCAGCCCATCCGCCTACTTAGTTTCGAAAACCGAACTACAGCTCTAACTGCTAGCGAGTTTTGAGCGAAAAGAAAAATGTGTGGCAACTAACTACCGTGAATAACAACAACAGCGACAGTAATAGTATTTCAACTCTGGCATTTTGGCGGCGAACTGGCTTAAAAATTAGTTCACACACAAGTGAGTTTATATAAATATTTGTAGAAAATCATATGTGCGGATCGGTATATGTAAAAGTTGCTCCGATTATTGCCGCATATCATACGAATGGCCTTTATCACATACTTTTTACATCCAAAAAGTCATATATGTAATAAGAAAAAAAATATTGCGCAATATTTTGAGCATAAGTATATATTGCGCAATATTTTTTTAGTTCAACTTTTTCTTATTGCATTTTCCATATAAATATTTTTCAAATTATTTTTCCAATTCATAATTAATTTGCTTAAAGTGCAAGGCACGCTGTCGCAGGCAAGGCAAGTGTAGCAAATAAATTGTAAATTTCCTGTATGTACCGCAATAAATACAACTTCTATATAAGTGTGTGTGTGCGTACGCATGCGCGCGCCAGCAAGCAATCAGCGCAGCAAAAGGAAAAGTAGGAAATGTCGATATATTATTAAGATTGTAAGCGAAGCGATTTAGCTACCAGCTATGGGAGTTAACGGCAACTGATTACATGCCTGCAAAGAGGAGCGAACACACACACACATAATCGCTCAAACAAATAAGCATCAATGACTTCTACTTCAAGCTGCGCCTGTGGTCCCAGTTGACTTGTGGCAAGCATAAAAAAGTAGCACACACTTGATAGCTTATTTGGACACAGCGCATATGTTGTTGTAATTACATATGGTTGCTCCCGTTGGTTCGGTTATTAATAACTTCCCTGCAGTTTGTCGAAAGAGCAACAAAAACTAGTTGAGTAATTATGCTGATATTCAGTGGAGATATGCTTGTGAGTTATCGAAATTTCTTGTTGTTCACTTCGTTGTAAAAATAAAAAAAAATCCTCGAAAAGTTCAATTTAATCCAATGTTATTGTGGCTTAAATAATTTTCCAGGACTTCTGCCAAGATAAGAGACTTAAGATAAAAATCTGGGACCAGTTTATTCTACGAGAGCAAAACGAAATGTTTAAACTACCTATCAAAAGAAGAGAGAAATAGAGAAATGAGTAAACAGAGAGAGAGAGAACACTCGTAGAGAATATATTTCCAAAATAATTCAAAAAGATTTCCTATTGGGTATAAGTACTGGTCCCTTCTGGCTATGGAGAATTGATCTTGGTTTGTTAAACTTCTATGTAGATGAGAATAAGAATTTTTCAAATCGCATAAGTTATTTCTATGTTTTAAACTTCATTCTAAAACAATCGGTTCTCTCATAAGTTTCATAATATGTATTAATATCGATAAATAGTACTCTCTAAGAGAGTAGAAAGTTATGTTCATCTCTCAATTGATACATCTATCTCTTTGTAACTTTGATATTCCGTTTGTAAAGCCCCGGCTTCGCTTGTGTTCTCTGAGAGGATGTGGTGAACTTTCTGAAGAAATATGAACCAAGAATTGGACTCAGTATTAAAGCTTTGAATTTCAAACTTCTTTCACCAGTTCAATTTTTCTTAACTCTTTTTCTCGCCGTAAAAACTGCAACAAGCCATTGTATAGCTGAAATTATGAAGTTTTCTTGCTAAATATGGCAAACACTACATACAAGTATGTGTCGGTCGTAATGGCATCCGGTCATTATATGCATTTTTATGCGAATCACCAGTGTATGTTTTCATATTGCACCGGAAAAATAATAAACGAAACGGCATTAGCGAATGAGAAAAGCTTTAAGATTTATTATCCTTTCATTTTCCGTTGCAACGTTGATTGAATAAGTTGTTATGACAGCGCCGAAACATATATACTGATTATCTAAAAGATCAATAACTAGCCAAATAATTAACGAAAAATATCGAAGAATTAGTTAACATTATGTTCAACATGCCAGCCAGCAGTCATGTGCTGCATGCAACACACCATAAAATATATGAAAAATAACAGTATTACGCATCACACATTGCAGTATATGTGGCTGAAATAATTTTTCAATAGAAAAACCGAAAACAAAATGAAAATTATATTAAGGAAATATAAATAATAATAACAAATAACCGAGTGTGGTCGAAAAATTAGTCACGGCTGCAAGAGATCGGCTTGCAACGCACGTACTACTAACAGTGGAATTCGCTTGAAATCATTTGAACAATAATAACAACAACAAAATATATAAAAATAATAAAAATCGAAATTGCAGCTGTGATGAGCCACTGCCAATAACAGGGGTCATGCAGACAGTCAACCAGTTGGCGAAATTTATCACACAACAATAACAACAGCAGCAACAACGACAATCGTAAACTCACTTGTATTAAGTAGGGGTGTGTACCAAAATTTATATACATATGTTATTTGTTGTTGTACAACTGTTTTTTTTTTCAGCCAGCAAGCACGTCGCCTGTACAAGCTGACAGGCTTTTAGTTCATTCGCTCGCTTAGCTACCAGTACAACTTGTTCGCAATTATTGCCTTTGTACGAGTGTGTACTCGCCTGTTTGCGATTGTTTGTATATGTTGTTGTTGTATGCGCTGGTGTTGCTAGATCGTAAACTTGCTGTTGTTTGGCCGTAAACTACAAATTTAATAATGGCCAAAAGCAGACGCACAACTTTTTCTAAGGCTAAAACAAAAACCCATCTGAGCAAAAAAAAAAAAGAAATGCATGCCATCGACACAAAGACACGTACATATATACATATACAGTTGTGCATGTATGACAATTTGCAGTCAAATGCCGTAATAAAGCGGCAATTAGCCATAAATCGTAAATTCATTTTTGCGTGTAAAAAAGAAAGTGGTGAAATAAATAATAATTTTTAAATAGAGTTCAAAAAATAAATAAAAAAAATGTATAAAAAAAAGAAGTAATAATTTCTAAATAGAGTTCAAAAAATAAATAAAAAAAATATAAAAAAAATAATAAAAAATAAAAAGAAATAAAAATAAATATAATAAAATATAATACAAATCAATAATAAAAAATAAGAATTTATAACCCACAGCTAAACGGAAATTACACTCGATCTTGCTTCGAATAAACACTAAATGCCACCGCGCATGCGCAATTTGACTCCTAAAGCGCATGGTAAGTATAGCCTGCCATTTTACTGCTGTAATTACAGCACTATTATGTCATTAGTGAAATTGTGAAATGCCTGGCAGTTGCACAAAATCACTCGAACTAAATTCCACAGTTTAGTTGTCTTCGACATAATTATTAAACGCGCATAAATTAATTAAAGTTGTTTTGGAAATTGTTTTCGCCTAATACAGATGCTCAATAGCCGATTCTCTTGTTGTAATTAGCACAAATTGTTGGCGCTTAAAAGCGTAATAAACACGATTTTCAAGGAAGCTTAATTTCTTTAATTTTTGATGCGTTTTTATGCATAATTTTTAGGTTACTTTCGAATGATCTACGTGAAACAAAGTGATATGGAATGTGAGGTTATGGAGTAAGTTGTTGTTTATGAGCTTAAATAGTATTTCATTGAAGAATATTATGGTTCAAAAGTTGAAGAAATTAATCAAAGATAGCGTATTATGTTGCTTAGTTCAAAGCATAATCCACTATGTGCATAGCCTAAGGGAGCATATGAACTACTTATCATAAAATGAGGGAGAGAGTAAGAGCGAGAGAGAGAGTGAGATATGAAGAAACAGATAGTGCAGGAACAAAAATACAATCTATTGTTCTTATCCTAAAAGACTTTATGGATTATTTATTTGAGAGAGAGAGAGAGAAAGAGGGAGAGAAAGAGATAAAGCGAGTTTAAAATATGCATTTGGGAATCTGAACTTTTGAATACTATGATTTAAATTCATTATAAAGGAATTGTTGTCGAATTTGGGTGAAGTGAAGCTAAGCGTGTGAGTCTGGTGGTGAATGAGGACAAGACGAAATATCTCCTGTCATCAAACAAGCAGTCAGCGCACTCACGTCTTGGCTCCCACGTCACTGTTGACAGTAATAACTTTGAAGTCGTAGATACTTTCCTCTACTTGGGAACTAGCGTTAACAACACCAACAATGTCAGCCTAGAAATCCAACGCAGAATCACTCTTGCCAACAGGTGCAACTTTAGACTGAGTATGTGTATGTGATTGGCGTTCAACAGCCGGTTATAGCCGAATCGATAAGAGCGCGCCACTCCTCTCTTTCCTTCGCAGTTTGACTTTAGACTGTATAGGCGATTGAACAGTAAAGTCCTCTCTCGACGAACCAAAATCAAGCTCTACAAGTCGCTTATCATTCCCGTCCTGCTTTACGGTGCAGAAGCTTGGACGATGTCAACATCAGATGAGACGACACTAGGAGTTTTCGAGAGGAAAATTTTGCGCAAGATTTATGGTCCTGAGAACATTGGCAACGGCGAATACCGCAGACGATGGAACGATGAGCTGTACGAGTTATACGACGACATTGACATAGTTCAGCGAATAAAAAGACAGCGGCTACGGTGACTAGGTCATGTTGTCCGAATGGACGAAAACGCTCCAGCCCCGAAAGTGTTCGATGCAGTACCCGCCGGAGGAAGCCGAGGAAGGGGAAGGCCTCCACTCCGTTGGAGGGACCAGATGGAGAGCGACCTGGTTACACTTGGGATCTCCAACTGGCGCCGAACTGCGAAGGAGAGAGAGAAGTGGCGCACTATCGTCGATTCGGCTATAACCGGCTAAACGGTTGCAACGCCAATCACATACATACATAAAGAAATTGTTGTCGAATTTGGGTGAAGTGAAGCTAAGCGTGTGGGTCTGTTGGTGAATGAGGACAAGACGAAATATCTCCTGTCTTTCGTCTACGATGGAACGAAGAGCTGTACGATTTATATGACGGCATTGACATAGTTCAGCGAATAAAAAGACAGCGGCTTCGCTGGTTAGGTCATAATGTTCGAATGGATGAAAACACTCCAGCTCTGAAAGTGGTCGATGCAGTACTTCCCTTGGAAGGAGCAAGTGGAAAGTGACCTGGCTTCACTTGGTGTTTCCAGTTGGCGCCAAAAAGCAAAAAGGAGCAAAAGAATGAGTGAATATATATATATAGTATATTTGTAATAAAAAAGAAATTTTCAATGTCAGATGAATATATTAAATTGAGATTGTTGTGGTACTTTAAGAAAGAGTTCAGTCTTTTGGACTGGTAAGATTCAAAATTAACCTTAAAATGTATAAAGAATAAAGAAAAAAAATAGACAGCGATGATTTAAATCCATCAGCAACAATGGAGAAAGCAAAAGTTTATAAATTAAGAGAACGTCAAAAAACAAGTGCAACAGTTCGTGACCACAATGAGGAAGATATAAATAATAAAAAAACTTTTCTCAAATAATATATACGATAGTATTACACAAGCTATACATCATTGAATTATAGCTACGCATATAAAAGTTATAGTCAAGCGGAAGTAAGCAAGCAATTCAACTTCTTATGAAATCATCCTCATCATTTTAAACACAACACCTTTCACATGATTACAAAAAAGATTTGCTTAATTTTCATTCAATTTCAATTTCAATATTGTTTACAATTTCCCGCAAACAAGCGCTTTGTGATGCGTTTCTTTACAGTTATATTACAATGAAAATAAAAAGTAAAAAGTAAAAAAAATCAATGAAATCGAAATTCAACACAAACTGCGTCTATACAATAGCCAATGACATTTGTATAACAGTAAAATGCGTTTGTTATTTAGTTTAAAGTAGCATTGATATTTACAAACTCGCTATATAAGCCACTAAGCTTATTAAGCATTTCGAGTAATCCGCTTTACACGCGTCATAAAGCAGCTTTCATATCTACTACGTAAACTATAGCAGCTTATTCATTAAGTGTAGCATATGCTTAAACAACGTAATAAAAGATAACAATAAAATCGCATTGAAAATAATGATAAATGCTACAAAAATATGGCTGCCATAATGTATGAGTGGTTTACAAAAGCCCAAAAGCAAGCCAATTTTTGCAGATGAGCGATGTGCTTTTTAGCGCGTTCAAAGCAGTTTGCTGGAAAGAAAGTGGTTAACAAAAATTACCGGATTATAAACAAAAATGTGCCATAAATTTCCGAAAAGCCAATTATATGTGTATTCATGTAGCTGGTGTTGCCATGTTGTAAAAAACTTATGGTAATTTTTATGCTCTTTCACACTCAAGTGCGAATGCTGCAGGTTGTTATCAAGTGCTTTTTTTTTACACCAGCAAGCTGTTGGTTTGATAATTGACATGCTGTTCAATTTATTATTGTATTTTATTTCAATTTCCGCCTTTGGGGAGCGTTAATTTGAGTTTTCTAAGAAGGTGATGCGTGGCGTATGAGTAACTTTTTTTACATTAATTTTGGTATATGAGTAGACTTACTCAAAAAAGTCATTATGAAGAAAGTTCATAAAATATGCGGGTTATATAAATTGTATTTAGGATATTTGCACAAAAACAACAACAATTCTATAAAAGAAAATTTAATAAAATTGAACTGAACTGCTTTATTGAGTGTTATGGATAAATGTATGATAAAATTTTACTAAAATTTGAAGCGTAAATGCATAGAAAGAGTTTTTGTTGAGGCGATAAGAAGAGTTACAACAACATGACCGTTCTTCTCTTAAAAAAATTGCAAAAAAAATCGAAAAAAATATGATGAACAACTTTTATGGCGCATCGATCAATAAAATCAACATTTGCAAAATACCAAACAACAATTTTACATATTTTTTAATTAAAAGCTAGCAGTTTTTTGAAACCCGCAATAGTTTTTATGTGAATACAAACATAAAGCGGTACACATGCACACATGACGCCTGCAACTGCCACAGACAGACTGTCGTTGGAGTAGCGCTAACAGCTTACTCGCACTTGTTATGCTGCTAACTGTTTTCTTTTTTCCATATGTGTATATGATTTTCCAATATTTGTTTTTGTAGTTTTTAAGTTAAGCCAAGTAGTGGCCCACTAGCTAGCAGGCGATTAGCGAGCAGTCAGTGGCTTCAATCGCTCATACGTACTGGCAGGCTAATCAATAATTGAAGTCGCTCTACCAGGCATAAGCTTGATATATAGTTTATATATACAGTTAGTAAATTTGCAGGTAATTGCAGTTATTTTTTGTTGCTGTTACAGTTACAGTTATTATGCTTTACAGCCATCGCTGGCAACGTATCATTTATAGTTTGTTGTTTGTATGTCTACATGTGTGTGTGTGCTGTTTGTAGGTGTGCTTGTGCTAAATGCTTGAATGAACGCTTGTACTCTGCGTCCTTTGGCTACTCGTATTTTGTAATCGCCACATATTTTTGTTATTATGAAATTTTTATTTTTCGTTTTTTTTGGCTACATGATTTCTATTGCTGTGCTACTGAACCAATTTTTGTAGTAAATAATGGTAGGTGTGTATGTATGTATGCTTATGGAGTTCAAAAATATTTTTTTTATAACAAAAACTTGAATTTTTTTTATATTATTTATTTTATTTTATTTTATTTTGTTGTATTTTATTTTTCTTTATTTAATTTAATTTCATTTAATTTTACTTTATTTTATTTTATTTTATTTTTTTTATTTTATTTTATTGTTAAATAAAATATTTTATTTTTTTATTATTTATTTTTATTTTATTTTTTATTATTTATTTTTATTTTGTTTTATTTTATTTTTTTTTTTTTTATTTTAGTCTGATAAAAAAAATGTATTGAGAAAATCCATATCCAAAATCACTTAGAAGCACATGCGTGCCTTGTTCACAACCAAATGACGTAACTGCCACAAGTCATTATAATTCTTACTAATTTTGAAAACATAATTGAATAAATATATTTCTCCAATCTCATATGACTGCAACAACTATATAATAATCATTCATATCTATGCATCTGAAATGTCTTTTATGTCACTCAAAAGTCGCTCATACGCCATGCTGACTGACATCACCTTCAAAAGGAAACAACACAAGACATGTCTATAAGTACAAGACACAACAGGTGCTTGCTACAAAATGTCGGTCGGTTGTTGGTGGCAAGAAAAAAATATTATAAGTAAAATAAAAAAGGCAAAGAAATGATGACAAGTTATAATATAATATACGAGTATACTATGTGTAATAATAAACAGAATAAAAAATATTACATACTATTGCACACATATATGTAGTACAAAGGCATAAAAGGCAGCTCAAAACCTACAAACATGCGCATTATGCACTCAAGTAAAAGAAAATGAAGTGAAAAACTAAATTATGTCACCAGTGGAAACACGTTCAAGTCGACCAAAAATATATATTTGCTGTATAATTGCAATTTACTACACTAAAGTGCAGAAAACATAACAACAACAACCACAAAAAATGCAGCGGAAAGTTATGAAAATGGGCATGTAGGAAGGAAATTGAGAAATGCGCACAAATTAAAATTACTAAAAAGTGACAATAACTTTGTTTACAGTTTTCATATTGCAGTGCAACAATGTTGCAAGCATGTTTTTGTTTAATATAAGTATGTCGTATGTAGTAAGTAGTTTAATATAATTTATAAGTGAAATAAAAAATTAAATAAAATTGCATTAAAGACATATAGAAATAAAATGAAAATATGGCGTAAAACGGTATACGAACTGGTGTGTCTGCTGCAACAAGTGCATGGACGCATGAAGTTGCTAATATGTAATAGACATGCCAAGCATACATGTACATATACTTACTCTTTTAATATAAATATATAACATATATATCTAGTTGTTATGCGTTACTCAAGACTTGGTGGATGGTATGTTTGACTAGACAGGATTGCTAGCTTCTGCTTGTCACAAGTCATTTAAGTCTTTAATTGAGACACATACAATATTTCTGGTTGGACTTGTATATCATATACATATATGTAATTTATATATACGAATACATATGTGTGTGAGAAGAAATATGTGAGGTTGAATCTCTAGAAAGCACATGCCGTCAAATATAGTAACCCATAAACCCATTGGAAAATGGATACTGTTGAAATTATAAGAAGATTAACTTCACTTTTGAGTGTTTCTTATCTTAATAATGAACCAAAAGGATAGTCTTAATTAAGTTTAAAGAAGAAATAATTATAAGAATTATAGTAAATCTCAGGAAATGTCACTAAATATTGAGTTCAAAGAACTTGCTTAGATAGAGTTATAAGTATAAGCAGAGTTGCCACATAAGTGAAACAAATAAATTAATTTTTTGTTTAAAAAACGTCTAATGCCAAATTCTAGCTCTATAGCAATATATGCATATTCATGGAAGAAATCTCTATATTAAGGAAGCAAAAAATTCGACAGGGTTGCCATTTCTCAACGAAATACAATTATATTAAGCATATAAGACTATATGCGCTTTTAAGTTGGAAAATGTTGTAAATGACATATATTTAAACAAGTATAGTTGAGTTCACATTGATGATTATATTATAAATGACTGACTAGAGTTGCCATATAATTTAAAAACTAAAATTAATTTATGTTCATCTAACATTAAAAATCTCAAGAGCAATAATAGCTAGAAAATTTATTGAAAAAAATTTTTAAACAGGGTTGCCATTTTAGAATATGATATTGCAATATTTTTAAATGATATCAAAATAGTTTAAATTATCCAAATTGAATTGAATTATAGTATTGATATTATATGCAATATATCCAAAAATATGTTGTTTAAAAAGTTGTAAAGAATAGGGTTGTCATCTGTCTTAGAAAAAATTTAAGATACAGATATTGTTGAATAATTATTTTTTGGAAAAATAATGTGGTTATTCTAGTTTAAAAATTAAAATATAAAAAAAATATATATTAAATAAAAATTACAAAAATAGGGTTGCCAGGTATACTTTAATTTAATTTAAATTGATTTTATAAACTCTGCTTTATTTTATGACTTTCTCTATATTACAATAAAGCTTTTGCATTGAGTATGTGTAAAATTTCCAATATTTGTTGTGTCTAGCAACATTGTTGCGAATCGCTGTCATCAATTATTTCCACCGGCAGTCAACTGTAGCTAGAGAATCACCACTGTAATATCAACATTAGTGTTGAGTAGTCGAAGAGACCGAAACCCATATCGTCGTCTTCATGTTATGCGTCAATCAGAAGACACATTTTCTTTGCGCCAATTTTGCGCAATGCGACATCCATGCCATACAACTAAAGTAAGATTGTTTTTGTTAATTTTATCGCCATCTTTTTACCGTTTGAAGCGACCAACACGTCAACGCATCAAAACACAGCGCAATATGTGTCGCTATTGCAGTTGCTCATGTTATTTGTTGTAACAATTTCTTCTTCTTCTCCGCAGCCAAGTGGCACATAAGTAAGTAAATGCACACACTTAAACTGTGGCACTCGCTGAATGGTTGCATATTTGCTGCTGTTTTTGTTGTTTTTTTTTTTGCAACACTTAATATTTTGCTTCAGCCAATTCGTGTTTTCTCGTTCTCAGCGTCTCTGTTGTTGTCATTCTTCTGCTATTTGTTGTGTTTCGTGTTTTCGCGGCACATCAACAGCAGCTACTGACTGACAGCCGGAGCTGCTGCAAATACGCTTCAAATGGCAACATGCCGCTTCTTTTGTTGTTTTTGGTAAACAATTTCTGCATTGTTTTTTTGACTATTTTATTGTTGTTGTTGTTGTTGCATGTATGTTTACAACAACTGTTCACCGGCATTTGTCAATGTCTACTTGTGAGTTGCGACTGATTGCTCTAAGACAGTTTGGCTGCTAGTGTTGCTGCCACTTGCCGCAATCGATATGCAAACACATGTGTATGTAGCACAGTTGTTGGTATGTTGATACATATGCGTGTGTATACATACTCGTATGTTGTAAGAATAGTTTTTTTCATCATCTGTATGTGCGATATTCGTTGCATTTTTATTGGCATATTTTGTTTTTCGATTCTGCTTTGCGCCAAATTTGAGTTTTGTTTTGATTCTTGCATTTTTCAGTTGAACTTGTGTGTTTGTTTCTTTTGTTATTGCAAAATCATCGATATTTCTTAATTAAGATTGGCTTGTGTGGAAACAGGTCGCTATTGTTTGTTGGCAACTAGGTCGGAATTCTTTTTTTTTTACTTATTGATAAACATATTTGTGTGTATGTATGAAAATATGAAAATGTTTTTTTAACCATTTTGTTAGTTGAATGGGTCAATGCTTACTGTAAGTTGTGTTCCTTTGCTTAAAATTTGTAAAAAAATTGCAATATATTTTGATATGGTTGCCATATTTTTGACAATTCGAAGAATAATTATTTCATTTAGTACAAAAATATAGCCAAATAGATATTTTGGGGTCACTATAAATAACAAAACTTTGGATAGAGTTGCCTTATAGTAAAAAAATAAGAAATTAGTTAAAATATCCCCACAATGGTATTAAAGAGAGTTTATATTATATTCTAAAGCCTTTGTCTATTAAATTTTTTAAAAGAACAACTTTCCGAAGCATTATCTTTTAATAAAAATCAAGGAAATTGCATTTAATATTTGTTTAACAACCATCTACCTATTGGAAAATAGCATAGTCCTTGTACAATTAATGTTTCGAACACCAGTTTTGACCGTAATTATTGCTTAGTCTTCCAGCTTTGGGTGGAGGAATTGGCTTTACAAATATGAATTATTTCATTCAAATATGCTTAAATTGCATTTTTTGGAATGTAGCATACATATTGATGTATAATTTTTAAGAAAAAGGGTTGCCATATGTAAAAATATCACCTTTGTTAAACTAGTATTTCTAACACAAAGAAATAAGTTCGAAAATCAATTTTTTTAACTTTAATCTACAAACTCAGGCATTTTTATCCAAAGAATTATATTTAAGTCTGGGGATTTAGTGTATAAGTCTCAAAAATATTTGCTTGGCGACCACTTTCCTAGTACAGCTGAGTTCAGTGGTTATAGACATTTTTTAGGTCATTTTTTGGTTTGAGAATTACACTGAATTTTCAGGTATAATTGAAGGTATGAGTTAAGCTCAATATTTATAGGTTAGTATATTTATTTAAACCAGAGAAACATTATTTTGAACAAATAATTTTCAATTATCTTGGCAAATATAAGGATTTTAATGTATTCAGTGATAGTCTGAATGCTGATTTTCAATAAATTTTTAATTAGTTTTTTTTTGCAACCCTTTTTTCCATAAAATTTGGCAATAAAAGTATTTCATAATTTTTATTATAATTTTATATGCGTGACATATGATTTGTGATTTGATATCATTGAAAATATGTGCGAAAAAATCTATGTATTTAAAATACTGCGTGCGAGAGTAAAATCACTCACAATTACGCAGTTGTATAAGCGGCATAATGAGATCTACATACATAAATAGAGGCGCATCTGCATTTTTATCATTGATATAAAGACGCAACAGTGCAATCGATAACAAACATGACTCACATTAATATATACATATGTATATATTAAATAAAGTTTTTTTGCATAACAATTTCCTCTAACAATTCTAATAAAATAATGACCAGTTGCAGTACTGGTTAATTAATAAGAAGAAAACCAACAGCGCTGAAATGCAGATTAATTGCATGAAAACACGCCACACAAGACAAGCGATTACAACCACACATATTTATATATATAAATACATATGTATTGACGGTGTATTAGCTGTGTGTGTGTGTGCAATCGAACAACGAACTCTGTTGCGCGCCACAAATTCAATACAAACGACTCAAGCAACGAACTTTTTTTTTTTTTTTTTTCCTTAAGACCGACTGCATACAAACACCCACAAATTAAAAAAAAATTGTTTCTAAAAGTTAAAAAAAAGAATAAATAAAACAATAAGCGCCTTGCCTTCGATGTGTGAATGCAATTTCTCTCACATTGTTTCGTTTAAACTATGTATGCAAGCGAGTACGCGAGTATTCGGTATTTATTTAACACCTCCCACAAGTATTTCGCGCCAAACAAAACAATAGCTTAGGCAACGAACTCATTGTGGCAAGCGCTGCAGCTAATGATTACATTAATTAAGTTTACTTTCATTTTTTTGCGATTTTCCAATAACAACAACAACCACGGTTATGTTGCATACGATGCGAGAGCGCATTGAAACAGTAGCAGGCAATTATGTGCTGATGAACAAGTGAGATTGATGGCTACACGACTATTTTATCACAACGCTTATTATTGTTGTTATTTTTTTTTTGTTTTTCGAAAAAATCATTTGGCCGCTGGCATTATACGGCACGAGACATAGAGAGAGATGCTTGAAAGTAACGGCAAATATCAGTGAAATCGGTGCAACATTGATATAGCTGTCAAAAGTGACAGTGAATTTATTGCACATGCTTAAGATTCATTTAGAGACTATTGTATGCAGCAACAACAACAACATTTTTCAACAGAAATTTGAAGAAATAAAAATCAAAAAATTTAAAAAAATAAATTAAAATAAAAATCGAAAAAAAAATTTCAAAAAATCTGACGTCCACTGCAACACCTTTCCAAGCACCTAATCAATTAGTTGTCAAACAAAAATAACAACAACACTTCATACATTTGCATGCCGCTGTTTCGGCGTTATAGTGTGAAAGATGATTTTCGTTCGTTGTCTTGGCATTGCCGACGGCGTTGTCCATATTGACCTGTTGACGGCGGCGAGCGCATCTTTAACACGATAACATGATTAATGAGCGCATGATTAATGATGAGCAGGTGGGCAGCATTCAAAAGTGCTGCTTGCTTTGTTGTTTTGTTTGGTCTAACGCATTTTTCAATTAACATTTTGTGGCAATCGCAATCATAATATTTAATTCGTTTTTACTTTTCGCTAATGACGTTTGTGGCACGCGTTTTTAGGCTTTGAAATCATAGTTTTGTGCCTCAAAATAAAAAAAAATAATAATATTTTATATCTGCTCATGCAACGCACGCACGTGCAAGGCATATGATTAATTCATATTGAATTTTGTTTTCATATATTAGCCAGGCCTAGCCTTTTTGGCAGTTAATTAATGCAGACTTTTTGCTCTGCTTTGCAAGATTAAAAAATTAAAAAATACATATATATTCGTTTTAACACACGCACAATTTTTGTTATTCATGAAGTAAACCAATTCAAGCAAACCCAATAGCAGTTGGTGTTAATGAAAAAAAAAACAAAATTTTTTGTTACCATTTCCAAATAATTTTTATTTTTCTACACAGTCATAGTCTTGACGTTGTTATAACTTGGATATAATATTAATTTGTAGTCAAACTTTTCTAATAATAATACTTCTAAGGTAATGTAAATTGAGCTCAAAGTGTTAAAACATATGTATTCCCTTAGCATTTGCCCATTGTGAGCTTTGAAGAGTGAATAAAGAAAGTATATGGACTATTTGTAATATATAAAGTTTTATAAGTCAGTTACTTAGAAAGGAATTTTATGCACTAAAGTCTGATTTTTATAAAGTAAAAAAATAAATAATAAATTAATAAAAAATAGTAATATTAACATCTATTGAATAAACATCCGTGATCAAAGAATTTACAAGAATTTTCATCAGCATTGGTTGGTTGGTTGAAAAAGGAGGCGAGCGGCCGCACTTAGGTCATTATTAGGCTTTGTGCTTCCCGAAGGTAACCTGATAAGCATCACCTGAACAACTCGGTCGATTTAACGACGCTTCTGAGATTTTTCCACCCCAGCTGCCCAATTTCTCTTAGATTGGTGTATTAGGAGCCATGGAACGTATCTCTTCTTAAACGACAGAAGGTTGGACATTCGCAGAGACACTAGTGTCTCGTCAATTTCCGCGTACGCTCTGAATTCTCCCAATTCTACTGTACCCAGTCTCTGCAGTTAGCCTCTTAGAGGTAGGTGCCCCGTAATATTCATCAGCATTGATGGCAAGAAAAAATGTGTGAAATATCAATCACATTATTGAAGGCGGAAAAAAAGTGAATCGAAATTTAATTTTTTGTAAGCGAGGATATAATTCAATGTATTTTAGTTAGGAAATGTCGAAACGTCACAAAGAACTTTTTAATTTGCTATCAAAAAATCCACTCAAGGATCTCATATATAATAATATATAATTATAAAGATATATTTTGATGTCAAAAAGAAGATCCAGTAATTGTCTTCCGAATGGAAGAAATTCTTTTAGAAAATATATTCTATATTTTTAGGCATATTCATCAAAGTAATTTGATATTCTAGTCTGAAAAAGTACTCAAGAGTTGCAATAATGAAGATAACCAAAGTCTTGCTATTAATATCTGATTCCAAAATTATATTATTAACTAGCGTTATTAAGATAGGCAAATTTAAAACAAAAAAAAAAAAAGAATTAGACATTTAAAATTAATTAAATACACTTTTTAAATTGGAGCGAATGCTAATTACAAACTATTCTCGAATCCAGCTGAAGACATAAAAAAAATTATTTCAAGCGGTCCAGCCCTTTAGGAGGAGTTCAGTGACATACACACGTAGAGTAGAATATTATATATAAAGATGGAAAATTTTATATTAAATCAATATATAATATATTTAATTTCCTTTAAAAAAAATAAGGATGTTCTCGAATGAGCTCTACCGAATTTTTATTGTTATATGGTTTTATATTTCGAATTAGCAATATTTATAATAGAGGTTTCCGGCTTAAATATTGACAAATATTTTAGTTTGAAGTGTCTTTCTCAATGATTAATTCACCTCTCAAAGTTGTGAATATTTATAAATACTTGCCGTAAATAAATTTTAATTTTTTTTTAATTTGTAGAAATGCAAACTAGTAATGAAAAACTATTTTCTAATACTTTTTGTTTGCCTAAATTAGCAAATAATTATACATATATTGAATTATAATGTTATTAAAATTTTAATATTTTTTATTTTATAATTTTTAATATTTTCAATCAAATCGCATGCGGGCTTTGTTTATAATTTCAAAATTGTGCTATTATTTAAATCTTCATATTTTTTTAACGTGCAAAATTTGTATCATTTTTCGTTATTATTCACAGTAATGATAATCAATTCATATAATTTCCTGCTTTTTACGAACGTGCCACTTGATATCCTTGAGCATTTATAAATAATATTTATTATTTTATTTCTTTATTTATATTTCCTTTATTAATATTATTGATATTTCCTTTATAAATAATAATATTTTTTTTTGCGATTTTTGCTTTTAATTCGCTTAAAATGTATTCAAAGTCTCCCTGCATTCACAAATTGTCAACACCTACCTTTGCCGCGCTGTCCAGCCACGCGTACGGCCTGCACTGTTTGTAAATCCGTGATAAGTGCAAGCACTCCCAACAGTACAGCTGTCACTTGTAATCCATTAAACGATTTCCACTTGACCGACATTTTCTTAAACATGTCTAATATTACTTTCGGCACAACACAATATTGCAGTTTGCTTTATAATTCAAAACAAGAATTTTTTCAGTATTTGTTTATGCTGATTTTGTTTTTTTGCTTAATAAATATTCCTTTTTTGAGCAAATAGTTTTCTTTTCACTTCAGCAGTATAACAAATTGTTAAACTAATTTAAGGTTCAGCGAAACGGGCGATATCCAAACCCTATTGTGGCACACAGAAATATTTCAAATTAATTATTTATTTTCAAACACTTTTTGAAGTATTATTTTTTCTTTATTGAAAAGCGCTGAATTTTTGCACAAATTAGGCTTTTGTCAAAAGAAAAAACGCAGCAGCTGCATTTGCTGCTTAATGTTTGTTGTTTTTTTATGCCAATAATTTTGTAAATTTTTTTTTCGACAAATTTAGTTCGAGGATATCCGTTACATTTGGCACTAATCACAATGCGCACACAAGCAAGAAAAAATTGTTGCCCCAAATAATTAGCTAAAAATTACAGTTAATTCACTGCGTCGAACCAACAGCTAGCAAGCTAATCCAGAGTACGAGATACACGCCCCGCGCTTAAGCACCAAACTGAGCTCCACTCGCCGAACGGACGAATATATAAAACCTTGCGAATGAACTGGCGAGCGAACGACCAACCATGCAGCACGTCAACGCTAGACGTTAGCTAAACAGCGAGCGTTAGAGCTGCCCAATTGCACTGCAGCGAAGTATGTGTGAGTAGACGTTGCGGCCAGCGTCGCTGCTGATGCCTGCGCCGACTTCAAAGCGCGCGATAACATCAAGCTTTGTAAAGAATGCGCTTGCTTTTGCAAAACGCTAACCAACAAAGCGCCACTCACTTTGACGTCAGCGTCGCTGTTACTGCATGCGCGGCAGCGCTGTCAGCTGATCCGCAACACAGCTGAGATGTTGGTAAGCTGCATCAAGAGCTTAGCTTAAGAAGTGCCACACACAGAAGTGTGGTAAAAGCTTTGGTCTTCAACTCACTTGCCGACTTGCCGCTTCGTGCGCGCTCGGTTGTTGTTCGTTTGCTCGCTCGCTGACCGCTTCGTGATTTCAATGAATGAACTGTTGAATGGCATACTACAAATGCATTAGCGGAGAGCAACTGAGTAGCGCGTTGAGATTTTGTTTTTGCGTTTGTGTGTGCGACGAATGAATATGCAAATCTCGAGCGCGCCGAGATCGTTGTAATTGCGATGAATGACTGAACTAATTCATTGCGTTGCTGGCTAGCTGGTGAATGGCATGGAATTTGTTTTTAGACAATTTGTTGTTTTTTTTTGTATTGCTTGTGCACCGTTAGCGCAAAGAGCCGTTGCGTGTAAGAGCACAGCAGAAAGTGAGCGTGAAATCGCATGCGTTGTTTTGGCACATTTGAAAGGGAGCGCAAATTGGATTTGCCGAAAACGAAGGACTTAAGCAACGAACTTGCAGCAAGGGCACAAACACACACGAGCAAATTGGCTTTAGAAATTGTGTAACTTTTCACGCTATAAAATTATTAAAATGATTACTTTTAATAAAATGTATTAACAAAACAGTTAAGTTTAGACTTTAATGTAGTAAATGCCGGTTGATAAGCTCTTTCAAAGGTTAAAGATTACTGTTGTAGTGTTGGAGCTACAGCTGATCAATATGTGCTTATATGACATAATTAGTGGTATGACCTTTGGTCGTGAAATATATTTAACTGGCTTAAAAGATAGTATGAGATTATTTTAAATGCTATGGCTCAACAATTTTCCATTTTATTAGATATTTTAGCGATTAATTTCAACATACGCGGAAATGAAGATTTTTCAAGAAGAAAGAATATTTCTTAAAGGTCATTATTGAAAGGTTCTATGAACGACAAAATAATTGAAAAGTATTGAATTTATATAAAGACAAGTAAGTTCAGGTGAAAGGAGATGGGAGTTAGTCACCAAACCATTTTAAATCATCTGCAGCAGGCTGGATACACAAAAAAGCATGATTTGACACAAACAAACCTTCTGGACCGAATCAACGCCTGCGATATGCTGCTTAAACGGAATGAACTCGATCCATGTTTGAAGCGGATGGTGACTGACGATGAAACATCGATCACATACGACAATATCAAACGAAAACGGTCGTGATCGAAGGCCGATGAATCGTCCCAAACAGTGTTCAAACCGGGATTGACGGTCAGGAAGCTTTTGCTGTGTGTTTGGTGGGATTGGAAGGAAATCCTCCACTATGAGCTGCTCCCATATGGCCAGACGCTTAATTCTACCATCTACTGCGAGGAACTGGACCGCTTGAAGCAGGTGATCGACCAGAAGCGTTCAGAATTGGCCAACAGGAAGGGTGTAGGACAACGCTAGACCACACACATCGTTGATGACTCGTCAGAAGCTACGGGAACTCGGATGGGAGGTTTTATCGCATCCACCATATAGCCTGGACATAGCGTCAAATGATTACCACCTGTGCCTGTCCATGGCGAAGGCCCTTGGTGGTGTAAAGTTGAACTCAAAAGTGGCTGTCCGAGTTTTTCGCAAATAAGAAGGGGGGCTTCTACGCTGGGGGTATTATGAAGTTGTCGTCTAGATGGAAACAGATTATCGAACGAAACAGCGCATATTTGAACTAAATCCGATCACTGTAACGCTTTTTATAAAGCATTGAATAAAGAGCAAAAAATCGGAAGGAATATTTGACAACCTAATATTAACCGATAAATGGGGAATAAAGTCCACTGGGAACTAGGGGAAGTTATGTTCCAATATTAACCATTTTTAGTACCGAGGCACGTTATTAGAAAAAATCTTTTACATTACATTAAAATATCTGAGATATTTACTGATATTAGCCTATAGTACCACTGAGTTCTTCATGTTCGATATCAGACAACTTGAAAAGTTATATCAACAATTTTTCCACAAATGATACCTCTGTTAAATATTATAATCCAGAAAATCTATCGAATACATCTAAATTCTTATAAAACCATACAATGTTTTCCTCAACAAACAACATTTTTTGCCAACTTATTTTCACACATTATTACCACTATTTCTAGGGAATATCGCGGAAAATATACGAATTAAGCATTTACAATCGTACAGCACTTACACTCTTTTTAAGTTGGAAAACTCTGCAAAGAGAAACGCAATTTTCCAGAAGAGTAAATGAAATAAGGAGATCATTTTACTGAGAGTAAAGTTAGTATATCTCAAGAGTATACTAAAAGTAGCAAATGAATCAGTTTAGTTCTTCGCTGACTTTGCAACAATATTGACGAATGCAACCGGCAAAAGTGAGCTTACGGAGATGAATTACAGTTAAATATATGTATATGTATGAGTACTACAATGCAATGCATTAAAAGCTCTCTAGCTTGCAGCATAACAGTTAGTGCAGGTTTTACAGGCATTAATTTTGCATTACTTATAGTAACTGATAAGCGTAAGAGACATGAAAGAACTTATATGTAATATATATGTATGTATATATATAACATGAAAAAAATAAAAATCAATATCAAGAATGAACTGCGCAAAATTTAAATTCCAAGGATTACTACTTGATAATACAGAGCTTAATGAAAGCTTTGTGACTGGTTTGGTCCCACTACTAGGAAAATTCCTATGTAACAGAGTTTTTTGGACTACAAAATACAAACATATGAGACACATATGCAAATTTTTTTTGACAGCGTGTAACGTTTGACTTTATTAGTGACATATAAATACACTCAACCAAGAAACTGGTTTAATTTCCCTTAATTATTTATTTATTTTTTTATTTCTTCAACTTTGTCTGCTTTGCCTTTGTCTATTCTGACTTCATACTTTGTTACTTTGGTACTTTGATAGACCAACACACATATATAAAGATTCGTGTATGCTAATTTGTTGATTCTCTCAGTTAACACACTTTCGTAGAGCTGTAGTGAAAACGAAAGTAATTTATATGCGCAGAATAATAAAATTTAAGGTTTTTTATACGCAAGTTTTTGTTGGAAGAAATTGAATGTGTGTGTGATGCCATATGCTTTTGTTTATTCAACCTCTTCTTTAGCATCTAACAGAATGATTGCTGAACTGTTCTTTTTCTCATCTCATTTAAACTCGTTTGTTGTTGATTCCCAGAGCTTCTGTGTTTGAGAAAGTGTATGTAGGTATGTGTGTATCTTTATTATATGGAATTGTTTGTGTATTTTTATAGCTTTCTTGCGGTTCTACAGCTGCTGACTAATTTTTTGGTTACCAGGTGACACAATTCTGTATGCGGCTTAATACTTTGAATTATGAGTAGACATACATACATACTTATATGCAGATGATATTTCAAAGAATATAACAAAGATAAAATGTAACTAATCGGCATACTGATATAAATAGGTACTTAAGAGAGTCAATGACATATTTAACTAAAAAGGCGATTTTGTTTGTGAGTTTTAGGTTAGTGAAGATATAGATAGCAAATGACGCTTAAAAGACCGTAGGAAGCAGATTTTTCTAAAGAATCTGGCTGTAGAAAAATAAAGTCTTGTGTCTAATAAAAATGCAATATGTTAGACTATGAGTAAAGTCTTTGGAAATATTAAGAAAAAAATTAAGATTTGTTAGAATAGATCAAGCAATGAGAGGAGAATAATACTGATTTTTAATTATGCAAAAATATTTTCAGGTGAATTTTTTTTCATTTTATGATTGCACATAACACATAGCAAGTTAATATTCACTCTTAAGTGAAAAGAGTTGCCATCTGTTGAAATATTAAAATTCATTGGTGAATTCTATGGTTGCCGTTGAATATCCATAAATTTTCGAATAAAGATTTGATAATTTTTGTTGTAAATATGACTACGTCCATATCCATTTTGAAGGCATAACTCTCGACTATAAAAGTTTAGTTCTTCAAATGAGTTCATTTTGCGAACGATCAGATACTAAATTTTTATTGTAATTCATCCCTTAATTGGACAATCAAACTCATATTCAGCTTCATTACAGATACGGAATCCTACCCTCAATAATTTTGATACATAACTCGGGCAAAAAATATACATATTTCTCTCTTACAGAATATAACTGAATAAAAAAATCCTCATTTTAGGAATGGTGAAACTAAAACTAGGTAATGTAGACTCACCAGAATTCGACTTTTTGGTTAGTAATTTAAATATATGTTTGCCTTATTTTAACCGATGGTTATTCATACAAAATGCTCTTCAAAACAACAACGAGACAAACTGTCTCGAAACTCCATGAAAGCATTATATAGACGTAAAATTTTACCAAAAATATAATTTTTTATTAAGTCCACAAGCTCAGAGAACTTGATAATCTATTTAAGAACATGAATAACTGTAATCGTCTAATCGTTAAACTGAGCCTTTTGGCTTAATATTTTTGTCAATTTCGTTTTAAAATTTTCACAGACTGGGTAGCATTTGTGGAATAAAACTCAAATTTGAACCTACTGGCGTAATAAGCGGTGGATTAGCTGTGATCGCTTGCTGATAGTTTACGTTAAATTCGATTAAATTTCAATGTACATACATATGTGAACATACTATTTACTACCAGCTGTATATTATATGAAATTGTATATGCAAATACACACACTTGACACCTATATTAGCATTAATCACAACTCGCAGCAAACCACTCACCTTTTCAACCGCTAGCTTTATCAGTTAAACGATCGATACGATAACGGCGAAACAGCGGAAATTAATTTATGTCTAACAACAAAGTTAACCGACGGCGCTGGACTAAAATTAGAGTTTGAAAATTTATGAGCACCCAGACATGTGGCAAGCCCAAAGTGGGCGCACACGCACCAAAGAGCCAACAAACGCCGAACATTTTAACACAAAAATGGAATATCTGGAGCATTAAATGGATTAACGCTAGCACCAAATAAGAACGAAGAGAAAAACGCACAGACATTAATTAGTGCAACACGCTTACAGTAATTTCGTTGGCTTTTAACGCAAAATTAACTGCAGCAAATTGGAAATGAACAAAGTGAGTAAGAGCATCATATGTAGAGGTTGTTTAGCACAATTGCCACACATTGCAGTGGCATGCACATGTTATAAATAACTGCATAATAGCGCGCATAATCCTCGAGCTGCTTTTTACGAAAATCGAGCAAATGTGAAATGTGCGTTGCAAGCGAGCATCAGCCAACAACAACAAGATACGTGATGTCATGCGCTAAGCGAACGTAAGTGGCAAGTATTTGCCAAATTAATAACGCTGCTGCCAAACAAAGCGTTTTTGTGTTGTTGTTGTTGTTGCGCTAAAACAGCAGCAATTACGGCTGTTAGTAGCATTTTAATTTCTTATCCACAATCTTAGAGCGCATAGTCGCGTAAAAAAATCATACCAAATTGATAATGCATGTAGAGCAATTATATTTTTTGCTTCCCAAAAAAACACATTGGCGCTATAATTGTCAACTTTACACGGCAACAGCAGCTAAGTACCGTTACATTTTTGATTTTTGCGCATTTTCGAACATGTATGCATAAATAATGGACAGAACTCGTCTATGGATATACAGACATAAATATATATATGTATGTATGTGCGGCAGCCTTAGGACCTCAGTCATCAAAACTCAAACAAAACTCAGCGCTCGAGCGCCGTCATATGCAGCGCCACCCTCCTTTCGCCACAATTGTAGCACGCTTAATATGCTGGTGGCTCACCACCTGTTGGAATTTATTGTGCGACGTGTTCATGCATTGTTGCTTTTGTAGCAAGTTGTTGTTGTTGTTGTTGTTGTTAATGTTTTGTATAGTTGTGCTTCCTATGCTTGTATATGCTGTGCTATGCTATGTTAATGCTATGTTGCAGTTAGTACATTGTGGCAAATCAGTGGTTAGACGTAAGTTGAACGGCTATAAGTTGAGTAGCCGCCACCGCAGCTCCACCCATAAATGCCAATTGAAATATTTACTGGCAAACAATCAAAAAATACATACATACATACATAGACGCAGACATACATAAGAGCATATAGACATAACAGCAACATAACTGTTGGCGATAACGGCAACATTGTAAGCAAAAAAGCGGTAAAGCGAATTACGAGCATACAGTTATGAATACAAACAAACAGTTATGCACCCAAACATACAGTTATACCTACAAATATATTTACTTATACATACAAACACATACATAATCACAGCTTATTGCCTATTGCTGGCTTAGCAAAGTCAGCAGCGCGCTGTTGACAGCTTGGAAATGTTAGTGCTTTCCATTAACTTAAAAAATTACCAAAATGTAATATATGTTTGTTGGTATGTGTGTTTGTTATTAGTTATGTTGTAAATGCTATATTGCTCTAAATAAAATTTAAAGTGGTTTACTAGGTTTTAATTGCTATTTTGCAAAATAAGGTCAATTTGTCCTTCAAGTACTTTTTCCAACGAAATTAGCAGAAATATTTTGTTAATTAAACTTTAATGGGATAGTGACTAAGCGTTTACCACTTTATTTGCTATTTCTGGTACATGGGGACTGAATTATGTTGAGTTACTTATAACTGGTGTTTCATGAATGAGATTGTTACGTGTTTTCCAGCAGTTTTGGTTACTCATATTCCCTTTAGGTGAGTCAGTTAGCAAATTATCAATTCACCGATCTATAAATTGAATTAATTAACTCAGTAAATCAATTAAAAGACCTATTAATTGAGTTAATTAGTTAATTTAATTCATTAATCATATCATTTGAGTTAATGGGTCAGTTGAGGAAATAAGGATGCACATTAATTAAGTTAATTTGTTAATTGAATCAAGTAATTAATGGATCTCAATTAAGTTAAATATGTAAATGAGTTATAGCCCTTTTACACAGAAGCTAATTGGTCAATTAACCGGCCTCTGCTCGATTAAAACGCTTATTAACAGCGATTTACCATACCAAATAAAAATCTGTATTAATATTTAATTGAATTTTAATCGAATTGAAAATGCAACTCTGCGACAAAGACCGTATTTGTAATTATATATACCTTCTTTTTCTGCGATGGGCTGAAATTTGGGTAAAAAAAAAGCTACGGTAGATGTCGCTGCTAAAAATATGAATCAGCTGATGAAACTTACCAACTTCCTCAGCAAAGCAAAAACAAAAGGCTGATCGGTTATAGCGAGTAGCCGGCAATGTAAAAGACAAATAAGGGTTTCTCAACAAAAATTTTGATTGATCAATTAATTTGGCTGTGTAAAAATGCTATTACTCACAGACCCAATAATTGATTAAATTAAGTAACCCATTTATTTTTGTAATTATGCCAACGAAGAGACTCATTAATGGAGTTACATAAATAGATATATAAGTCAATTGGTTAAAATAAACCCAATAATTAAGTTAATTAGCTAATTAAGTCAATAAATTCGTTAATCGAGTAAATTAAGTGTAATTAGTTGAACTAATTAGCGAAGTGAGTCAATTAATAATCCTATTCATTGAGTTGAATAAGTAACTGAATCAACTAAGTATCCAGGATTGAGTTAATTAGTTCTAATTAATAATATATAATATTAATACTGTGCTAATTATAGATCTTATCTATTTTTAACAGCAGAACTTTTGACTACTTCAAAATCACAATCTTTGTTACTTATAAATCGCATTTAGAACTAACTAATTAACTGATACTTTAATGTAATAAAATTCTTTCTAGTATGAAGTCATTAATTGCTCAATCAATGAAAAATGAAAAAAAAAATTTCTAATGAAAATGAAAGCAATTTTCTACTAAATCCGCACACAAATGACTCACTGCTTTATTTGCTAAAATTAGTTAAATCACCTTAGAAACTGTGCGAAAATGACAAAAACGTACACCGAAAGCGCATAAACTTTGACACAACAAAATTTCGCACCAAATTAGCAATATTAAGAGATCGAAAGTAAGCAGTAAAGAGCACAAATGAAATGAAATTCAAAATTTGGAGTCATAAAGTATGAACGCTAATACCAATTTTGGGTGGAGATATGAAATTGGCAAAAATGAAAGACATTTGACTAACCACTTAGGATAAAATCAGCAATTTATGTATATGAATTGGTATATAGAAACTGAAACTCAAACCTAGAGCTTGTTGTTGTGATATGTAAATGGAGTATGAGACAGCGCTTCAGTTCAAAATAAAGCAAACACAGAGTAGTTAAAGTTTTAAATTTTACACAAATAAAATTAAATTATGGACACATGCGATTATATTTTAAGGCAAAATGATGTTATGTGTGTCTGTGTATATATATTTATGTACAAATATGTATGTTTGTATATTAGTGTTTTTGTGCTCAAAAGCCAGGGAGTTGGCAGCGGGTTTTTTGCAAAAAAATTAACTTGCAAATCCGTTTGGTTGGGCTAGCAAAAGCAAAAAACGCAAAAATAATATACATATATTGTGCAAAAACAACAACAAACAAAACAATTATAAGCAACAACAATGTAATAAAATTGCGAATTTTTGCAAAGCCATGAATGTGAAGGTAAAAAAGAATTCGCAAGGAAAGTCTCTGGTTAGATAAGTTCAGTTCAGTTTTTAGTTTAACCTTTTATGCGAATGCATACATACATATATACACACGTGTTTTATGAAGTACTCGTATGAGTGTGTGATTGTGTTGGTTTTTTGCGCGCTTTTTATTAATGCAATGCAAATGTATGCATTTTATTAATTGTAACGCCACAAACAATGGTGACATAAAATTATGTGTAATAACAATAACAAAAACAACACATATAATCGCTATAATAAAAAATAATAATCATATTGGTTATATATACATACATATGTATGCCTTTCAAAGCAACTCCGCCAGTGCGAACAAACTCTTTTTTTGTTCAAATTGGCAGAGTGACTGCTGAGGGAAATATGAAAATGTAAATGAGTGCATTAACATCAGCCACCGCACGACATGACAAGCAGTTGTTTGTGCAGGCATTGAGGCGTACAGGTGGCACTGTTGGCGGATACTCATATTTATGTACATATACTTAAGTGAATTAGTGTAGACAAGTGTCTACTACAGCGGCAGTGGGTGATAATAGACAGTAATTAAAGCGGATATTAGAGGGGTTGGTGTAAGCGAATACTCGTATAAATGAATGAAAAACAAAGCGATGAAAGAAAGATAAAAATCAGTGCGACTATTATCATCTTTAAATGCACGAGCGTAATCTGATTCTGCAGTGCATGCTGCAGACAATGCGTTTTGTCTCACACATAATTGCGCTTTCTCATGTGTAGTCGACATTTTTCGTGTTTTTATGCTTTTTGTTTTAACACCAATCAATACGGCATTTACCAAGCGGAAAAACCGCGTAATATTGCCAATGAACTTTGCTGCATATTGAAAATTTTAAAAATCCCATAAACGCTAATGATCCAAAGTCAAATATTATCAAGAGTAGGGAAGTGATAATGCATATTACTTCAATAACAAAAAGTTGTCAATAATAACTGTTTAAGTGAATGTAAACAATACCTGCATAATGGAGTATACAGTTTTGAGTGCAGGCGGAAATATATAAAAATTTGTACTATCTATTTGTTAACAAATGCGAAATTTCAAAGACTGCGGAAATTTATAAAGTTTTTTTTTCAAGTAATGTAAAAGAGCTTTTGAAAGCTTTGGTTGATCTGAGAAGCTTTTGAAAGAGCTTTTTGCTGCTGTAGCTGATTTGAAGTTCTAGTTCTTTCTAATTGTCTTTACTATTCCATTCACGAACCTTAATTATTCTATTCGTGCAATCATAAAAACTTTTAGTAGATACAGTCAACTAGGTTGATCTGTAGATCCTTTGAAAGCTTTTACCTGTGGTTTTGAGTTATTTTATTCAGAAACCTTTCGAATATACAGTCAACTATGTGATCTGAGGAGCTTTCGAAAGCTTTTATTGTCAGTAGTTGATTTGGATTTTTTTCTAATTGTCTTTATTGTTTTATTCAGGAACTCTGAGGATTATTCTCAAGTAGATACAGTCAACTAGGTTGATCTCTGGATCCTTTGAAAGCTTTTATTACCGGTGGTTTTGAGTATTATTCAGAAACCTTTCGAATATACAGTCAACTATGGTGATCTGAGGAGCTTTCGATAGCTTTTATTGCCAGTAGTTGATTTGAATTTTTTTAATTGTCTTTATTGTTCCATTCAGGAACATGAATATTATTCTCAAGTAGATACAGTCAACTAGGTTGATCTGTGGATCCTTTGAAAGCTTTTATTACCAGTGGTTTTGAGTTATTTTATGCAGAAACCTTTCGAATATACAGTCAACTTTGGTGATCTGAGGAGCTTTCGAAAGCTTTTGTTTCTAGTAGTTGATTTGGATTTTTTTCTAATTTTCTTTATTGTTCCATTCAGGAACTCTGAGCACTATTCTCGAGTAGTCAGACGAGGCGGGCTTGAGTATGCGTTTTCAATTGTTTTCAATATTATTTTAATGAAATTTGAAGATTCTCCTAGAATAGTCAATGAAATCGGTTGACGAAAAGAAAATGGTTCAATAATTTGGCTAAAATGATATCATCCCTAATTGATATATGATATTTTCCCAAACCCAGTTGTAACAATTACAATGAATTGCTTGATATTGAACCTATAAATTACACTCGTACCAAACTGCAACTGAATACATAAAATTAATATGCGTACTGCAAAGTGTATGAAAAATCAAAAAGGAAGGAAGTAAGTGAAGTGTACAACAAACATATTGACATGCCAACTAACACCTGGCATCAACGCCCAGCTGTCAACAAAATACCGAACTGGCGATAGCACATGCCAAGTCCAACACGCCTTGAAAATGTAATGCGTGCTCAGCTATCTTCCTTATGCACAAAATTACAGCTAATAAAAATGAATTTCTTGAGGGAAATTGCAAGCTTATCTTTGGAGCTTAAAAGTTCATTTTTCTTGTATTTTAAAACTTAATAAATTATTTTGCAAACCAATAAATTATACGCCCACGCTTACTGGACTTACCTGCATACGAGTATAGATTATATAATAATTCTCATAAATATACGATCTCAAAACATAAACAAGGAAATCTGGTATTTTCTAATTTATTATATAGTTTGATTCGTGCAAACTTTTAGCCTCAATTGCTGAAATACACACATTTATTGCTGCAACTGTCATGTTTTGTTTTTTTTTTGTTAATTTAAATTTAAGTTGTGTTTTGTTAGTTTTTCTTTTGCAAAATAATTGCGCTGCATGACTGTTAATTGCCACAATTTCCACCGCACGTCGCAATAATGCGGCGCATCAATGTGACGTTCGCACGCAATGCGCTACGCAAAGGCAGAAACGGGCGCGCATGCGCAAGCAGTCGAGCGTTCCGTTCAAACGCAAATGCAATCAATTTGCAATGTGTATGAGTATGTATTTATTTGATTATTTGCTTTTATGCGCACCGGTATGCACAATTATGCGTAGCATTTACTGCAGCAGAAACAAAAGCTTATCTTTCTCCAACAACTTTTACCGTAGAGAAACATAAAATTTTTCATATTTACTAAGCATGAGTGCATTGGCTTTACACGTCTGAGAGTTGACGTGTGATTAGCTTGATTGATATATGCTCTTTTATGAAAACTGCACTGTTGCAAATTGATATTTATTTGTTTGGTTGTGTGTGCGCTTAAATGCAGTAATCAAAACAACATTTTTCATTATGTTTAATAAGTTTGTGTAAATATGAATTTTTGGTTGGCTGCATTTTTTCATATAGATATACATAATATGTACATAATATAAACATTTATTCATATATTCATATTCATATCATTCATAATTATTATTTATTATATTTGTAAACAAATAACTGTAACCAAAGCGTGTGCAACAGTACCAAATAAAACTGCAAAAATTGCAGGAAACCTCTGTAGGGGTGCATAAATAATTTTCTATACAAGAAAAGCAAAAATAGCTGTATTCGATTGGCCAAGCGTTGGAGAGCAGCCAATCGAACAAACCATCCTGATGTTCAAACACACTATAATTGTGGTGCAACGCAGCGCTAGCACGTCTTCTAACGCAAGCGAAATAGTGTTGCCCTACTTTCTTGGGGAGAGAAACTTAGTAGAATTGAAGATAATTCTCTTCTTCATACACCAAATCAACTCGGTTACTTTGTTATTATGTTAAATATAATTTTTTTTGTCAAGAGAGCAGCGCCTAAGTTCAGAGAAATGGTCAATCGAAGATAGCTATAATATTTTATTTATTTAATATATCTAAGTCTACCTGAGTTGATAGTGGGAATATATATGACTGACGAAATTGATCACGGTATCAATAGGATGATAAAAAAGTTAATAAATGTCACTATGAACATAGTATTTGTGCAAAGTTCTGCTCCCATATCTTCACTAGTGCTTACTTTATATATTGTAAAGTAAACGATTCAGATCGTCTTCAAAGTACTGGTATATAGGAAGTAGGCGTGATTGTGAAGCGATTTGGCCTATTTCCACAACATATCATTGGGATGTAAGGAAACTATTACAAACCAAGTTTCATTGAAATCGGTCGAGTAGTTCCTGAGATATGGTTTTTGACCCATAAGTGGGCGACGCCACGCTCATTTTCCATTTTGTAAAGAAATCTGAGTGCAGCTTCCATCTGCCATTTCTTATGTGAAATCTAGTGTTTCTGGCGTTTTTCGTTAGCGAGTTAACCCACTTTTAGTAGTTTTCAACCTAACCTTTGTATGAGAGGTCGGCGTGGTTATTATCCGATTTCTTTCATTTTTGGACTGTATTAAGAAGTGGCTAAAAAAACGACTGCAGAAGTTTGGTTTATATAGCTCTATTGGTTTGCAAGATATGTACAAAAAACTTAGTAGGGGGCGGGCCACGCCCACTTCTCCAAAAAATTGCATCCAAATATGCCCCTTTATAGTGGGATCATTTGTGCCAAATTTTATTTCCATAGATTTATTTATGGCTTAGTTATGGCACTTTATGTGTTTTCGGTTTTCGCCATTTTGTGGGCGTGGCAGCAACCTTCCTATGGTGCCAAAAAATAAGTGTGCCAAGTTTCATCAAGATATCTTAATTTTTACTCAAGTTACAGCTTGCACAGTCGGACGGACGGACGGACGGACGGACAGACAGGCATTCGGATTTGAACTCCACTCTTCACCCTGATCACTTTGGTATATATAACCCTATATCTAACTCGTTTAGTTTATATTCTCTAGCAACTTTGTTGCGAGAGTATAAATATGTCAGCGTGATAAATTTTGTGACTTTATATAAAAAGGGTTAAAAATTAAATTATCTTATAACCACTTTTAGGGTCTATAACGGCTTTGAATCTGCTTGGTATACTACTACACATACTTGAGCATATTCCTAATAAAAAATTTTGTTTTTTCAATATACCCCACATGTTTTCGGTAGAGTTCAGATACGATTTGCGAGTTGCCTTTGCTGTGTGTTTGGGATCATTGTCCAAGTGGAAGAAAATGTCTGACCCATTTTCAGCTAAGTCACCTATAGTGCCATGCAGAATCTCAATATAAGACAACAGAGTCAGTCGTTCTTCAATTCTTGCCCAACTACCAACACATCGTCATGCATTCCCACACCATAATGGAACCTCCTTCAAACTTCAGCACAGGGTTATGCGTGGTGTCCCTCTAATTTCGCAGCCTTGCCTCTCCAACTTCATTCGCACGCATCCGATCCCAAACGATATATAGCAATATGAATTGTTATTCGATTAGCGAAGGCGATTTGATAGTCTTAATGACATTTAATTGACAATTTTAAGGGGATACCAAGCTGAGTAAGTGAGTGAGCTGTAATTATTTTCTGCATTGGGAAAAATATTTACAGCTGGAATTGGGGAATTCCCTAATATACAAAATGTTGGAAATATAGTGAGACATATCTAACTCTTCTTCTGTTTCTCCTGAACATTTCCTTGATGAGAAAAAACTGCCAATTTCTATGCCCAGTTTCCACTCAGCTGTATTTTTTTAACTCAGACTGTGATAATAAAAAATTGTCCCTAACATGATTTGGTCTACGTATCACTCAATTCCATAAAAACATTGGGCAGTAATGTGAAAACACGTGACTCTCCCGCGTTCTATAATAAAACTTTTTCTCTAGGGGATTCTGACGGCTTATTTCTATTGGTTACCGCCGAAGCTGTTTGGAAGATAGTTAGATAACGATGAAGCACCTAATTCCTTCCACCACCTATTATTAAAATAAGACCTCTTAGCAAATTTATAATAAGAACAGAATGAAATCGAAAATAGAGCATGGTTGGTACTCCTCAACACTAGAAACAGCGGTCTATATATATTTTTTATATTATTCGCTATTAATATTTGTTATCTAAACCGAGGGAGAGAGGTTTTCGCCAAAATTTCGAATTTCGAATTTTTAATTTTCTAATATGTAATACGACAAATAAAATCAAACCAAAATTTATGCGTATGCTTACTTCGAAATGCTAATTTCCAGCCAATTTGCTAGACGGTCTTCTTTTTTTTGCCTTTCACGCATTTCTTCTTTAAATTAGCCATTAGTTGTATTTAATGAATTTTGGAAATTTGCAAAGAAAAAAATAGTTGTTGTTATGCGATTTTGCAAATGCCTCATTTATATGCTAGTTAAATGTTTTTTTCTCCTTTTTCGCTTTGCGAAATCACTTGAACTGAATTAATGGGATTTTTATATGTAAGCGCGAACGCCATTGATCTGCTTCGCAGCGCCACTTTTGTTGTTGGCCGTTCGTTGCTGTGATGCGGTAAGTCATATTGCTTTGCATATTTCGATTCGATTCATTTTGAGAAAAAAGAAATATCTATTGTTCAGCAGAGTTATAAACCGAGTAACCCCAAAAAATCGAATTGCTATTGCTAAAATCCCAAATAATGTTTTATGTGTGCTCCAGTTATAGAAACGCGCAATGCATTGCAAAGCAAGCGATTGTGAGACCACATAGCACAGTTGCAAGTGAAGTAGTAGCAGCAACCTTACTCATGGCCATTAAAGGAATACCAAAGAGGCATTGCATTGATGGCTCGTTACCCCACTGCGTTTGCACTGGTTATCCTAGTGCTGAATGCGCGTCGGCGCAGCTGCTGCTACCGTCTGGCTGGCTGTCCATGCAAATCGGCACACTTGCTGAGTTATTGACTTGTGGCCAGCAGTTCCAGCGGTGCTCACCTGTATGTATGTTTGTAGGAATGTTTGAATTCGCAAGCATTTCGCAATGCCATCGCGTTTGCCGTCGCGTCGCCGCTGATAGCAGCTCTACACGTTTAATTCGCGGATTTCTTTCGCTTGCGAAATGTAGTTCGCTCTATTGGACCAGTTTACCTTACACACACATACTCACTGTACATATTTATGCATTAACTGCTGAATATTCGATCACTTGATAGCAGCGATCATTGCGTTGCGTCGCTAATATTGCGAAAATGCATAAATTTTGCACTTAATTTTTTTTCTCTTTATTTCACATTGAGATATTTCTTTTTTCGCGAAACAAGTGCGAGGCACATAGCCACAGCGTGTATGTATGTATGCCTGTCCGTTGTAATTTAAAATTCAATATTTTACATCATAACTGACGCAGGGATTAGGTAGGGTAGGGATACCAGTTTCTGTAATAATTTTTTTAGGTTAAGATTCTGATAATGTAATCCAGGGATAAGGTAATCCGAAGAACTTCGTGGTGGCGATGGCTATCAGTCTGCTATTAGTAACAGAATTCAACATTACGATCTTATATATATCTGTGCACTTTGATATCCTAGACCAGTAACTAAAAAGTTTCTGAGCTTCACAGATGGGAACACACCGTGAGTCTGAAGTAGTTGTGGTGTTGTAAGTATGGTCTTCTACTGGTTACCGCCTTGAGTATATGAATAAGTTCTAAGATGTCCCAGTCCATGATTCAAATGGTCGAGATTTCGCGAGCCTTCAGAATGTGACGATTCAGAATGTGAAGACGATAACCCTCACTTTACCAGCGGTTTGAAGGATGCTGTGGAATCTCCGTATTATGTACTCATGAATCCTCTGTCTTTTGGGAAGCTGGAGTTGAAGTTTATTAGGGTAAAGTTTTTTATCATCTCAAATATTTGAATATAATCTCGAGCAAAGAGAGTCACAACAGTCAGCTGGTTATGTCCTCTTTGGGAATGCGCATGAAATAATTTTAATTGACTTGAGCTTAAAATGGAAAGAAAAGGAAGGGGCGAAGTCGATTGAAACGTTCGAAAGACTAAATCATGGAAAGACTGCTCGATTTTAAGTAGAATGAAGTGATGGTTCATCAATAGGAAAATTTAATGATTTTGGTTTTCGAATTGCTTCTACATCCATATCATATTATCCGTATCCCAAAGACTTGCTCCTGTCTTTAGAACTAAAGAGCAGTGAAACATATTGTTCCACAAAAAAGGTGTCTAAAAATTTGAAGATGACTAATAATTGATAAATCATTGATTGATTTTAATAAATCATATCGATATATTTCCATTTGAAAATGCAGAGATCTTTGAATCGAAGAACAAAATACCTCATAATGAGCATATCTCACTAAGAGTGCTTCTGCTACTACTTAAACTATTTTTGAGAAACTTAGGCGAATCCAGTGTGTTTTGGACATAAAAACATACTCTCTAATTACATAACACATAAACGTTATCAAACTCAATACTTGATTATGCTTACTTAGGAGTGGGTTCACTTATGCATATGAATATGTTTATATAATTATGCACGCAATCAACCGCAAGTGTCCATTAAATTATTTATGATTACCGTTATGTTCAAAAATTGGCTGGCATACTGTCATAAAAACAGTTGTCTGGAGTTATGTTTTATGGGCTTCAGTTTGTTTGCTCTACTTTTCACTTTTATATCCGTAAGCATTTAGCATAGATATTGTCGCGCAATTAACGGTAAATTGTTTTATGACCATCACCCATTGTGCATTTCCATATGCAATTAGCGTGCATTTCGGAATGTGCCGTTAGTCCTTAGCAAATTTGCTATGTGTTTCACAATCTTAAAAGCACCGTTATGAAATTGTCAATTATGGCAGGATTAAGTGAGACTTATATTGGAATTTTAATTAAATTTAATGGCACTTGGTTTTTGGCAGCGATTTTTTAGTGGAGTATGCGGCAACAAGTTGGTCAAAATGGACAAAAAATAATTGAAGCAGGGTGTTGGGTGACAAATACTTTGTTTGAATATGAAAAAAAAAATTTATAACAAGTAAGGAAGGGCTAAGTTCGGGTGTAACCGAACATTTTATGCTCTCGCAATTTATTTATTTAACTTCATTTATATTATATAATACACAATTTGACCCACGTATTCGTATATATTGTATAAAGTCCATTGAAAGTTGGAAACCATAATATTAGGTTAGAAGCACCGAGGTCCTCGTGTTCGATATATGGGGCCTTAAAAACCTATGGTCCGATTTCGGCAATTTTTAGAATGGGGCTGTCACACTATTAACATAGTATTTGTGCAAAGTTCTGCATCGATATCTTCACTAGTACTTACTTTATATATTGTAAAGTAAACGATTCAGATCATCTTCTAAGTTCTGGTATATAGGAAGTAGGCGTGGTTGTGAAGCGATTTGGCCTATTTTCACAACATATCATTGGGATGTAAGGAAACTATTACAAACCAAGTTTCATTGAAATCGGTCGAGTAGTTCCTGAGGTATGGTTTTTGACCCATAAGTGGGCGACGCCACGCCCATTTTCCATTTTGTAAAAAAATCTGAGTGCAGCTTCCTTCTGCCATTTCTAGTGTGAAATTTAGTGTTTCTGACGTTTTTCGTTAGTGAGTTAACCCACTTTTAGTAATTTTCAACCTAACTTTTGTATGGGAGGTGGGTGTGGTTATGATCCAATTTCTTTCATTTTTGGACTGTATAAGGAAGTGGCTTCAAAAAACGACTGCAGAAAGTTTGGTTTATATAGCTCTGTTGGTTTGCGAGATATGTGCAAAAAACTTAGTAGGGGCGGGGCCACGCCCACTTCCCCAAAAAAATTACATCCAGATATGCCCCTTCATAGTGCGATCCTTCATACCAAATTTTATTTCCATATCTTTATTTATGGCTTAGTTATGGCACTTTATGTGTTTTCGGTTTTCGCCATTTTGTGGGCGTGGCAGTGGTCCGATTTTGCTCATTTTCAACCTTCCTATGGTGCCAAGAAATAAGTGTGCCAAGTTTCATCAAGATATCTTAATTTTTACTCAAGTTACAGCTTGCACAGACGGACGGACGGACAGACAGACATTCGGATTTGAACTCCACTCTTCACCCTGATCACTTTGGTATATATAACCCTATATCTAACTCGTTTAGTTTTGGGTGTTACAAACAACCGTTATATGAACAAAACTATAATACTCTCTTTAGCAACATTTGTTGCGAGAGTATAAAAATTGTGATAGTTAAGCAAAGAAGGATTTTTGTGATAAAAAGGAAAAAACGGAGAGCGGGTGAAAACGACACCATGGATAAGCCAATCGGCGGAAGACCTGTGACGACGAATACCGATCAAATCATGGAAAACATCGAGTTAGACCAGCATGTGACATCTCGTGACATCGCCCAGGAGTTGTGAGTTAGTCACCAAACCATTTTAAACCATCTGCAGAAGGCTGGATACACAAAAAAAGCTTGAAGTTTGTTTATAGTTTATAGTTTTCAGATATGATTGAGAAGGGTTGCCACCTGTTGAAAATTGTAATGCTATGGCAACCCTAAAATTATTTGTTTTAACTTGACCTGATCTAATCCATTTTGAGTTCTGGTAAATAGATCTCACGTTCAAAACGGGAAACCAGATTCATATCATAACTACCGTGATCACTGGACTTTGCGATTTTCAAAATAAATAAATTAACAACATAAATAAATCTCTTTTCAACTTAAAAAAACAACTTTCAGTGAAGATGTGACGCCTCTCACATGTCAACGACCACAAACAAAAATACACATAGTTGACCTGCCATGCAAATGTCAAAGCAAACAGCAAATGCAGTCATAATATTATGAAATTTACCCGCCTTGGGGACAAATAAAATGTGTGCTGATTTATTATTTCCTGGAGATGTAAAATGTGCCATTTGGTTTTTTCACATTTCGCATTTCAACTTTTCAAAGCAAGAAATACTCTCTGCATGCCAACGCCTCTATTATGGCGGTGCAAAATTATTGCGAATCTTGCAAGAAAGTCGTGTTTTGTTTTATGCTTGCCACCGAACGTCAACGAGCGGGCGGACGCCTTATCTTAATCAAAAATCTTGGCATTGGTTGAAGGTGTTCGAAATTGGAAAATTTCACTATTTTACATAACTGCACGTTCACTTGACGCGCACTCATTCCTGCATTCAATCACACCGACACTCAACCGATACACACAGCGCACTCTCCTTTCCACCTTTCCTCTGAACTTCAGCTGGCTCAGCTCTCATCTTTCGCATTATTAGTTACGCATTCACACGAACCGACGTTCGGCAGCAAACAGCAAAGCGAAAATGAAGCATGAATGAAACCTTTTGCTTGCCGTTTGCCGTTAGAGTGGTGTTTGTAGCCGGTGTTGGCGCAACCTTTGCCAACAAAGCGTTTGGCATTCCTTCACTTTCATTTAAAGGGCAACCCGCTGACTTTGCTCGCATTGAAGGAAATCAGAAATCAGAAATCATATTAAACGATCAATCAAAAGCTGGAGCGCTGCAAGTTATGCACCCAAAATGTTTACATATAAACACGGAACGCTTGCACCTGGTGTGCTTGAGTGTGTGTAATGATGGCTTGAAATCTCAATTAAAATATCTAAACAGCGAAAAATAAATGTAAATGCTGCGAAATTGTGATTCAATTATTAACAGTTTGTCTGTTTGTATAATAAATAGTAAATAAATACAAATGAAAGTCATTCCATGCAACTTTCGATTGCTCAGATGCCCATTGATTTTGGGAGTCTTTATGTTACTTTAATATTTTGTATATAAATAAAATTTTATTCATATGGAAAATGGGTGGTTTCACTTTTGGAATACTCGGAAATTTTGTGGCAGAGAAAATAGGGGGAAACAGAAGCATATGCTTAGTAACATAACTAATGTAGGCTGCAAAGTAAGACTATTTGATTAAAATTTTAGAGAATCAAGCTTATTGACCCCCTAAAGAAGTTAAGATCCCTCAGTAGCCTATAGGTTTTGGTTTCGCCAGAGAGTACTGTCTAGAGATTGCTGTTACAGTGATGTAATAAGATTCATGAGTAATGACATCGATAAACATCTGTTACAGTCGTGAAAAAAATCGGTTACGGTAGTAAAGAATCATAATTAGAGAGTAAGATCAACCCACTGTGTTTGAGATTTGGAATATAAAGCTCATCGTCATCAGGTTGACTCTTATTGAGGGAGTAAAAGTCGAAAACGGATACTTCATAAACAAAGGGCATCTCATTGTCAAAAATCAAGTATGCTCTGAAAGAAACCGGTCAGAGTCGATTGAGATGGAAAAAAGATGTTTTTGCTGAATTATCATCCCATAGATCATCTTGGCCGAAGGCTAACCCAATAGACGATAGAAAATAAGGGTTGTATGGTTCTGACAATTGAAACGGAGAGAATCTAATGAAGATTTGTTGATCTAACTGCAGCCTGTAGATTATCGATTTTTTTTTTGCTGAATTATCATCCATAGATGATCTTGGCCGGGATAATCCAATGAACGATAGATAATAAGGGTTGTATGTTTCTGATAATTGTTTCGCAAGAAACGGAGAGAATCTAATGAAGATCTGATGATCTAACTACTGAAGATCTTATGTTAATGTTATCTGGTTCTAATTAAAGTATTAATTAAATTTACAGCATCTTGCGTTATATTGAACCTTTATGCATACTATGCAGTACACTACTACGATGGTTTTAAAAAGTTTGAAGTTCTGAAAAAGAAGGAAATCAGTTAGTTAAAGAAACGCTACGTTATGGATATCGAACTGAATATGTTCATAACAACTTATATTTGAAACTATTTCCTAGAAAAGGTTGCCACCTGATTGAAAGTTTTTATCGGAAAAAGCGTATGAGAAAATATTACAATAATCCACCAGTTGGTCTTGTACTCGGATTGCTTGAAACAAACATGCTTCAGAATTATTCGGTTGCCATCTGTTAAAATAAGTTGAAAAGTAAATAATAAGCCACTAGTTTCTAGTGGTACTATTTATATGACGAGCTTAAATTAAATGAAAATATTAGTAAAGCTTCAAAAAAATCTCTATTCCTCTTCCTGGTTGAAAGAATTTTATAAAACATTGCATTTGAATCGAAGCAGTGTTGGTATTCACTTTCGTTGTTATTTGCCTCACTGAGGCAACGCTGTTCAATAAAATTATATAACTACTGAATGCTGAATCTATGCTCCAAATACAAATTTACATTCACACGCGCAACAGTAGGTTAAAAGTTTAACACTTTCCATTTGTTTAAATACCTGTAAACGAGACAAACCGAAAAAATAGAAAGTAATAGCGCGAACATTAACAATAAACACACACCAAAATGGTAGCAACCAAAACTGCAGCCGAAAAAATAAATAACAAATATTCCCATTAACTAATTATGGGGTGAGATTCAACTAGACAGAAAAGAGGCCGGGCTTCACAACATCTTTTCAAAGTATGCTACCTATAAAGGGTACCAAAAGTTTAGAACTGACCCTAAAACGCTGATAGACCGTTAACTATTAATAAAATTGTTCAAAATTTTTAAATTTTCTAATATTGGTTTTTGAACTTCCGATCTGCTGCGTGGTAGTCACATACTTAAACCACTTTTTTACTTTGAACGCAATTAACTACTCAAAGCAATAAAATATACTCCAATAAACGTCAATATACTGCAGCGCACCAAATCAGCCTAATAATTTGCCCAAAATGTAGTCAGAGTGCTTAGATAACTGTTTAACACACACACAACCAGCAAATGGGTTTATGAGTTTAGGCAAAACCAATGCGCTCATAATGGCAATATTATTGATTTTGACTGCTTACTGCTACTGCTGCATTGCTGTTGTTGTTGTTGTTGTTGGCGTTTTGGCGCAGCTAAGAGTTAGCTGTTAGCATAACTGATTTTATAGCAATATCAAAGCAATCAAAGAGTAGCCAAAACACTCGACCAACCAACTAACAACAACATCAACTGCAACAACCAACCACACTATTGGACCATACACCCGTTAAGCATCCGCCTTAAACATCAGCGGCGCGCCAAATTCAACGCCGCTCTTAGGTCGTCATGCCATAAAGCGGAGGTCAAACCGATGTGGCTGCGCAAATGGTCGGTGGCACCATGATCGACACTTCCCCCGAACCGCAGTGCACCGCTGCGTCACCCAGCGAGCACCGCGCTTGCATTATCAATGGAATATGAGCGACGCAGCGGACGCTGGCAGTGAACAAGGCTGACAGAGACTAAGAAACTATGTGCCAAGCAGTGAATTGAAGAAAGCCAATACTGTTATTATGGCACTTTAATATTCGATGATTTGGTCACGAAGCGCCTGCACTATTCATTATTAAATTTGCGAATACGCTGGTAAGGCGCTGCCAGTGTCCTTTGCCATTAGTTGGCCGGATATTTTCTGTGCCACTGTGCTACGATATGGCGCGATTAGCGAAGAACTCAAAAAATAAAAAAAAATTAATTGGAAAACTAGATTTTTGTTGACTACTTTACTTATCTACTGTTTTATTATAATCAATTATTATTGTCATTGAGTTGGAATTAGTGCCACCAACGTTGCTCACCAGCTGCATACTCGCTGGGTTTTTGTAGGGAAGAGTGGAATTTTTCGTGACTCCATAGTTTAGTTTCTTTTTTGTTTTCAGAAGTCTTGTTGTTTGGCATTATGTTTGTTTTTATCTTTCGGAGTCTTGTAAATATTTTATGTACTCACGATATTTAGCATGAATAATTATTAAATTCGTGAGCCCCTTAAGGTGATCGGTTTCAAAATGCATCGTATTTTTATGTTTTTTCCCACAACAACCTTAATATATATGTGCCTTTTAAGGTATAAAACACATTCTGGATTCCATAATTCCGTTACGCTTACGATTAGAAGAGATGTGAGTCTGACTTTGTTTATCTCGAAGCCAGCATAAATACCACCAACAATCTAAACCTGCAGACCAAGCGCTAAAAGAACAAGAACGATGACAAACCGAGATGTGAAGGTACTTAGAGCAACCGAGAGAACTGTTTTCCGCAAGATGTTTGGAGCCGTCCACGTGAACGAAGAATTCCGAAGAAGATGGAACAATGAAGTGTATGTGATATAAAAATTCAACGAATCCGCTAGTTGGACCTCAGCGAAAAGCTCATTTGATACGAGGCCCATGGGTAGAAAATGGAAGCAAGGACGCTAATGGAACGACCAAGTACATAGGGAGCTGTATACAATTGGGATATACAAATGGTGTGACTTCGTAAAGGATAGAGGCAACTCGCGAAGTTTTGTGTTCTCGGCCCAGACCGACAAACGGTTGTAATGACAAGGAAGAAGATGTGCTGTTTCTCGGCATCGATAAGGGTCAATAAAAATAAATTTACCTATGTCGTTTCATATCTGATTTATCGGTATAGACTGAAGAACTTCGTAATCTCAGAATTATACTCCAAAATCAATCATTGGCAATCATGGCCGGAACATATGTACATACTTGCTTTCAGTTGGCTTTGAGGTCATCGATATGATCGACAATATAGCCTAACCTAAAACGTATTTTTGAATTACCAGGTCGTTAGCATTTTTAAAGTTCTAGAATTCTTTTCATCCACATAAAATGATGAAAAAGCACTATTATGCTCGCTCCGGATACAAAATGATTCAAAACAAGTAAGGAAAGGCTAAGTTCGGGTGCAACCGAACATTTTATACTCTCGTAATTTATTGAAGAAATTTTATTAAGATAACGCATTTACCCATAAATTCGGCATAAAGTTTAATAGAATAACGAAAATCGTCATATATAGATATGAGGGCTGAGGTAATTCCTGAACCGATTTCATTAAATTTCACCAGCAAGGTACACTATATCCAATACAATACGCTCACTCAATTTTGCTAAGATATATCACATATTAGCCAATACATATGTATATGCGTAATAAAGCCCAACGAATTTTTGAAAAACCTATAATTATGTATATGGGAGCTAGGAGATGTTGTGACCCGATTTTAATAATTTTTGGAACAGAGACACACTATTTGAAGAAAACAATTTCCTCTGAATTACATTAAATTATCTGAGAGATTTACCCATATTTTCGGTTAAAAATTAACCTTAGGTGCTGAGTTCAACATGTTCGATATCTGGGGCCTTGAAAAGTTATAGTCCGTTTTCGACAATTTTTTCACAAGTGATGCCACAGATCATATACTGTATTTGTGTAAAGTTTTATTTCGCTACCTTTATCGGTTCCTTATGTATACATTATAAAGTGAAGGATTCAGATGGAATTCAAAATTGAGTTATAAAGAAAGTAGTCGTGGTTGTGAACCGATTTCATCCATTTTCCACACACGTCATCAGGGTGTCAATAAAAAAAATGGCAGTGGTCCGATTCCGCCCATCTTCGAACTTAACCTTCTTATGGTGCCAAGGAACACGTGTTCCAAGTTTCATTAAGATATCTCAATTTTTACTCAAGTTACAGCTTGCACGGACGGACAGACGGACAGACGGACAGACGGACGGACGGACAGACAGACATCCGGATTTGAACTTTACTCGTCACCCTGATCACTTTGGTATATATAACCCTATATCTAACTCGTTTAGTTTTAGGACTTACAAACAACCGTTATGTGGACAAAACTATAATACTCTCTTTAGCAACTTTTGTTGCGAGAGTATAAAAAGACACGACTGGATACTTTGTCTTCAGAAGACCACAAGGGTGTATAATCCCTACATTAAATATTTTTTTGTTTAACTGGTGTGCTACATAAACTATTTATGGAGAAAGGACCTCGATTTCGTCCAATGAAATGACTCTTTAAAGACACCATGAGTTTCCAAAATTATCGGATATCGGATATTTATTTTTTCGAAGACTATCAACGCGGCGGCAGTAATCGAAATCATTTCGAGTAATATTTGCTGTCACTACAACAACAACAACAGCAGCGTGCAACCAGCTGTCTCTATGATATTTACTTTAATATCAAAATTTTATCTCTCAATAAGCATGATAAGTTGAATTTTCAATATTTTTCCGATTTCTTAAGACTTATGTTATTCAATTTGAATTAATTGTGCATTTTAAAGGGAGATAAGATAAATTGTATTGTATAATAAATGAAACTTTTGTGCACAGCTACTGCAGGTAATGGCGGACTGTGTGAATAATTTAATAAGTAAACGTTAATCATGCATTTAGAAGCTTAGCTACCAAACTAGAGCTAATAAAGCAACAACAAAACGAAAATAAATTAAATAAACGACGACCAACGATTGCTGGTTCATGCGGCATTTATAGGCCACAGGCGGCCAGGACTGAACTCAAGGTTGTTTGAAGTTGTTGTTATAGCTTTTGTTGTTGTATTATTGTTGTTTTTATTATTGTTGTTTTGGTAGTTATTGCTTTTTTTGTTGTTATGCTATTATTGTTGTTTTGTGTTGCCTGCATTTTGATTTACACGATTCTCGCTGCACTTTTGCGCTGCCACCACACCATGTGGCACAACAATTGACCAACCGCCAACCACCAACTATTGAACAGTCGTTACAACAATTCCGAATTTACTCCCATCGCAATGATCTTTTATTTATTGCATAATAATATCGGTCGAGCATAGTCGGGAATGCCAATATGTATCGAATATTGTTCAGTCTGTGGCTTTAGTCAAAGTCTTTGCGGTTTTGTACTTGTATACGGAGCATGCCGCTGTTCTTGTCGTGTAGTCAAATTGTGTGTGTCGACAGGAAAGACCGCAAAAACAAAGAAACAAGCGCGAAAAAAGCTGCGCCAAAGCAACAGATTAAGCCAGGTAGTCAGTCGGTTGAACGAATGTGGTGGCAGTCAAAATGACTTGACTTGCAACATTGCTGCTCCAGTTGTTGTTGTTTTGCTAGCTGTAATAGGGTCAGGCTGATTACTTTTTTTGTTGTACACATGTGAGTTTTTCATATTTCAGTCGACGGTGTGTGTGTGAAAGTCGATTTAATTTTTTGCACGAATTGTGTAACACGAAATTTTTGTTCTTGTTCACACATTTTTTTCTTACATACTATTTTTTAAATATTGTTTTTGTTGTAATTTGTGTACTTTTACGAGACACAGTTGGCCAAACGGCAGGTTTGTCGCCGGGCTACACACAGCATGCGCATTGGACTCGACATTTAAACTATGGACCACATGTTGGTAGAGCGTGGCTTTTTGGTCTACAAATATACAGCTTTATGCTTGCATTGTAATGCCTTGTTTTGTAAGGGAAATGTTTTCAACTCAATGGGTTACTCAGCTTTAATTTGCATAATTTTTTTTAGTTATTTTTTTATATAATACATTTGAAGGGTTATATAACTTACTTTCTAGCTGATAAAAGTTAAGACTTTAATAGCAGAAACTTTCGGGACTGGGATTGGTATTATAATAACTCTGAAAGCTTGCAAGTGTTCAAGAAAGCAGAAAACGTTGTATGAGGTGTTCTAGAGATAATAAAGGCAGTTTCATACCACGTTTAATGGAAACTTTTACTCTAAAAGCCATAAAAAATTTCTTAAGGGGGGTAAGGTTTGTTTCATCGAAAAAAGACATTTTTTCATTAATTCTTTTAGAAAAAATTATTGCTGTAGGTTTATTTTACTTATTATTATATGAAAGTACAACATTTTAAAAAAAGTTTTATCGAAAAATAGCGAGGAATAACGGATTTATCGTCGATCTCTGCATGCACCTCGAAAAGAAGTTGTTGTGCGGTGACCAGCGTACAGCATCACTGGATCATCCGAAACCAAAAAATCAAAATGCTTTCTTTAGTTTATTAGTTTATCTTTCAATTGACGTCGAGTTTTTTTTTAATTTTTCAATTTTTGCTACCATTTTCAAGCCAAAATGACGATTTTAGACGAAAAAATCGACCTTTTTGTTATTGATTTGATTTGAATTATTGTTAGTAATCGAGAGCTATATATATGTAGAATATTTGTTCAAAATTTCAAAACGATCGATGCAGTAGTATTTTCTGTAGGCTGGTCACCGACTTTAAAAATGACATATTTGGGAAAATCGATTCAAAGTTTTGTACACTCAGCGCTACCTGCGCTACCTGCTGGCGGTACCGTTATTCAACCTGCTGTAACTTCGTTAGTTTTCTCCGAATGACCTAAAACTTTCACACAATATTCTTTAGATGTTGATGGTTCAGAAAAAAATAAAAAAAATTGAAAAAAAAGTTGTCAATCCATACCCCCCCCCTTAAAGAAAAATCAAGGAAATCTGATCAGAGCTGTAATGCCGGTAATGGATGATTTTCGACTTCAAAAAACGATAAAAACAGAGAAAAAATTTCAAACCGATATTTTGGTTACATTCATAGAGAGCTTGCTGTACAAAATGCATTTCTGTTGAAAAAAATTGCCAGGTTTTCGAAGAAGTATTTGTGGATTTATGTTATAAGTATTCCCACTCTAACACCTCTATATTACAATTTAATAATCCAAATAATTTCCGTTTCAAAATCACCATACAACAAGAAGTGACATAAAAGGCAATTAAAGCAATAAACGCATACAGTAATTTCAAAAAAAAAAAAAAAAAAATAGACACGGTTTGACACGCAACATGCAACCATGAAGCGAAACATGTATTTCTAAGTAACAACTTTTAAAAAATCGAAGAAAGAAACGCTTTATACCAAAGAACAGGTGTTTTTATTTGCGCAAAGACACTTACTCACGTTTCAAGAAACAAAAAAGAAAACAGAAAAGCAACAAACCTGACTCTTGTGTATATTCAATTAGAACTGATCGCCAAGCTGTGATAAGTTATGGTAAGCAGGTGAATGCATAATGGCAGGCATTTTGTTATTGTTTGTTCTCACACAAGTATATGACAGTACGAGTACTTACTTTCAATTATGCTCGCGGGTATTAACTACTAATTGCTTTATCTTAAGCAAATGCTATTCATGTGTCAAACGATAATGCTTTTAAGTATAGCAATGAGAAGGGAAAAATCGCTTAGAAAGGTGTAAATTGAATGACAAATTAATTCGCGACACTCACTGCCACCGAGTACGCATGTAAAATAGTATGAATTACGATAAGCGGTAGACACCACAAATCACAATCGCAATTTTTCGAATATTTTATTGAATAAATTTTAATAGATATCTTATGTCATATGCAAATATCGAATAGCTTTCATATTGACTAACCATTTGAGTTACGATATTACCTACATTTACATTTTATTGAAAAAGCTTTTAGAAGCTTTCTTGGTATTTCTCCAATATTCAGGCAAAGTAAAAATCAAGAAATTTTGATTTAAATGATTTAGAACAAAAAAGTTTTAAGTTTTTTATTACTACATTTATATTAATTTTAATTTTTTGAATTTCTCCAATATTCCGGAAAATTAAAAATAAATTAGGATTTAAAGGATTTTGATCAAAAAGCTTGCAACGTATGTATATTTCTAGCTTCGAACATTTTCCAAATTCTTATGATGCATACAATCATAACTACCAAATACAGTGTACTTAAAACTGTCATTATGAGTAATTGACCTCACTCTCTCTCCCTCTCTTTAATGCATGCAATATATAAACTAAATAAAATATAAAATACCAAAACTCACCTTTTAATCATCCTAAAAAAGCTGTATGCTTTTGTGGAATGAAAGCTCTTTCCTTCTTGAAAATAACTGAGCTTTTACATTTTACTCGTTACTACAGGACTAAGCCACAAACGAGCCGAATACTGAAAGTTCACACTAACAATGCCACGGAAGGAAATACTTGGATGTTTTTGCAAACATATTTTACCGAAATGTTTGACTCGTCGGCATGCACGGGAACAAGAACATTTAAGTTTTGTTAATGATTGTTATAATTTATCAAATTCGCACTCAGTATTTTCACCACTTTCACTTTTCGCTTAGTTCTATTTTATTGTTATGAATAAATATATTGTTAACTAATAATTTTCAATGAAACGAGCCACGTATTAGAACGATAAACAGCACACGTCAACTTCCGATATTCGACTAAATTATTTCCGGCGAGTATAACAAAGCTCCGTAAAATTATGAGAGAGTAATACGATGGATGCATATTTTCACTCAAAGTCCCTTTCTTTCGTTAAGTTTTACCGAGTTAAGCTTCCGCTTCCTCAAACTTCCTATTGTAATGAGATAAAGAGAGGTGAAATTTCAATGGGTAACTTTACTCAAATGTTTGTTAACGTGCCTTCGCTCACTCGCCTTTTTGCGTGCTTCTTATGTAAAATATTTGTACCAACATACACTCATTCGAACTCCTGCTCATCCCATTTGATGCGTGAAGGACTTTACTAGTGCGCACTCAATACACTCACAAGTGCTTTAGCTGCTCATCAAATTCGGACATTGAAATCGGCAGCTCGTCAGTAGTTCAAGAGAAATTATCGGGAACGGTTGTTCGGTTATAATCGCGATCGTGTCGGTTCGCGTTAATTGTCTAATTAATTGTTAAAAGTCTAGAAAATTTCTGTTTAAATGAAGTATTTAATGAGTTCATCAAATGTTCTCAAATTTGATTGTGTTGTGTAAAGTGTATAAACATTTATAAGTTACATCGTGTTGAAATGCTATGAGAAATTGCATTCAAAATGGAGATCAAAAGCTCATCGCTTTATGGCGTGAGTTTGCAGTGCTCATAAAAGCTTTACCAATGAAGTGTGTACCTTGAAGAATGTATTTTAGGACACAAAAGCTTCTAGAAGAGGATGCGCTTTCAAAAGCTTTTTCTTTGTGGATATAAGGTGGGTTTGGAACATGCATAATTAACAAGTAGAAGTGCTAACAGCATTACAGTTCATAATGTACTGTATTATCTTAGTAAGAATCCTCTCTGATATAGTAATAATCAACAATCAAAATAATTTATATTACTTAATTTGTCTTTACGCGTTATTTTATCTTAAACTGAGTTCAACTTTCATAATCTTTTAATTCATGACTTTCTCTAATATTTATGGAAACAAATAATTTCTTATAATTGAACAGTCAGATCTTATAACCAGCGTGATACAGTGCATCTAAAACTGTTATTAAGTGAAGTCACACATCTCTCTCATTTATTATGTGTAAAAGATCTAGTTCCATAAAATCCCTTGGCATAGGTTTCAAACATACTAAGGAAGCTCTATGCTTTTGAGGACCCAAAGCTCTTCACTTTTTGGAAAATAAACAACTTTTGTAGCTAATTCGTTTTCTTCCTATATTACGTTGAATTGTTTGCGGCGAGTATGAGGGAAAGCTCCGAAAAATAATTAGAAGAGAGTAATTCGTTGAATACATTATTTCTACATGTTTAGTACATACTCAAATGTTACTTATTAACTCGTTGAATTCTAGCGAGTTAGACTTCCGCTTCCTCATATTTCCGATGGCACGATGAAAGAGAGGCAAGCTTTGTTCAATTAATTTCACTCAAATTTCAAGTAACCTACTTTTACTAATACTCTTTTTTTTGCATACTTGTGAACATATTTTTACTCATCTCATTGCAGCCAGGAAGGACTTTACTATTACGCACTCATCATACTCATACTCACAAGTGTTTTTGCTGCTCATCTGCTGTGGACTTTGATATAGGCAACTCGTCAGTTGTTGAAGAGAAATAATCGCATACGGTTGTTCGGTTATACTCGCGGTCGTGTCGGTGTGCGTTAATTGTTCCTTTTTATTATTATTCTATAAACTGTGTGCTTTGTCTAAAGAAAGTATTTAATGAGTTAATCAAGTATTCCCTAATTAAATTATGAAAAAGCGTGAAAATGTTGTGATAAATGTATAAACGGTCATAAATTCATTTGGTTTTCAAGTGTTCAGAAAATTTGCCCTCAAAATGGTGATCAAAAGCACATCGCTAAATGGCGTGGGTTATGAAAGCTTTATAAATGAAGTGCGTACTTTGAAGAACGAATTTTAGGACACAAAAGCTTCCAAAAGTGGATGCGGTATCGCTTTTCTTTTGTTGACAAAAGGTAGGTTCCGAACATGGATAATTTAAAAACTGGAAGAGCTAAGATGATCACAGTTTAGAATACACCGTAATGTCTTAGTAAGAATCCTCTAGGTTCCTTATGTTCCTTGCATATGTTAAAATAAATATTAATATGAAAGCTTAAAAAAAATTAATCAATTAATTTTAAATTTATTTTACTTACATTACAAATATGAATTTTTGTATTATTTAATCTCAAAAAAGCTCTTCACATTTTAGAAATAAAAGAGCTTTTAGGTTTATTTCGATATTTCGTTCAATTATTTTCGTCGAGTATGAGAGAAAGCTGCGAAATGTATTTAAATGAGAGTAAGTCGCTGAACACATTATTTCACTAATAATGGTCTAAATTGCCACACTCTCAATCGTTAAGTTCTAGCTAGTTAGACTTCCGCTTCCTCAAACTGCCCATTGCAATGAGTGAAATAGAATGATTGAGTAACATTACTCAAATGTTCGTTAACGTGCCTTCGATCATTCGCTGGTACAATATATGTATGTACTAACTTACAAATGTTAGAACTTCTGCTCATCCCATTTGATGCGTGAAGGACTTTGCTATTGTGCACTCAACACACTCACATGTGTTTTTGTTGCTCATCAAATTCGGACATTGAAATCGGCAGCTCGTCAGTAGTTCAAGAGAAATTATCCGGAACGGTTGTTCGGTTACAATCGCTGTCGTGTCGGTTCGCGTTAATTTTCTAATTAATTGTTAAAAGTCTAGAAACTATTTGTTCTGTTTAAATAAAGTATTTAATTAGTTAATCAAATGTACTCAAATTGGCTTGTGTTGTGTAAAGTGTATAAACATTTATAAGTTACATCGTGTTGAAATGATATGAGAAATTGCATTCAAAATGGAGATCAAAAGCTAATCGCTTTATGGCGTGAGTTTGCAGTGCTCATAAAAGCTTTACCAATGAAGTGTGTACCTTGAAGAATGCATTTTAGGACACAAAAGCTTCTAGAAGAGGATGCGCTTTCCAAAACTTTTTCTTTGTGGATAAAAGTGGGCTTGGAACATGGATAATTTTCAAAAAGATATTCTAACAACATCACATTTTAGAATGTACTGTATTATCTTAGTCAGTGTCCTCTCTTATATAGTAATAATCAACAATGTAACAAAAATACATAGTTTATTTTACTTAATTTGACTTTTCGCATAATTTTATCTTAAACTGTGTTCAACTTTCATAATCTTTTAAATTATTACTTTTTTCTAATATTCAGTCAGATATTATAACCAGCGTGATATAGTGCATGTAAAACTGTTATTAAGTGAAGTCACACGTATCCCTCTTGTATTATATATAAAAGATCTTGTAACATAATATCCCTTGTCATAGGTTTCAAACATACTAAGAAAGCTCTATGCTTTTTAGGAACGAAAGCTCTTCACTTTTTGGAAATTAAACAGCTTTTGTAGTTAATTCGTTTTCCTTCTATATTTCGATAAATATTTTGTAGCGAGTATGAGAGAAAGCTCCGAAAAAATAATTAGAAGAGAGTAATTCGCTGAATAAGCTATTTCCGCTTATTAAGTACTAAAATGTTAAGCTCCAGTTACCGATACTTGACTTGACTCAGCTTCGAAAAATTTCGCTTGGAAAACTTAGATGCAGTTATACTTCACACAACTTCAACTTCAGCTGTTATTATTATAGTTTCTGGGTAGAGTTGCCAGATGTGCAGATTTAGCTTTAAAATTAAGTTTTTTAAATTAAAATATCACCAAGATTGAAGATTTCAAAACTAGTATACAAAAAAATCTTCACTATTAGGAAATCTGTGAAGCTCAGTCTTTCGATATTTAGAATTGTTAGAAGATGTAATAAATTGGAGCCAGCCAAGCGTATAAATGATAGGTGAAAAAATAATTTATTCAAATTGTTTTTGAACATTTACAATCAATTTTTTATTACATAAATTCGCAAAATATTTTTTTTCTGAGCAGATCACCACAAATTCATGCAGAGATTCGCAATAGTAATGTTTCTGTTGCAAAATTTACCCTCATATCGTACCTATTTGATTTGATTTGTTTATTGCACTTAAAGTATTTGCGTTATAAATACAATAAAATATTTTTTATTAAACACATTAAAAAATAATTGTTGTGAAAAAGGTATTTTCCTCTGAATTATCTAATTTTTTCTTTATTTGAAGATTTATAAATATTAAAGACTATAATTTTAACATATTTAATTTTAACCGAAAACATTCAGGCAACACTGGAATAGTGTCATAATGAGAATGAAAAGAGAAGCAGTGAGAGAGGGAGAGCAGTTCAAATGTCAAAGTAACTTAAGCTCCAGTTACCCATACTTGACTTGACTCAGCTTCGAAAAATTTCGCTTGGAAAACTTAGATGCAGTTATACTTCACACAACTTCAACTTCAGCTGTTATTATTATAGTTTCTGGGTAGAGTTGCCAGATGTGCAGATTTAGCTTTAAAATTAAGTTTTTTAAATTAAAATATCACCAAGATTGAAGATTTCAAAACTAGTATACAAAAAAATCTTCACTATTAGGAAATCTGTGAAGCTCAGTTTTTCGATATTTAGAATTGTTAGAAGATGTAATAAATTGGAGCCAGCCAAGCGTATAAATGATAGGTGAAAAATAATTTATTCAAATTGTTTTTGAACATTTACAATCAATTTTTTATTACATAAATTCGCAAAATATTTTTTTTCTGAGCAGATCACCACAAATTCATGCAGAGATTCGCAATAGTAATGTTTCTGTTGCAAAATTTACCCTCATATCGTACCTATTTGATTTGATTTGTTTATTGCACTTAAAGTATTTGCGTTATAAATACAATAAAATATTTTTTATTAAACACATTAAAAAATAATTGTTGTGAAAAAGGTATTTTCCTCTGAATTATCTTATTTTTTCTTTATTTGAAGATTTATAAATATTAAAGACTAGAATTTTAACATATTTAATTTTAACCGAAAACATTCAGGCAACACTGGAATAGTGTCATAATGAGAATGAAAAGAGAAGCAGTGAGAGAGGGAGAGCAGTTCAAATGTCAACGTAACGTAGAATTCTAAATTCAACAGACTTTCAAGTCAAGTCATGCGTTCGGTAATCAAATACCTGCAAGGCCCATTAAACGGATCTTTTATGTGACAGTTATCAAGTCTCTCTAGGTCAAGTCAAGTATGGGTAACTGGAGCTTTAGAATTCTAAATTCAACAGACTTTCAAGTCAAGTCATGCGTTCGGTAATCAAATACATGCAAGGCCCATTAAACGGATCTTTTATGTGACAGTTATCAAGTCTCTCTAGGTCAAGTCAAGTATCGGTAACTGGAGCTTTACTTATTAAATAAGTTTTAGCGGATTACGACTTCCGCTCCCTCATATTTCCCATTGCAAAGACTGAAAGAGAGGCAAGCTTTGTTCGATTAATTTCACTCAAATTTCGAGTAACATTTTTTGACTCATCTCATTGCAGACATGAAGGACTTTAGTATTGCCCACTCAACATACTCACAAGTGCTTTTGCTGCTCATCAGCATTTGACATCGGCAGCTCGTCAGTTGTTGAAGAGAAATAATCGCGTACGGTTGTTCGGTATAAACTGTGTGCTTTGTCTAAATAAAGTATTTAATGAGTTAATCAAATATTCCCTAATTAAATTATGAAAAAGCGTGAGAGTATTGTGTTAAATGTATAAACAGTCATAAATTCATTTGGGTTTCAAGTGTTCAGAAAATTTGCCTTCAAAATGGTGATCAAAAGCACATCGCTAAATGGCGTGGGTTATGAAAGCTTTACAAATGAAGTGCGTACTTTGAAGAACGGATTTTAGGACACAAAAGCTTCCAAAAGTGTATGCGCTTTCAAAAACTTTTCTTTTGTGGACAAAAGGTAGGTTTTGAACATGGATAATTAAAAAGTGGAGGAGCTAAGGGCATCACAGTTTAGAATGCACCGTAATGTCTTAGTAAGAATCGTCTGGGTTCCTAAATTATACTTACATGCATATGTAATAAATATTAATATGAAAGCTTAAAAAAAAATTAATCAATTAATTTTAAATTTATTTTACTTACATTACAAATATGAATGTTTGTATTATTTAATCTCAAAACTTTCTCTTAAACTGAGCTGAACTGTAATCATGCATAATCATTTCATTTTCAACTATATCCAATATGTTTAGAAATCGAAAATTTATCGTTGCAGAAGAATAAGAAATTCAAAAGTTCATGATATAGTGCATGTAAAACTGTTATAAAGTGGAGTCACAGATCTCTTTCATTTGATATATGCAAAAGTTCTAGCAACATAATATCCCTTTTCATAACTTTCAAACATGCCGTATGCTTTTGAGAAATGAAAGCTCTGCACTTTTTAGAAATAAAAGAGCTTTTAGGTTTCTTTCGATATTTCGTTCAATTGTTTTCGGCGAGTATGAGAGAAAGCTTCAAAATATAATTAAATGAGAGTCAGTCGCTGAATACATTATTTCATTTAATAAGTTCTCAATTTAAACACTCAATCGTTAAGTTCTAGCCAGTTAGACTTCCACTTCCTCACATTACCGACTGCAATGAGTGAAAGAGAGACACAACCTTGATCGAGTAACTTCACTCATTCTAATTTTCTTTGCATGCTTCTTAACAACAGATAAATAAATACACTTATTTTTGCTCATCTCATTGCAGGCGTGAAGGACTTTACTAATGCACACTCACAAGTGCTTTATATGCTCATCAGCTTTGGACATTGATATCAGCAATTTGTCAGTTATAAAAAGAAGTTGTTGCCGGTAGTTCGGTTTTAATCATATTTGTGTCGTTTCGCGTTGATTGTACCTTTTAATGTATTTATTAAGTGACTCTAACAAAAATATGTAAAATTATAATTGCAAGTGTTGTGTTTAAGTGTGAATACTCGTCATCTATATATGGATGTACTTTTCAAGTGTTAAGAACAATATCGGTATAATCGGTCGTCGTCGCGTCATTCGTAAATCGTGCGTTTCATGCCAATACTCGTTGGTGCAAAGCTCGTTGGTTGCGAGTAACGCGCAAAAACTTCCTCGTTTCGAAACAACGTGCGGAGCTTACATTCTACTGGAGCTTGCGCTCTACCAGAGCTTGCAGTTTATCGGAGCTTTTATATATTGTATTTAAAAGGTGAGTTTTGAAATTCTAAATTTAACAAGCAGAAACTTATTCACATACTTATGATGAGCATGTATTATAAGAGCATGTATATACATATATAGAAGAGATGCGCTAAGAGTGTCACAGTTTTAAAGGTACTGTAATGCGATAGTAGGTATTCTGCATTACATGTTATGTATGTACTTACATTCCTTCGAAAGAACTTTATATTACATTTTCTTAAATTTAATAAATTTGCTTATATTTAATTTAAGGTTATATTTATTTGAATAAATATTTTTAATGAGCAATTTTTAAAAATAATTTATTAATGTTAAAAATTTATTATTTTTATTACAGGTAAGAAATGATATGAAATTTAATTCTAGTAACGAGAGCTGTCAGCACCTTAACTTTTGATCATTAATATTCTAAATTGAAATAAATTGGTGAGTTTTATGATTTTTATTTGAGTTTTTAATGGTATAGTAATAAAAAATCTACAAATCTGAAAAATTCGACATTTTTGTCCTTAGTTTTTACTGCATTTTTGTTGATACTCAATTAAATCAATTAATTATTGTAAAAATATTTTTGATTACAATTTATTAGTATCTTTTACTCTTAATATTTATGTGAAATAACAATTTTTTAAATCACTTTATATATTTTATCAATTTCAATACAGTTGAACTTCCATAACTCGAACTTCTATAACTTAAAGTTCTCCATAACTCGAACTCTAGAATTGTCAATAGAAGTAAAATTTCATACAAATTACCTTCTGTAACTCGGAAGACTCTCTAACTTGAAGTTTTTTGTGGATTATGGTGATTCGAGTCAGCGAAGTTCAACTGTATGCGGTACATATATGTATCTACATATATTAAAGAATATTTCTTACCCCATTGGTTAAACCCACCTGTTTATTGCTCAATAAATATTTTGACTGGCAGCACTTAATTGATTGATTATCTGATTGGCCAAGTACGCCTTACATGTGATTGATATGCTAATTATTTCTATTCAATGAGTATTAGAGCTGTTCTAAAACAGCTTGTAGGTTATAGATATTTTTGTAAATTTTATTTTAATAATATATCTATTGCACACATTGTATGAGTAATATTTTGTTTTAGAAAAAGAAGTTAATATCGACTCAAAAATATTGAGTTAAATACTATTGAAACATCTGTGAACTACAAAATTAAATAACAAACTTTGTTGGATATAAATGAATGATTAAATACTCTCAATTAATTTTTGTAGATAATTTATAATATAACAAATATCTTAATAAATAATTATATGAACTATTGATAAAGCTCAGGAGGAAGCTTTTTGGAATTTTATTAGCCAATATGATAATTTTCAACATATATCTGTTATAAAATACATTATTATGTGTATGGCGTCTGCCTTTTGTAGAACTGTCAATATTATCTAAAGAGCTTTAAGTCAAGTTTTTCGAAAGAAATTTTTAAAGTTCTTAATTTAAGAAAAATAAATCATTTATTTATCGTAGATTATTCACCGTGAATAAATTTTCTGAAACCTTATTTTATATACATACATAAATATATATGTATGTATGTATATATATTTTTTAATATTTATGTAAATATAATATAGTCATACCTGTGTAGCAAATCTCTAAATCTTTAACACTTCTTGCGTCAAACTAATGAAATCATAATTTACATACTTAACTAAATACATATATTCGCAAAGACCCCGCTAGATACTATAACTTATTTGCTTAAACGCCCAGATCATAATAACTGTGCTGAAACAATATCTCAATTGACTTGTATGAGTCGATAAAAATCATAATTTGCATATTTCAACGCACACATAAATAACAGTGAACACCGCTGTCTGCATATAAAAATATGTTTTTATTATATTATATGTATTATAAGTATGTGTGTACATAGTACGTTAGCGTCTATCTATAATAACATGCCATGAACTTTTAACCACAACGATTTTCTTCACTTTTCCTTTCGGCTTTTCTTACAAGTCTCTATGAATACATGCGATATACAATAAAAATGATTGATGCCATTATTGAATGACCAAATGCCCGGCCAAACTGCCAACAACTCACCGACACTATAACCATTTACATGACCGATTAGGTAGTTAGACGCAACAATAACAAATGATAACAACAACAATGTGTTGGCTTTATGCTTGTCAATTACCGGACGCGAAAATTACAGACAATACACAAATATTAGACATATAAACAATTGATATATAATATAATGTAAAGCAACTGGACTACATAGGTACACATACAATGATATATTTAGATATATTTATATATGTATGTACGTAGCGCGTAATATGCCGCATTAAACGCTCGTTATCGCGCCGCAACAAAGCAAATGTGGTGCAAAAATGGCATGACAAAGATTTATTGGCATTCTCACATGTGGGCTAATCGCAAGTGTTGACTGCTAAATGGTTTAAAGTGTACGAAATAACGCCAAAAAGGCAAATTAATAGAGAATCATAATAGAGAAGTTTGAGAAATCACGCCGGTTAGATGAAGGCTTTGTGTGGCCGAAAATTATATTGTGCAATACTATAAAGATTGTATTGTCTTATAGGCAGTTCCTGGCAAAATTGTGTCTAAACAAAGTCTACTATAGCTCCCTTTGTAGACCAAGCCTGCCTGAATTCGACTGAACAAAGTGACAGGTGAACTAAGAGAACTATGGCAACCATACCATATTGTTGAATTTAATCTAATTGTGCCGCTATATAAATAGTTAAATTTTAATAGCGACAATTTTTAATATCTCAACTCACATTTAAGACTATAAAAATATAATAAAATAGATAAACACATACATATTTTGCGAGCAGCTGATTGGCCAGTCCACCGTGCACTGTGCGTTCGGTCAAACGACTTTACTTTACTGATATGTAACTACATTTTATTATAAACTCTCCGACGTTGGTGTCCATTCGTAATTCAATTTAGTTTACATGGAATTTAACACTTGTTCATCCGGTTTATGCTTTATGCTGCCTGTTTGATTCAGTGGCTGGGCGGCAAACTGTTGACTAAAGAACTGTTCGTGTGTTGGCTTATTGTGTACTCGACACATTCTAATTTACGACGTTTTAGCCAATGCGAATGAATACATGTTTCTTTGCTAACGAAGGGTGAAAGGGGCGTCTCAATCGTCGCCTCGAAGTGTTAATTTGATAGTTGTCATTAAAATAATGCGCAAATTAGCCGCTAAATAAACACACAGATATACTATATATACTGGTGATAATTGAAAAGGGTGTTGCTTAATAAATCTTTGAAAGCCATGTCGATATTCGAATTCAATATATGTATGTCTGATTTATTGTTATAATTAAAATTTAACTGACTTCATTTATAGAATTTCATTGTAGGTCACAATAATAGCACAAGTGCTTGTGTAGAATGCTTGATAGTAAGGCGATTCGCCCACGGTACCAATGTTGTTGATTGTAATTCTTAAATACAGTTCTTTTTGGACAGACTTACTTTCAAAACTGATAATGCAGGCTTAGTGGAGTAAACTATAATATTAAGACTATATATATACAAGGGGTTCGGCAAATAATTATCTATATGAATGTGCATTGAATACTGAACAAAATGTAACTGTTTCTTTCGTAAGTTCTTTACAAAAGCTCGTTTAGTAAGCTTAATCTCTATTTAAATTATATATCCTACATATCCAAAGTGAAGTTAACGGAAGAAGGATAATTAAATGTCTAACGAACGATTCCTCTTATTATAGCCTTTTTACACAGGAGCTAATTGATCAATTTACCGGCCTCTGTTCGATTAAAACGCTTATTAAGATAGATTTACCATACAAAATAAAAATCTACATTGATTTTTAATTGAATTTTAATCGACTTGAAAATGAAATGCTACTCTGTGACAAAGCCGTACGATATACGCTCTTTGTCTGCGGTTACCTGAATTTATTGATAAAAAAAGTTACGGTAGATGTCGCTGCTAAATATATTAATCAGCTGATGAAACTTACTAACTTTTTATGAGAAGCAAAAACAAAAATGTATAACAGCTGATCGATTATCGAGTAGCCGGCAGTGTAAAAGGCAAAAAAGGGGTTCTCAATAAAAATTTTGAATGTTCAATTAATTTGGCTGTGTAAAAACGCTATTATTGAAATATTATTTTTTTAGTATAGATCTCAATTTTCAATCAAATCATTGGTAATACAGCATTAGGAAAAAACTATGTGTAGAGGTTAGGTCAAATGAAGATCAATTAAGCCCAAAACTGCTTCTGAAACAGTTGCTTACTTTATAGGGACATGTGAAATTGCAAATCTAAAAGCGTTTCATCATTAATTCGGTGAAGTACACAAATAACATTGATATTATTAAACAGATTGTCAATGTCTGACATTTTTATACCTCTCACATTTCAGATATTTAGACAAAATGGGGATTACTTTTCGGTGAACAGCTTAAATTTCAGCGTCAAAAGAACAATAAGCATTAGCTTACTGACAAACAATTGATAATTATGGTGATTTAAAAGTAGCAGTGTTAAATCTGGCATTAAAATTCACAAATATGGTAGCATAGGGGATTTTTAGGAATATCCAAAGTGGGGGACTAATCACGATGCTTATTGCTTATATTTTTGTCCAATTTCGTAATTTTTATTATTTTTTCAATTTCATTGAATTTTTTACGGCTAACGACTCTTCAAAGTAAATATTTTCAACTAAAAATCAACGACTCTTCAAAGTAAATATTTTCAACTAAAAATATGCTTAAAGATTTCTGTATAGTATTAATTTTTTTCTAAATGATAACTGAAAATCTTAGTAACATGGCAACCTTTTTTCAAAATATCTATAATTTATAATATTAAACTTGCTTATATCGATGTGCATTTGTCTAATATTTTATTTAATAAATTTGATTAGAAAACTTTTGACAACCCTTCGCCAAAAAGTATTTTTAAATATAAACTTTTAAAATGTCTTCAGTTTTTTGTTTCTTAATTTCACCAATTTTATTTAAATGAGAATTGTAGAATAACTGGTAATCCTTCATATTTTGTTCGGGTTTAACTATTACTTCTCATAATCCTGGTATAATTCATATATGTATGTTAAGCTTTTAAAATGACGCTGCATAATTTTGTCGATTCTTCAAAAATTATTCTTAGTTACAAATACTTCAGAATCCTTCTATTCTATATGCTCTTATTGTAATCCTCGTTTGTAGCGTAAACTCAAGGCCTGCATCATACATCGAAGAACAAGTTCCAGCGCCATTTTGTTCATCAACAATATTATTATCACTTCGATCTACTTGAAAATTCTATGCTTCCATAAATGATGCTATCATTAGCTGAAATACAAAATTAATGCTTAGAAGCTTTAAGCTCCAGTTTAAACTGCTGAGAATATATTCAATTAAAAATAAAATAAGTTCTAGCATGAACGCAAAAGTATTTCAATTGCCCACAGCCGTTACGAAATATTTTAACAATTTCCAATTGAGCTTGGTAACAATATTCATTAAATTTTATAAAATACAAATAGACAAAAATGCTGAAATTACAAATCGTATGTGACCAATTTCAAGCACGTTGAAAAATCAATTTAAACGAACTAATATGTTTTCAAAACTACTTAAATCGAAAACTATGCCATTTAAAAGCGATTTACTTTGGCGGTACCCCAAACAAGTGTCCGTTCGCATATAACACGCATGCGTTTATCTCTTATATATTACTTATATGACAGCTTATTGGCAGCTAAACAAGCGTGCAGAGTGCGCAGACAAAGCGTGCAAGTCACTTCAATGGAAACGGAAGTTGATTTCGAGTTTGTGGTTAATGGAATTGGTTGTGAATACCGTGAGTCCAACAGCAATCACATGGCAGACAAAGAGGCGGCCAAATCAGTGTATGTATTAATAAATATATTTATATGTATATATATATGTGTCTGTCTGTGAATACCGCTGAGCGCGCCAAAGTATTTGATTGCGTTAGAAATCAACTTGGCCATCCAACTAATTTAACGAGAGGAACAGTTCGCGCCCGCAGAGATGAAGGTCTCAGCCTCAAAATTGTATTGAATGCTTACGCATGCGCGCATTAATTGTACCGTTATGGCGGTAACTTTTGGACAGAATCTAGTAATGTATACTTCTTGCCACTAACCGGTGTTTACTACATTAGTTTTTCGTGTTTTTTTGGCTTTCGTCTGCCGATAGCTTTTCAACAACTTTTGCATATTTGGCAACTGGTGATTAATACTGTTATAACGTAGTGATACATAGAATTCGTTGCACGCCATATGATACCACAATGTCTGTACTAACTAACTCAGTAACTAAACTCAGATTTTGTGAATGAATTTTTTCACACAGACAAATGCTATCGCTTGTTTGCTTGCCACTTTTGCTGTACAGCCATTTCTTGTTGGTTTTATCAAGACAAAGTGACAGTAGACATTGCACGCGCGTGTACATAGCAAGTAAAGCCCCGGGTCACGTAGCACATGCATTTGCACTAGATCTGTCAGGTTGTGCCTTTTTTGTATTTTTTTGTTTTGTTACCTTTTCCTTGGTTCGATTCATTGTACCAAATTTCAAATTTCCAATTTGCCCAAGCAAAAGCAGAAAATATAAAAGAAAAATGAAAGGTAGTGATTATGCGTCTCGGCGTGTAAATACTCTAGCGCTTGCGTACATATGTAAATGCGAAAATTTGTTAAGCGTTTAATAGGCGTTTGCAAAAAAAAAGTTTAGTTTTGTTGCGCGTAAAAAAGGCTTAATAGAAATGCGAGATTAACAAAAACTGCTGCGTCATTTTATATGAAAGCCAATGAGTGTGCTGCGCGCTGTAAAGCTTTTAATATAATATTGACAGCGGCTACCAGCGCTTTAATTATTAGTTGGCTTATTTATGTAAATATTTAGTTATAATAAGCGGTTTTTACTTGTAGTTGTGATATTTGCATATTAAATACCATTATTAGGAGATATTAAGATGTTAGGTTTATGAGATTACATAGTTAATTTAATGTATCGCATTAAAAATATTTTAAAATTATTTTATTTGCAATTGCAACAAAGTAGTGCTGCTAATTTGACCACTCACAATCGATTCAAAATACTCTGGCACAAAAAAAAAATAACTTCTAGAATACCACTATTACATCAACATACTTTTCAGACCTTTTAAGGTCGTATAAAGAAAATAATCCGATTCTGACATAGAAACGATTCTCCTCACTAGCAATACAGAGCAGAGACATTGTATGGTGTTCCATATTGGCAACATTAATTATCTGGAGAAACTATTTCTCAAGTTTCCTATCTACTTTATGAAAAATTATTCCAACTATTTCCTCAACAGCGTTATTATTAGAACCAGTAGCCTTCTCTATATACAATTAATTACATCCTGAATTACACAACTAAAATTTATTTGAATTTTTCTCGTCAAAAATTTTTATTTATAATGATTATATTTTGACTTAATTTTGGATATTTTTTTTTCAAATAGGACAAAATAATATAAATTTTCTGATGTACAAATTCTATAATTGATTCACTAGTTCTAAGAAATAAGAGACAATAATAATAAATATTTCTTAAATATTATTTCCAAGCTTTCTTAATTATTTTTCTCTTCAATGGTGGCAACTCTCTTCCCAAATATATCTAAATCAAAGACTTCCAGAATAGTTTCATTATGTTCCGAAAGTATTCTGGAAGCCTTTGATTTATTTATTAACGTTTAAAAATAAAATTTGTAGTATATTCTGATTTACTTTTTGTATAGGTGGCAACTCTATATTATAGAATATGTATGAATTTAAAATTGCTAAGAATATTTCCTCAGTATATTTCAAGTGCATTAATTTTTCAATATTTTGTATGAAAATGGTTGTATTACTCTTATTTCTTTTAATAGAAACCTTGAACTCAGCAAACTGTTAGCGCTTTCAAACTAAGAATCTGATAAAAGTTATATAGAAATTAAATGTTTCTTAAGCGTATGTTTATAATTAGTGCTTGTTCAATTTAATTAGGTACCCTTATCTTATTAGTTGATTTAGGTTAGGATTTGGCAACTTGAGCTCCATGGAAGGCCTTTTCGATAGAGAAAATAAACTCCTCAATCAGGGTAGTATAGAGTGCTTGTCAATCAGCATTGTTGTTGTAGCTACAGAAAATATAATTGAAATAAGGATAAGCAATCCAGCCAAGTTGATTGTCCTGGAACGGTTATTGATGCCTGTCGGACATTCATGTGTAGAGTACTTTTCGAATTAACTAGCTGGTCTCTGTGTGAAATATGTATATATTCTTCCGAATCCTCAAACTCGGTTATAAATCTTCAAGGAAAGCAAAGTTGTGCAAGTAATTGAACAATATCTCAGCGCTTAAGAATTCACAATTAGACAAAAACTTTAGCTTTTTTAACATTTCCAATCAATGACTCTATAAATACAGTAATTAGCTACCAGACATTTTCTCACAAGTTATGTGCTCTTATTCCACAAGGAGTAGGCAATAAATGAGATATTATATTAGAAGGCGCGTCAAATAAATGGCCCAAATAGGAAACTAGAGCTGGAACGACTAAATAGCCCACAAAATTAAAAAATAAAGCTAAACATATGTCTTTGACCAGCAGTCTCCGAAGCAATACAATGTATGTGCCGGGTTACACACAAATAGAAGTAAAAAGGCCACATAAATCAACGAGTTTACGTCATCAGCGAAAGTGTAACGAATTGTTAACGTGACAAACAACTATCTAACGGTATATGCATAGTGAAAATAAAAACAAACAAATGCTGGAAAAAAGTATGTGTTTATGTATCACATGTGTGTAAAGAGAAGTTGATTGATTCATGGCAAGCCACAACAAATATATATACTTACACATATGAAATATAGCATTGTTATATCCTTGTGTACCTTCGTGTGTGTATGTGCAAATGTAAACAATTGCCAGTTTTCGTGTATATGCTCATGTTTCTATGGCCATAAGGAGACATATTGCTGCGCCGTGGGCTAGAAGGCGCAATAGAGGAGTCATGCATGCATTGATAGACAAAAACACACCTTCAGCTTGACAACAACAACAAATGCAATGGAAATTTCAGCGGTAGCAGCAAGAGAGTAGGAAAAAACTTTGCAGAAAATAACCAGCTTACAAGCACTTGATACATGTCTGGTAATTAAAAGTGGTAACAAGGGATCTTGAGCAGCCGACTTTTTGCAGAAAATTTTACAATTTGAATTTTTTTTCATTTTTAAAATTTTTATTTTTTTTCTAATTTTAAATTCTTTCATTTTGTTATTTTCTTCTCTTATTCTTATTATTTGCTTTTTATTCATTCATAATTTGTGTGTGTGTGTGTTTTTTTTTGTCAACAAACGTCGACAAGTTTTTCTAAAGCTCACATGCCGACATACCTGCATGCATACATTGTTATTATTATATGTACTTATATGGTCGTTGATAAGGCTGACCAAAATGCTGGCCAGCTTTTGTGGTAGCAGACGATTTTAATGACGTTGTCGCGAGTGGCGTTGGTGGTGGTTACGTTGACGTTGACAATTATAACAGCAAAACCAACATGAACAACAGCAACGCAACACAAACGAGGTGGCCGAACGCGATCTACATAGTTGTTGTTAACTAGGTCAGTCATCACAGCAAAGAACACTGTAGCTTGTTAGCCGAGGTTAGGGTTGTTATCGTTAGATATTGGGTGTGTGGCGCTTCGAAACAAGTTCATCAAGTTGTTGATTTCCGTAGAATAAATCCATAGAATAACTTCATGGTTCGATTTTCTCGATATTACAGGACCTTCGAAGGCATTGAGGATATACCGAAAGGGTTAAGAAGATAGTTTCAGCAGATTTCAACAGAAGGCAGTTTATTCAAAAAGTTCTCATCAGATTATGAGCTCCTTTGTCACAATAAGCTCAATACAAAAAGTATCGTCTTTAAATCACTTTAAGTGTCTCCAAGAACTCTTCGACCTATAACATGTTCCAAAATATTCAATCACTTCTTTAATAGAAAAGAGCACTTTTTGGTAGAAAAAATCAACACAACCCTAACCTCATAAATGTTATTGCCACATGCGCATGAACTGTGTGCCGCACTTACTTGCGTCCAGACCGGTGCAGTGTACACACAGGTTGGGAACTAGCAAACTATGAAGTAATTATAAAGCTGCTGCTGTCTTTCGCCGCTTGTAGTGCATTGGCCATGTGGCATGGTGTTGCTGCTGCAGCAGGCAGCCAAGTTGACGGATGTTATGCTGCAACGCCACTTTAGCGGTATTTATATGGCAGCTAATGATAGCCTTAAGTCAGTATCTCGACTAGTTTGCGGTAATTTGAACTGAGTTTATGAAATTTCATAGCCACTATGAGCTGAGTGTTTATTGGCGGCTTGATTGGATTGCAATGGTTAATATTCGGCATTTGAATACCGTTTGAATGTGCATATAATTCATATATTCGCAAATGCGTACTACATTTTTGTACTAATATCTTTGGGGTAGGTGACGTTTATTGGGTGAATTTGCAAATTTGCGCAACAAAATTGCTGACTAAATCGGATAAATTTTGTTTATAAAAGGGGTTTCCCTAATAAGTTGGCTCATGTGTTCCTATAAAGCTAATTTTCTATCGATAAGGGGTCTTATCAAGCCAAAAACCGAATGTTCTTCCAGTAAATACCGAGAGCCACATCCTGCTAGCTTGTTATTTTTATTCCAGCAGCAAATTCGACACTGAATATCATGTTCCTTTCTCTCACCCATTCAATTGTTCCATCCTGGGACTCGGAAATCGAACGGTTATGGCATCGTAAGGAAGAATACTTATACTATTAAGGCAGTATCTGGTAGAGTTAATTGCAGAATCGATCCCGAGAGGAACTGCTCTATCAACTAAATTCAATCACAAGACAATATAAGCAAATGTCCGTTCTGAGACTCCGAAAATCGAACACAACAGACCCAGCACGATATTACCGCTCCTGTCGTTTTCTGCGACTGACTTTTTTATTCAATCTCTTTATTATTCCAGGGTATTTTTAAATTCTATTGGGGTAATAATCAGACATTTTGGCAAAGTCAGATAATTTGTTGTATTTTCTAAGAGTCTATAGGTATCTTTACCTAAGCGGTTAGGTCTGTCTTGCGCCCTCAGAAAGGCCTAACTTTGAATATTTTTTCTTAGAATACTGAAAAATTAATAGGGTTTCAACCTTTTTGGTTTAAGAACAATTTTTTATATAAAATGGCATATCTTCGAACTCACTTTTATCGAATGTACCACTACGGGCGACGATGACAAAGAACTCATGCTTCTTTTACTATTCCAGCAATTGAAAAATTATTCTGTTATTTTGAAAATGAAACACATCTATAACACATCGTGATTAATTGTATTGAATAAATTTTCAAATTTAATCACCTCACTTGCTGCCTTGAACAGTGTGAAATAGCGGAATAAATGCGTGGCGCAGTGTATGACGTGTAATTTGAATGCACTCACGCATTACTGAGCTCTCAGCTGCATAATCAAATCAGACATTGCGTATGAGTATATAACTCTAAAAGCACATCTAAGAGTACCAATGTAAAAATATCAATTCCTCTTGGCATGCCTGTCCAGTCAAATGTATAGCGCTTTGATGGATATGTTGCAACTTTCTGTCACAAATTATTTGCAAATAAAATCGATGTTTTGACTTTGAGTTAATTTCTGACTTTTATGAGTAGAGTGACAACCTAAATTATGGCCACATGTGAGATTATATACTTTTTTTTATCTAGAAAAAGTAATGTCAAATGTTGTTTTCAATTAGAAAATGTTAGAAAATTTGTGGGAATGCAATAAATAAGCAACAATGCAATTTGTTATAATAGAAATGTTGCTGAATGCCAAGGTCAATAGCTATTATCGTGTATTGATTTATGACAAGAAAATATTTTTATGTGAAGAAGTTAAATACTTTCTTATCTACACAAAATAACTTATTTAATGTATATATATATTTTTAGTTACAAAAATACCTTTACTTAATTGGAATATAAATGGAAAATAAATCAAGGTGCTGTCTTTCATACATATATCTCAAGAATATACATATAATATTTTAAAAATGTTTTTACTTTGTTTCTAAATGAGTTTTTCACTAAATTTGTTCTTAAACTATTAATTCCTGGACCATAAATTACGAAACCACTTTCTATTATGTTTAAATTGGTATATTAACGGACGAAACGGAGAGTAGGATCCCACATTCCTCTTTTAGACTCATTTTGTTTTACGGTATCATATATTTAACTTCATCTCAACTTTTTTATACATTAAACACAATGATTTTATGTCATAAAGCCTATTCTCCTATTATTATCCTAAAGCAGGTTCTCCTATTATTACAATTCTAACCTTATGAACCTACATTTTTTCAGCGATTATGAAGTGATGTGTCATAGAAAAAACACACGATTTGTATCATTTATGCATGGTCACCCCGTACATTGAATAATTGTCACCTCAAATTGACATTTTCTTTTAAATTTTTTATTTGCAATTTTTTGGATTTTTCAAATTCCACATTGGACACAATATACCCATAACATTTGTGGTCATTTATGAAAATTTGCTCTGAAAGCTTGTATAAATATGTTTGTTGCTATTTCACACACCCCATGGCGCCAACAATCGTTCGCCGCTCGTTTGTTCTCTCGCCTTGTCGCCTCGCTGTTGTGTCGAAGAAACGCCTTTGGCGTCACTTTTTTCCAATCCATTGCCAATCAAATTAATGAACGACAGTCTGTCCACTCAGTTCATTCGTCTTTCATGTCGATTTTTGCGAGTGATTTCGTTTCGACTGCAACAAATCGTGGGTACTTTTTTCTTACTTTTTTTTTTTGGTTTTTTGTGCCACAAAAATATTTATTGGTTTAAGTCGTTCATAAAAGCGCATGAATTTAATTTTTAGCCACTTAATAAAATCAACCCACGGCACAAATATTTATTTTCATTTCGTCTATGAGTCATACAATACAATATAATACTACAACAATGCTGGCTGTGACAGTTGGCCGAGAGGCAAGCCTTAAGGTGACCAATATTATGTAGCCATGTGCTTGGGAGTTACACAGGCGGTGGGAATATTTCGTTTGTGGTTGTTATTGTTGGATTTTTTTAAATAAATAAATATATTACTCGGAAGTGATTCAAAATTCACTCAAAGATCGGATATATTAGATGTAGAAATATAAAGTCTCTGAAATTCTCTAAAAATAAATTCCAATATTTTTTATACACAAAATATTATATTATTATTAACAAAAAAAGAAACCAAAGTCAACTTTATGACCTCTGCATTTGTCACTTTAAACCCAAGTTAAACATTTTTGCTGATTCTTTTCTTATTTTTGTTTGCTGATTCTTTTTGACCGTGTGAAGATCTTTGTTGTACAATGTCGCTTAAGTCTTCGCTATTCATTAGTCTTCGCTAGTATTTGCACACATTACTTTTATTATTTAATTCATTAGCTAATAAAAATGCAAAACAGCGCTAATTAGCGGTTGACAAAGTCAGCTTCAATGGCTTTATTTTAGTTGACAATAAAAATAAAGAAATAAAGTTTAGTGAACTGGTCACTTGCTGATGCACTAATGCAATTATGCAGACACGAGTGACTACACATCAGTGGCAACGAAAATATAAATTTACAAAAAATGAGATAGAAAAAGGAAACACCTTGAAAACTCATATATCTTCTTTATTATTAAACATTTTGGAGAAATTGTGTGGTCGATTAAGCAGTATGACAGCAAAAGAGGCGATAGAAACGGTAGAAGAGAAAGGAAGATAGTGAAATCAAGTGACAGCTAAACATTATGATTATAACTAAAGGCTCTAGATTAGGATTAAGTTTAGCTCTCTCACTCATAAAGCTTTCTAAAGTTAAGCTTTCTTGGAAACTTGAAAACTGTAATCGTCCTGAATTCTGCATTAATACAAGCTTATATCAAGGCTTTCCTGGTTCTGATATGGTTTCTTGAGTTGCCTAAGTTAAGTTTGTCATGTCTTCATTGAAGCTTTTTCCGTAGAAATCGCAAGTATTTCGTAGTTAATACAATTATATACTAAGGCGACATGACTTGCTTAAGAACTTTTTGATATTTTGATAACATCTAAAAATTTAGTTCTCTTTTCCAGTTTGAGAACCGAGTGAAATCTTCTTTTAGTTTCAATTAACGATTGATGGACCTTTCGGTGTTTCTTAATCGTCGAAGATGCTTCTATTATTACTCCAGTTTCCATTAATGCCAATTCTTAGAAGTTATTCACTATTTTTATGCTTTTAAATCGAAATCAGTGTTATATTATAACTTTCGCTATAAATAGTGACGATATAAGCATAGATATATAGATTTCGATATTCATGGTTACACTTTCTTCTTAGCTAAATTGTGAGATATAGGCTTCCCAAGAATAAACATGTATGGAAAGGCTATGTTCGGGTGCAACCGAACATTTTATACTCTCGCAATTTATTGCTATATTTTTATTAAGATATTACATAATTTGACCCATATATTCGGCATAAAGTCCAATAGTATTTTTGAAAAACCTATAATTAGGTATATGGGAGCTTGGGGAAGATATAACCTGATTTTAATAATTTTTGGAACAAAGACATGCTTTTAAAAGAAAAAAAGTCATCCGAATTATGTATATTAAAATATCTGATGTATATTTTCGGTGAAAAATTACATTAGCCACTGAGTTCTTCATGTTCAATATCCGGGGTCTTAAAAAGTTATAGTCCGATTTTGGCAATTTTTTCATAAGTAGTGCCACAGATGATATACAGTATTTGTGCAAAGTTTTTTTCCGCTATCTTCATTGGTTCCTTATGTATATATTATAAAGTGAAGGAATCAGATGAAATTGAGTTATAGGGGAAGTAGTCGAGATTGTGAGCCGATTTTGCACATTTTTGATATGTGTTATCAGGGTGTCAAAAAATATTATATACCGAATTTCATTGAAATCTGTCGAGTAGTTCCTGAGATATGATTTTTGACCCACAAGTGGCCGATACCACGCCCATTTTGTAAAGAAATCTGAGTGCAACTTCTTTCTGCCATTTCTTCTATATGTCGTTACAGAAAGTTTTCATTAAAAATCCTATTTCTTTACTTTTTGAAAATCTGAATTATCAAAGATAACTTAGATTAATAGATCTTCACTGAGCAGACTTCCTTTTCTTGTTTCTGGAACATAATATAACCAATTTGTGTAATCATTGGAATAAAGAGTTCACCATTCATTTTATTCCACCTCCTTAAAGTTAATTTGAACTACAATTGAATACAAATGTAAAGACCTCGCCAACACTCCCACAAAAGCACAGCATAAACACACCCGCTGATTGATAAATAAAACTAAAATGTGGCAGTCTATAATTTAATAAAATAATAGTGTTGCTACCACATTTCAGAATGACAATTGATCAAATATTGTTGGTCAATTACGAGCATGCAACCGCAAATTGTCGGTAATAAACCTTGACAGTTGCTATACGCTAGAGAGTGGTGCAAAACATATATAAACACATAGACAATGATTATGAACAGAAATATTTACTTATTACAATTTATAATAAACAAGATCACTTGCCGTGCGAATTTTGAGTTAAAGATCAAGAATTTTACGCCGACAATAGACGAGAGGTTTTAGGTCGTTTGTACTGTTGGTGTATGGGAATATAGATATATATATATATATTTTTTTTTTTCAGTTATATATATGTATCGTCACAGCAGGGCGCCACCAAAAAGTAGTTCAGCTCAACAAAGCAATCCAATTGTAATAGGCAACAACATCGTATTACTTCGCCAAATATACATATTTATGCCACAACGAATCAATGGATCAAGCGATCGATTGCCGATCATACGCTTACACAGAATTGTTGTACAGCGACCACACCTTACATTGAACTTGAACTAATATTTATTTGAGGAAAGAGGGGTGCCGCTGGCCCAAATGGAGGCAACACGCAATTTGAATGAAATTTGTACCGTTTTTTTTCGCCTCTTTTTTTTCGTGTACGGCTTTTACAGTTGTCTTATTGTCTATTATGTTTTCGTTTCCCGTGCCTATCAATTGTTATATGTATGTAGCTACACCCCTCACATTGGCCAGGTGGTAACATGCCTTAGATTACCTTTTGATGAACTCACGAGCTATTATTTGCTTATGCTCCACATCCGACTGTAACGAAATGGAAATTGAAAGTAAAACGTGAGCTAATGGACTTTCGGCTATCAAATACATACATACAAACATATGTATATCCGTATAGGCAACATACATATAAGGCTAAAAGCAGTTAAATAGTAATATCAATTGTTCGCAGCAAAATCAGTTCATATAAAGCACTTTGCTTTTGTTTTTTTTTGTTGCTTCACTTCGTGATTTACTAGCGCCGCGATAAGGATGTGAAGGCAAAACAATAAATGCTGGAAACCTTACTTTTATTTAGTCAACTTCGTCATGTCTTGCAGATAAAGAATTGACCTCAACAACAACATGCTGCTGCCAAATGTTTTATATTGCCATAATGGTGCTTTTGTTTTGGCAAAGCAACAGCTGCCTAGCTGTGGCATACAGAACACGGACAGGGCGTATGTGACCGGCCAGACATTTAGTTTATGCCCCTTTGGTTGGCGAATTTTGCTGCCAATTTAAATTAATATTTTTTGCACTCTTTACTGCCATAGTTAGTTCAAATTAGCGCGCTGAGTTCCCGTTTCGATTGTTTAACGATTTGCTTGTTTATTTGTTTTTCCGTTTGCATAAGTTAATTTATGATCGACACTCAATGATATACGAGCGCAATATGCATACCATATAGACATATGTATTCCTATATATGTACATATATCTATATACATATGTATATAGTGTAAACTATGTTGGAAGTCGTGTGCGCACGATAAATTCTTGTCTCTGGCGTGAATTCGCAAAGCCGCTCTAATTCTTGTCCAAGTTTACGCTGATCAATTGGGTTTTTCTTTGCAAACTACCTTGGCGGTTGCACTCATTAACTACTGCCTTCAATGTATTGTAGTTCATTCGCCGTTTGGGAAATTACTTAGAAATGTGTTTTTTAAGTTCCTTAATTGAAAGTTTTCCGGTTAGAAAATTATCGCTGTGATAGAATCTGGTTCAATCAGCCTCTCTTCGAGACTTTAAGCGGTCTATTTACTTTATAAATAATCATAATCATCTCATAACTCATTTTATTTACTGTATTTTAGATGTTAAATCGCTACCCATTAGTCTTTTCTAGTGGCTTTGCTGAAGTCATACCGTTCAAAAAGAGGTCGTTGAGGTGAAAGGTTAAACGTGAGAGCGTCCAACTTTATATTCAGCAGTCCATTTTCCAAGTGTCTATTAGAATAACTGAATCATATTCAGGGAGGTGCTTATCCACTCCGATAGCAGAGCGACAATTATGGCCCTGGGGTCGCTGAATGTGTGCTAAAAGCTAGTTAAGAAGTGTCTTAGGTCATTATCGATAGCGTCATGTTAACTATTTCACTCTCAGACTTGTCTGGGTACCGGGTCACAATGTAATCGCTGGGAACTGTAAAGCGAATAAGCTCGCAAGAAAGGGCGAACGTCGTCCGATTTCACCATGCTGGGGACGAGTCGAGGCTCTGCTGTCTTCTTGTGTTCTACTGGATCAATGGTCCTTTCGCGAGCTTGGTAACCGCTGGTTCGAAACTGCTCGGTTGCGAGATACTTTTGGCTAAAAGTATGAAGTACGAACTAAAAGCACTCAAAAATGTTCACCTTGCCGCAATAGTGGGAGCACTCACTAGGCACTGCGGAATGGGCATACATGCGATGAGGATAGGAATCCTGCCGGACGCAAATTACCATAGCTGAATGGAGGCAGTCCAATGTTCGCAGGACTGAGGTTGGAACATCTCGGTAGCTATACTTTTGGCGAACCATACAAACTTGCTGGAATAGAAATTAGCCGCTTCATAAAATTTGACATAGGCTCAAAGCGATTCAGAGATGCTTAAGAATCTTCTTTGTGATCTATATTTAGGAGTCTTTTGGCATCTCAATGGACTGGCACCTCCAGCTGTTCAAGTGGAGCACTCAGGCTTAACGGAATTTGTGCTAAAATTGTTCCAACAATGCAATGATAGTGAACGATTACATTGAGTTCAAAACCAAGTAGTATATATTCTCTAGTTTCTATGGATCAAATGTAGTTTCGAAAAAAGACCATTGCCAGAATATTTTTCAAGTTTTTCGAGTAACAACTCAAACTATTATTTCAAGTAGTAGCATGGGATTCTTGTACTAGTCAGTTGTTGAGTTCGTTCTATTTCTATCTCAGTCTACAATTGCTTCTGTGAAATGTATATGTATTTATTTGATTTATCTGTTCTACTACAAGAATTCTCTATCCTCAATTCTCTTCTAATTTTCCTCAAAGAAAAAAATTACCAATTGTTTTATATGGAAAGGTTCGTTTTTATCTTTCGTTTGCAAAGCTTTACAGCTTTTCAATCTAGATTTCACTTTAGAAGTTCCTTGGAAAGTTTCACCACTGTTCTGCTGACAAGAATTATAAAAATCTTGAAACCATTCAAGTATTTTCCCTATATAGATCTGGACGACTAATGTCGGCATGGTATTTAAGAAGGGGATTCGGCTTACTCAACATCCTCCTAATTTAGTACACAATCAAGTTCAATTTTAAACTCTAATATATTTGCTTTTCGCTTCAGTTTCCTCTTACTTAAGCTTAATGATCATGAAATTCTTGTGAATTCAAAATTAAAATCGATTAATTAAAACAAAATTTCGCTTTTGTGGCGCGGTCACGTAATCACCAACTGCCAATAACCGTACATAAATACTGCAGTTATTACAATAGCTGACTTATTATAACAAAAATACATATTTACATGCATACAGCCATATATCATATTGCTGCTGAGGCATATTGTTTTATGCTGTCCAATGTTTCTGCTACAAACTCAGACTCATTGACTGATCTCCGCTTCGGCCAATTGAGCATAACTAATTTTGTGTTCTTGCTATGTCTAGCGTATAATACACGCTTGCAGATAAATGAATAGCACAGCTGGGTTGTGAATTTGTTAATTCTCAATTTTAATTTGAGCTCTAATTTACGTACGGCGAAAAAAAAAACACAGCTTGGCTGCAGAAGGGAAAAATTAATTAAATAAATGGTTTTCTCAAACTCGACTATTCGCATTGACGCAAATTAAATTTGAACGGAAATAATTTGATACATACACACACACACACACATCCGTGATGTTTAAGTATGCACACAATTATCAGCATAAGTTCACACAGACCTAGTCATAAATATTTAGTATGAACATATGCATACTGTGCCTTGAATTCCATAAAGAATGTGGCAATTGGTGAATGGTCCAATTGAAGTTTGGCCAATTCATTAAGTACCTTGATGATTAGACATACATAGTTACATGTATTCTGTTTTAATACATATTTATTTCGAAAATTGATCATAGGTGATGTAATTATTATGACTTAACTGTAGTAGATGCCCTGTAGGAAAAATTATTTTAATTATAATAATTTTCTATTTATTTTGAATTATTTTCTTGAAAAACTGTTGAAAAGAAAATAATACTTAAATAATAATAAAATGATCAAATTCGTATTACAATTAATAGCGTTTTAGACAGCAAAATTAATCGATCAATTAAAATTTTTATTCAGAAATCCTTTTTTACCTGTTATACTGCCGGCTGCTCGATAACCGATCAGCTGATATACCTTTTTAGTTTTTGCTTTTCATAAGAAGTTGGTAAGTTTCATCAGCTGATTAATATTTTTTTAGCAGTGACATCTACTGTAGCTTTATTTTATCAAAATCAGACAATCAGCCAATCGCAGACAAAGAACTTATATCGCACGTCTTTGTCGCAGAGTTGCATTTGATTTTCAAGTAGATTAGTTTTTTTTATTTTGTATGGTAAATTGATTTTAATTAGAGTTTTAATCGAGCAGAGGCCGGTTAATTGATCAATTAGCTCCTGTCTAAAAACGCGATAAGAAAGAAAATTGCCATGATCTTCAAAATGTTCGATTGCCTCAATATATTCAGGCTGATTAAATTTTTCCTACAGGGTATGTTCATTCGTCTCTATGCGCCATCGAAGTAAAACGTGTAACCGGAAGATGTTAACTTCAAAGAATTCCCAGCGGTCATTAATTTTTCTTTTTTACTTAAATTATATATATAGACATGAATAAATAAGCGATTGAGTGCGCAAAATTCTTTTATAATTGATGAATGATTCCGATTTCGATATTTTATAGGCCATTATTTTATAGGCCAACCAAAGTCTGAATCATTATATTTTGCATTATTATTTATTTTAATCAATTAATTTTCGAAACGCAAAAAATATTTAAATAACAAAAAAATGAATTTTCTTTATATATTCATAAATATATATGAACCTGTGAAAGCTTAAACGCCTAATGCTTAAAATTCCTCTAAAGCTTTCATACAACAAATTACCTGATATTGCAAATCAATATTTTGCATATCATTTCTCAAAGCTATTAAGTAATTATTATTTACATGAATATCTGGATTAAACTTTCATAATCTCACTGTCACTTTTACTATCACATTGTTGCCGCATTCAATATGAATTATTATTGTTATAACACTTTGCATAGCTTTTATGGCCTAAAGCGTATGCTTTTCGTACACTTCACTCCACTTACATATCTCCATATGTATGCATGCGTGCTTGACAGGTTTGTCATTTTGTCAATTCTGTAGACATTTTTTCGACACACACAATTTGTTTTTGTTACTTATAAGTTGTGTGTTATCCACTTGTGAGCGGCATTTCCTGTTGTATGTGTGGTAAACGAAATTTTTTTTGTGTCTGCATAATTATTTATTTTTAAGTACGGCAATCAATAAACACTCAAATAGAGATTTATAGGTGTATACAGACCTGTTTTTTTATGAAAGTGCTTTTGAACTGATTAGCTGGTTTAATGGAGTACTTTCGGAAAAGGAAAGTGATACAAAGGCACGGTCATATTCATTGACATACAGAGATGCATTTACGTGTATGAGGCCCATAGATATGTATATGTAGTCATATGTAGTCATACGTAGATTTTTATTCATTGAAATACTTTTTATTTTTTTTAAATTGATTCTTATATTATAACTTGAACTAATTTTACCAATGTAAGTCGCCCTAGGTGTCATGGATTGATATTCAATATTCATGTTAATTCACCTTCAAATTATACACTTTCTTTGATTTATTTCTTTGATATTTGGCAACCCTGTGCTGTTTTAATATATGTATTTTATTGTTTAAGTGATAAATCATACCAATTTAAACCCTACCTAGAAATAACAAGTTTATTTCTAATTATACTTAAACCATATGGCAACTCTAGTCTTTCGTCAGAAACTTTCGTCTCCGCCAGAAGCTTGAAAAGATGTTTGATTCTCCAATTTGTAGAGTGTGCCTTGATGGTCTACTACAAGTGTGGGGATCTCTAACCCACTGACCCTGCCCTTCTCGGTTTCAAAAAATTTCAAAAACTCTTGAAGATTTAGCCGATTGGAGATTGAACGTAGCTAGGTTTTATGCCCAAGAATTTGCTTCTCTAAACTTTAAACGTATTTTTCTCGAAACAGTGTTTTTACGACTGGCACTCAAAACCTATTCATCCAATCGGTTCCAAGTTTTAATACCTTATTCTATACATATATACCTATGGCTAGAATAAATCAAATCGGTGAAGATCTTTTTTACTTTTCAACTTGAGAAAAGCAAAATTTCCCGAAAATGTCGAGAATTCGGCTCAAAAAGAGAACAAGTTTGGGATGCAAACAGATCTCTACAAAATTTTGTTGGATTAATGTTGACACAAATGTCCAAGATCGATATAAAACGATTTAATCGACCAGTGCTTGACCCGAGAGATATTCCCACAAATGTCGAAAATTCGGCTCAAAAAGTGACATTTTCAGTTGAGAATAAGTTTGGGATGCAAACAGATCTCTACAAATTTTTGTTGGGTTAGGTTAGGTTAGGTTACTCTGGCAGGCTACAACGCCACACATAGACCAGTTTTGGTCCTTGGTGAAACCAGATGGTTAATGAGGAGTAGTCATCCTTTAGGATGTCAGCGTTTGTTGCGAATTTCAAAAGGCTTTGTGGCTTTACCAACGAAATCTCTTCCAGATTAACGTAGTGTGCAGCCCCCAAATGCTGAAGCCGTTGTCTTGATAATGCAGGACATTCACAGAAGAGGTGCTCCATTGTCTCTCTGGTGCCTTGCTCTTGACATTTCCTGCAGTCTTCACGATCTATCAGCCCCATCTTGTAGGCGTGCGCTGCCACAAGACAGTGACCAGTGAGTATGCCAACCATTTTCCTACATTTGCTTCTATCGAGCGCCAATAGAAATTTCGTGTACTTCTTATCTACCGCCTTGCACATAACTTTTGCGGTTTTGCATCCCGGCATATTCTTCCAGCGCGCTTTGAACTTTTTTTACCAAGTTTCTGTCTAGATCATCATATAGACAGTGTATAGGTCTATCTACGTTCATCATATTTTCGGATGACAGTTTTACGCCTCGTTTGGCAATCTCATCCACTATCTCGTTACCTTCTATGCCCTTGTGGCCTGGCACCCAGTAGAATTGAAGTCGCCTATTTCTGGCGACATCATCCACTGCTGTCCTACCACTTAAGACACTTTTGGCCAATACGCTGAAAGAGGATATTGCCTTGATTGCCGCCTGACTGTCTACGTATATGTTTACTTTAGAGTATCCTTTTGGCGCGCTTAAGGATAGCTCAGCGGCTTTTCCAATTGCAAACACCTCCGCTTGAAATATACTGCAGTGGTCCGGTAGTTTGAATGGTTGCATTATACCTAACTCTGGGCAGTATATCCCCGCGCCTACCCCATCCTCCATTTTCGAGCCATCCGTAAATATGTTTAAATTGCAGCGTGCAGGTGCTATGCCCTTACGCCAGCCATCTCTTTCTAGGTTTACTTTGAACCTTAGTAGAACTATGTAATCGTGTTCAGAAAATATTCGTGATAAATGTTTATTGAACGACAATTAAACTCAAACTCGGTGTATAGATCCTAATAAAACTTTACTAACTGTACCAAGTACTTTTTTGTTAGTTTTTATGTTGTTCTGTGAACAAACACCTTTCTAGTACTGCTCGACAACTTTTAATTCGACGAACAAAAGCAAGTCTTTAGCGCTGCAATTAGAGACCATTTTGCAGCTTTTGAGAGCTCGTTTAGTTTTTTACTTAAGGCTTAAAGAATTATGTAAATTATTCGCATGACTTAGCGGTATATAACTCGTTAATATTCGCAATTCTGAGCTGTACGTTTATGCTTAAGAATATTTAAACCACTCGAAATTTGTCGCTATTCATGTACACATGTCTGTACAGTTAGTTGTAAGTACAATCTAGTCAAAACACAAATTATGTACTAATTGAAAAGCATAACATAAATACCAACAAGTAAGAGTTGACAAACTGTAACTAGAGACATACATACTACATACAGACCGCTGTGGGTAGGCGCTTACCACCTGATCACAGCTGCTGACCGCAAAGTGGAACGCGTTCGACACAGACACCCGCTGATGCTAACGACGACGTGCGTTGGATTTAAATGAGAATTTATATTTGCAGAAATAAATTATTTTTGATATCAAACACATACACTTATCTACTTTGTGGGTACTGCCAGATTATTGGTTCCAAACTGAAGTGGATTAAAATCTTTGTTTTTGGCTTAAGCTATTTATTGTAAGTTTTTGCAGTTTAGTTGCAAATGGCTCAACGCGTTTGAGCTTTTGATGAAAATCGACATTTACTTGAAAATCAACACCAACCTAGCTAAGCTGGGTACAAAACTGTATTTTATGCAAAAACGGGCTTTCGATAATTCATAAATGTTTATTTTAAGTTGTGGCATTACTGAAGTGAGCAGTTGAGTGTGCTCTACTTTAAATTGAAAAACATAAATTAGAAACAGCACAAGTGCAACAACATGTCAGTTGTGTGTCGCGCATGCGCAGTAACGCTGCAGTCGAATTGGTAGCAACTAAAATGCTAGGATATTTGTTAAACAGCGATTTTTAAAAAATATGCAAATGCTTGGAATCTATTACATAATAGAGTGGTTTTACATCTTATATGTGGTTTTATATGGATGTGGTAAACAGTGGCATGCGGTGGGTAAATACTAACCGAAAGAATTCTTGACAGTTTTGGTGAATGTTCGTATTTGAAGGCTTTGTTGTTTTTGTTTTTGAACTTTAAAGGTCAAGTTAAAAATAATAAATATTTTATATATTTATATATGGAAAATTAATAAGATATCAACAGTGTGTTCTTTTTAGTACAGCAAATTATTATTCTAAGAGGATGTTCTCTAATAGTTGTTTCGTGAAGAAAAGCCAAGCAAAAGTTTCACAGGAGTTTAAAATAAAAAATTTTATTTGATTTATCTTCGAAATGTCTATCTATCGTGTTCTATAGATTTAGATATATTCCGATAGAGACAAACGCTTCGGAGTTCAAATGTGTTACAAATCAAATCAAAACGACAACCACTTACAATATTTATTGAAGTCAGTTCATTCGTTAGGACCCATCACGACGTTTCTTCCCAAGGTTTATTGTGTAAAGGATTCTTTCTGACGATCTTCATCTGAAAGCTTTCCAAACGACAACCACTTACAATATTTATTGAACCGGCTCGAAGTCAGTACTTTCCTTGGGATCCTTCGCAACATTTCGTCCCAAGATTTTTTGTGTAACGGATTCTTTGTGACGATATTCATCTGAAAGCTTTCAAAACGCTTAATAGTTCTGATCAATAAACTTTCGGTTCGTTGGGACCTTCAAGTATACTTATATCTATGCGGGTTTTCTTGGATTCCGGAGGTTGTGGGTCGTTTAACAAGCTTTTGGACGACACATGTTGACTTCTATTAACCTTCTGAACTTAAAAGTTGGAGTATTTGATTTCTTTAGAAAGTGGTTCCAAGAAATGTGATTTAGGAACGCTTTTGCTTCTTCGGTTGCTGATTGGAAGAGGCTGAAAATAGTTTTAGGGGAAGAATTGAAGATAAGACATTGGTGCAGATCGATTTCATTTTCAGATGGGCATTGAAGCATTGGATAGGAATTCTATGTTCTTCTTCTTTTTCAAAGCAAGTTACTAAGTTTTAACGATTTCCCGTACTGAATCCGTAAAATACAAAGCACGAAGTTGAAAAAATTAAATTTTAAATTTTTCAATATTTTGACATGAGTTTCTCCAACCCTCGACCACTGTGCCTCAATCAATTTGTCCTTGAACAGCTGGCTGTGGCACGCGTTTGTTACCAAATTCTTTTGATTTGCTGCCTACTCAATGCGAAGGTTGCGAATGAACGTCAATATGTAAATGCAATGCGACTATAAAGCGCTGCGGACAGCTGAAAAAAAAATTTAACTGACAAGTTGGCTAAAAAGTGCATTACAACTAAGTACCAACGCAGCAAACAGAAATTACTCAATAGAGCAATCAATATCAAAACTAATGTGGCGTTTTACTGCATTGACAAGACAACCGAAAGACTTCTACTCTCTTACACGCAGCAAACGAATATGCGTAATTAAGCTATTGCAATGCGCGAGTGCGAAATATGAATAACATTACTGAGCATACTATATCGCTTTAATTACGACATCAAATCAAATTGAATCAACTGAGAGACCCAGCCAGCCATGCGCCGCCACTTAAGCCAACGAAAGGCAACTAGAGACAACAGCCAGAAATGTTGTTTGGACGCCCGCGGCTGCAAATCAATTTGAGTTCGCTTTAAACAATAAAAAAACAATATGCAGGCATGCATTTGAAACTCTATAGAATTTTGAGTATAATTGAGTTGTTCATAGAACAATTCCATGCAGCCTGCCATTGTTGTGCGCAGACAGTTTCAACTATAAAACGGAATTTATATTGTCTTGCTGTGGCAATAATATAAAATATTTCAGTTTTTTTTTTCAACTCCATTTGGCTGTAAGTGGCATTAGTCTGTCATTTGGTCGTAAAACTGTGCTTTACTCATAATTTCTCGTCTGTCAGTGGCTTGCCACAATGCACCATTCACAGTTGCAGAGGTGTCGCCCGGCAATTTCTTGTAGTTTATTGTTTGGCTGTGAAAAATCTAATCACATTTATGCAATCGACGAATGACGTTGCGACAGTTTGTCTGGTGCTGCTGGTTGCCTGTCAAGCCGCCGTAATGTGGCACAGCATAGATTGGGAAATAAATAAACAGCAGCAGCTGGCATATGAAAATCTTGTGAAAAGTAAGAAATTCGTTACACAAAGCTGAGTGTACTGTGCGCAACTTTCAAAATTATTAACAATAAATAATTGTTTTTTTTTCTTTAATTTATGAAATTGTTGATTATGCGTGGGACTCTGAAAACTTTCAAAACTGGAGTAACATATTTTCTTTGTTCTCTTTCGATACGCTTGCAACCACCCACATTACAGTTAATGTAACTGCATAATTTTTTACTTGCTTACGCTGCCATTGGAGTTGACAAGAAAAATAAAACAACAACAAAAATTTGAATAAATTTCCATAAAACCACTTAAAGTTGACTAAATGTTGCATTGTGTAATAACTTAATCTATAGATAGCGGGTGGTGAAGGTGTAAGTACTTCATGAAGAGATTAAAAAATAATTTGAAAATTTGTTTAAGCTATGGGAAATAAAAAAATGGTCAAAAATGGTTTTTTTAGTGTCAAAGGACTCAAATTTTAAGGAGAAAGCATGAAATAGATAAATAAGCTCATTTACTACTCTTCAGGGATAAATCATCCCTATCTATATCGGTAGGGGATCTGTATTTTTAGTTGGAAATTTAAGGTTTATTGAAAGTAATCGAATTTTTGTGTTAAAACTAACTTTGGGAGTCTTCTTTGATAAATTGAACTTTGACCGAAGAGCTTATTATGATTCATTTCTGTTAAATAAAGTACTTTTCAATATTTCTTCCTAAAAAGTAATTGAAATCCAATTTTATACTGAAGGGGTTTTCAATTGAACGCTACAAAAGTAGATCGATAGGGACAGCAAACGACCATATTTTCATATTTTTTCCCGCTATTTTAATATTTCTCTTCCGTAAGGTTTGCCATTTCATCATGTTGTCAACTTTAAAGTGCTATGTCCTTTTTATGGTCGTCATAATCGTCCTGGCAGATCAACAATTGAGAGTCTAGTGAAAAATTTTAATCCACACAGGCCCAGTACAAAATGTTTCCGTGGCCGTGAGACAAAGAAGTACCCATAGTGTCTAGAATATTGGTGCCGCTAGCGCATCAATTGAGGAAGACCATATCAGTCTCTCACATGTCGTTCTTCTGCATTCCGAAAAAATTATAGGTTAGTGCGGTTTATGGGCCGGCGGCGTCATTGGGCCGTGCTTCTTCCGTAATGATCAAGACCGTTACTGTGAATGAGAATCGCTACCGCCCAATGAAAACCGACTATTTTTGGCTCGAATTGGTCGAATTGGACGGAGCCACAAACCACACAGCGAATGTCACAATCGATTTATTGAAAACCAAGTTTGGTGAACGTGTTATCTCACGAAATGGTCCAGTCAGTTAGCCACTTCGGTCGTGCAATTTGACGCCGTTGGGGCTCCGCCACGTCTATGGTCTATGCCAACAAACCAACGACGATTGATGAACTTCGCACGCATATCGAACGTGAAATTGCAGCAGTATCGGCCCCTTTATGCTTGAAAGCTGTCGAAAATTGGGCTCAGCGGCTGGACTTCGGCAAGCGTGCTCATGGTGGCCATAAAGAAATCGAATTCCATACATAATGGCATCAAATGTACTTTCACAGGAATAAAGAATTTCATTGATATCACAAATCATTTTTGCTTTGTTTAAACTTTTGTAGCGCTCTTATTAAAAACCCTTTACATATTTACCTTTATGCTCATAAAACCTGACGAGTGACATTCTTTTGTCGCACACTTTAAGTACTAATTTTTCCTAAATGTAGAACCTTAAGCCTAGTTTTTACGGAAATTATAATTTTCCTTGTGGATGTACCCCATTTTTAGGTTTTAAATCATTTCTTATGCACTCCACAACACAAAAGCACACTTTGACATTCCTATAAATCAACGTATAGAAATATTCCTTACGCCGCAGCTTGCTGTTTGATAATTGACCACATTTACGCTACATTATGCAATAAGTGGGCAACATGGCTTAACGCCAGCTGCCAACAACCATCAAAAATGTATCCACCAAAAGACAACATTCCATTTCAATGTTCTTGTTTTGCTACTAATTGTCAATAACCGGCAGCCTGCCAGCTAGTTGTGTCGACTTTGTTCATTATTTAATCATATTTGGACATTTAAACTGTCATAAACTGACAAATATGATCAACGGAAAGTTCCACATGCATTGTGCAACGCTACAGTGCAATGTAATGAGCTCGTGAACACTCGGGTAAGTGGGGTTTCCTGTGTTGTATGGTAAGTAGTAGGAATTTTCCGGCGGAATTCTTTGTGGTTTCTAGATACAATTTTGAGGAAGTGATTACAAAGCAGAGTAAGCCTGAAATTTCTCGAACACAATTATCTGATGTCGCTTCAAAAGACTTCTGATCTTTTAAGGGGTTATGATAGTCTGGAGACCTCAAAAAGCAGCAAACTCTGACAATTTGTTCTAGGAGTAAGAGAAAAGGAATCGCATTTCGTCCTTTCAGTCTTGTGTGAAATGTATACTGTCTAATTGGCACATATGCGATTAGATTAAAGATCTTTACTGACGAACGTTCCAAAAAGAAAACGAGGAGGAATCATCTAAGCACTTCCAACTCCAATGTTCAGCATTCGCCGACTGAGGTTAAAATAATTATGTCGGCACACTCTCAGAGGTTCTAGTGAATTGACTTGACTTAAGAATCCGTGAGGATCGTTTAATCCATTAGGAGTATTTGAGTGCCATAAAGAACAGTTTTGAGTTGTCTAGGTGTGATTATCTGTAGTCGCGTGATCAATCCCTCGATGTAACCTAACCTGACATCTGGGCCAATATTTCACATTTTCGGAATTACATTTTTATAGAGGGCTCTTACGAGCGATGGTTATTCCAGAAATTCATGAAATTTCCGTCTGAAAATGACCGGTATAATGTTAAAAAAAAGTTTCCAAGGCTCCTTTTCAATCGTCATATATACATATATGTATATATTGTACCGTGCTCAGAATTCCTATCCACAAGTCGGCATTCTACACTATGACTCAGATATTACAAGATAGCAAATAGTCGGCCGCATATTATATAAGACTCGAAAGCAACATAAACTTTCTCACACTATGTAATCTAGATAAATCACCACCCATCAGCCCTCAGGCTAGACATACCTCAACTTTCAGTGCAAGTTTTCCGTCTTTTAGCATAGATGAATTTACATACGAGTATGCACCTGAAACTATATTTGCATTCACAATCGTCAATCACTTTTAATTTGCCAACACCATTTCCAGTCTGATTCAATTTCAGCAATTTCTTGTTGCAGTTTCAATATTTACATAGCCACTTTTTTTCTACAAATCCCGGTCGGTCACTTATTTGCCTTGAGTTTTTTTTTTTCATACAAATGTACATATGTATTTATGTTTTTATGAGTTCAGTTTGCTTGAGGTGTCGCAGTCAAGTGTGTTTGCGAACAAAAATTACACCTCTAAATGTGTACTGTATCACTTACGCAGTCGGCGATTTTATTTGCGTAGTAATTATCAGTGCAATCATAGTGGACATTCATGGCGTCTGTCTGCGTACATATGTATAGAGTGGTACTTTGCACAATATCCTGTGCTCGCAGAAATTAATCAACAATTTATGTTTTACTACGGTAAATTAATGCACCGTTTCATATATTCAATATTCCAGTAGTTGGAGAGCAATTAAATCCGTACGCAAATGTTGTTTTAGTTAATTATGAATAGACATATGTTATACTAGTAGATTTAGTCGTATGTTGGCGAAAATACGCTGTGAACTCAGTTGTGTTACCATTAGTGAAAAGTTGTTGCATGCTGACTAAAAAAAGAGTTTATGCATGAATATTGATATTTATTCATATATTTTATATTCTAATCTCAGGGTCATTTTACTAATTATATATTCTTTTAATAAAGAATTCTCGACAGTAAGAACAGGAAATAGAGTCATATGGATAATTGTAATAATGTATGGATATGGGAATATTTTCAACCTTGGTAGAAAAATTGTTCACCTGGTTTTCCATATTACTAAAAAGTGGTTATGTATTCTAAAATAACTGTCGTTTTCGACTCACTTGATATACTCATAAATCTCTTTTGTTCAGCATCATTAATATTTGTTGTGCAACATCTTACTAATTATCTCATCTACGCCGATATTTTAAACTTTGAAACGCCTTAAGAAACCTATTTTTGGGTACTTGGATCAGAAACCCGACGTTTAACTTCTCATTCATAATAAATTTCCTTCTAACGAATATTCTCTCGAGTTCTTATAGTGAATGTGGACTTAATTCAAAGTCCAATTCATAAAAATTTAACACCGTTTTTATTTACTTGTGACAACCGTGTACAGCGCAGTTCTTTCTTTTTCTATAAATTGATGTCTTTATAGTCGATTTAGTCCTTCATAACTTTCAATAACGCTATGGAGAATTCTCTAGTGATGGTGTTTCTTTTTTCCAAGATAAGCGATGGATGTATTTGTGTCTTTTAACTCCTTGTTTTGGCTTCATCGAAAGCAATCCTCTCTGCTAAATGACGACCGGACACCGGAGTAAAATGGTGAAGTTTTGTTTCATTTATTGGCACTGCGTTGATCCTAAACCATACTTAGAACCCCTTACTTTTAGTCGATTTTGAGCCGGCAAACACTTTACAAGATGTTGTCACTTGCCCCAAACATTCATTAACGACTTATCCAACTCCCTTCTTTGACATACATATGTAGGCAGTGTACCGATGAAGTTCATTTGAAGGTCAACTTAAATCAATTTGTGGAGTTTTATTAGTCACTTTCATTCGTAAATACAATTTTTGGATGTTTTCTGGATTCTTACAGCTTAAAACTTACAGATTCAAAAATAGTTAGATCACCGAATGGATAGTCCTTGGGGTATCATTAAACCGCCTGTCTTGAGAATCAAAATCTCGAGATTTATCATCTTCAGTGCTTATATGGTCTCTATTTTTATTTTCCAAACCCTTACGAATGGTTGTTTCGTCTGACGCAGAGACCGGATAACAGTCAGCAAACCTATTTGGAATCAGTAGGATTTTATCTCGGTGCTTCATTCACACTCTATATTTATACTCTCGTTCAAAAACTATATCTCAGCAACTACTTGATGGATTTCAATAAAATTCGGTATAATATATTTACTTCCTTGTGGCACGTGTTGATAATGGATGTGGTTCACAACCACGACAACTTCCTATATAACTAAATTTTGAATTCCATCTTATTCCTTCACTTTATAATGTATACATAAGAAACCAATGAAGATAGCGGAATAAATTTTACACAAATACTGTATATGATCTGTGGCATCACTTTTGAAAAAAAATTGTCGAAATCGGACTATAACTTTTCAATGGCCCGGATATCGAATATGAAGAACTCAGTGCCTTAGGGTAATTTTTCACCGAAAATATCGGTAAATCTCTCAGATATCTTAATTTAATTCAGAGGACATCTTTTTCTTCTAATAGTGTGTCTCTGTACCATATATGGTTAAAATCGGGTCATAACTGCCCCAAGCTCCCATATACCTACTGAATTATAGGTTTTCCAAAAATAAGATGGGCTTAATAGCTTATAAATCGGTTAATATGTGAAATATCTTAGCCAAATTGAGGGAGCATATAATCTTAGATATATTGGTGGTGAAAATGAGTGAAATCGGTTCAGGAACTACCTCAGCCTATATACTATATATGAGGATTTTCGTTATTCTATTGGACTTTATGCCGAATATATGGGCCAAATTGTGTGTTATCTTAATAAAAATATAGCAATAAATTGCGAGAGTATAAAATGTACGGTTGCACCCGAACTTAGCCTTTCCTTACTTGTTCTTTCGTAATTTTATTTTATTTTCAAAGTATCAAAATCTGATATTTGTAGTTCACCGACTAATTTCTGTTTTTTTGAAGGTCAAGGCTTAAAAACGTTTACATTTTTTGGCGACCTCTCATGGAAACAATACGAAATATTCTGTCTTCTGTTATTCCATCAGCACCATTTCTGTATATTCAATAACACATACCAACAATAATCTAGAAAACAAAGTATCAATTATCAGGAAATCCTACTGTGAAAATGTTAACATTAATGACACATAATCCTAACGAGATAATTGCAAAATATATATATTTTTATTAAATGTCTTATTATTAGTTTCACCACTTCCTCACCGCTGTGCGACTAACATTAAGAATGTAAACATTTTAAACGCAACATTCCAATAAAACTAAAAATGCCTAAAATGCATAACAAATTGGAAATCGTTAATACAAATCGGAATGTAGTATTTGCCGTGTACAAACATATGTATGTACATTGAAAAGACAAAAACAAAAACATAGACTAGCCAGACAAGAAATAAGAATTATTACAATTTTTCGAGATTTATGCGCTACTGGCTGAAGTGACTGAAATTTGCCACAATCGAATTGAGAAAAGAAATGGAAAAATATTGACAGGTGTGCAAAATTTATTAAAACAAGCGTGGAAACAAAGCCAACAACCGCGAACGCAAACACACAGAAATAAATAATTACGCAAATCTCAATAATCTGTCGGTTGGTGTGCGTTTACCGTTAAGGCAAGGCAAAGCAACGGCATTTATTATCATACATTTTTCCAATTCCGCGCGTTTCTTGAATTTGCGGCGATTTTCAGAAATTTCAAGTGATCTTACTCAAGCCCCAACTCAAAACCGCCTTTTTGTGAATATTTTTTTACTTTTATTTTTAATTTTCGATTTATTTATTCTTTTCCTTTGATTTTTATTTAATTTGGCGCATTGCTGCGGTTTTTGGCGCATGCGTATGCATTTTGGTATTTCGGCGCGTAGCTCGCTGCGTTGACGATCGATCAACTGTCCAATTAACAGTTTCGCAGTTGTTATTAAGTCGTTTACTTAAATATCAGCTTACACGATTTGTTGTATCACAAACAGCGCATTATCTATATGCCATACATATACAGTTAGCGGCGTAGTTAATGTTAGGTTATTAGGTAACGCATGCTATTAAGAGGGTCTGTTAGTTAGTGGTTAGTTGCCAGTTGATCTTTGGGCTGTCCAAAAGCTTATTCAAATGAGCAGTCGTAAGCGTTACAAATATTATTTTTGTACCGTGTATTTAATTTTGAGCGCATGCGTAGCAGCATTTTGGCGTAATAAGTTGCGGTTAAGCGTTCGAACTTTTAAGCAGACTTAATGTTTAATTCTAATCTTTCGATCTGATTGCATGTTTCAGACTGCAGACAAGTACATATCTGCGTGCCACTTTGGACTAAACTACATTCAACTGTTGATTTGTGCTGATTTTGCAACTATGATTTACTTTCAATCAAAACATTTTGAGCAAAGGAAAAGTTGTCGTTCTAATGACAATATTTGTTTTCCTTTTTCAACGTGATTTTCATAGTTTTCAATTTTATGTATATGAAATTTCTCTATAAACTCAATATCATATATAATAGTTTGATATAATGTATTAAAGGATAGAATGGGAGAGAAGTTCCGTTTGGAAGCCCCCATCAGGCCACGTCAGCTTGAATGTTAAATAAATATCTCTGATAAGCTGAAATTTTTTTTTTAAATACCCTAGCTTTCAACCTCTGACTCGAGTATACTGTCTCGAAAAATGTTGTTTTGAGAAAAACGCAAAACAAGGCTTCCAGCAGCTCTCTAATGATTACAACTTTCGTAATTATTGAGACATTGTTTTTGGACAACATCTCAAAATACTCGTTAGAATATTGACTTTGAAGTTCGCAAAACAAGTAGGGAAAGGCTAAGTTCGGGTGTAACCGAACATTTTATACTCTCGTAATTTATTGAAGAACTTTTATTAAGATAACGCACAAATTTACCCATAAATTCGACATAAAGTTTAATAGAATAACGAAAATCGTCATATATAGATATGAGGACTGAGGTAACTCTTTCATTTTCACCTGCAGGGTACACTATATCCAAGACTATACGCTCACTTAATTTTGCTAAGATATCTCACATATTAACTGATATATGCGGAATAAAGCCCACCGTATTTTTGAAAAACCTATAATTAGGTATATGGGAGCTAGGAGATGTTATGACCCAATTTTAATAATTTTTATAGCAGAACACTATTAGAAGAAAACAATTTCCTCTGAATTACATTAAATTATGTGAGATATTTACCCAAATTTTCGGTTAAAATTTACCCTTAGGCGCTGAGTTCAACATGTTCGATATCTGGGGCCTTGAAAAGTTATAGTCCGTTTTCGACATTTTTTTCACAAGTGATGCCACAGATCATGTACAGTATTTGTGTAAAGTTTTATTTCGCTGTCTTCATTGGTTCCTTATCTACATATATATTATAAAATGAAGGATTCAGATGGAATTCAAAATTGAGTTATAAGGAAAGTAGTCGTGGTTGTGAACCGATTTCGCTCATTTTTAACCGTGTTGTCAGGGTGTCAAGAAAATATTATGTACCGATTTTCATTGAAATCTGTCGGGTAGTTCCTGAGATATGTTTTTTGACCCATAAGTGGGCGATGCCACGCCCATTTTTCATTTTGTAAAAAAATTTGAAAGACGCTTCCTTCTGCTATTTCTTCTGTAAAATTTAGTGTATCTGACGTTTTTGGTTAGTGAGTTAACCCACTTTTAGTAATTTCCAACCTAACCTTTGTATGGGCGGTGGGCGTGGTTATTATCTGATTTCTTTCATTTTTTTGGATTTTTTTTGGACTGTATAAGGAAATGGCTAAAAGAAACTACTGCAGAAAGTTTGGTTTATATAGCTTTATTGGTTTGCGAGTTATATACAAAAAACCTATTTGGGGCGGGGTCACGCCCACTTTTCAAAAGCAATTACATCCAATTGTGCCCCTTCCTAATGTGATCCTATGTTCCAAATTTTATTTTCATAACTTTATTTATGGCTTAGTTATGACACTGTATAGGTTTTCGGTTTCCGCCATTTTGTGGGCGTGACAGTAGACCGATTTTGCCCATTTTCGAAAGCAACCTCCTCAGGGTGCCAAGGAATATGTGTTCCAAGTTTCAATAAGATATCTTAATTTTTACTCAAGTTATCGCTTGCACGGACAGACGGACGGACAGACATCCGGATTTCAAATCCACTCGTCATCCTGATCATTTATTTATATATAACCCCATATCTAGCTCTTTTATTTCTTGGTGACACAAACAACCGTTATGTGAACAAAACTATGATACTCTGTGCAACATGTTGCGAGAGTATAAAAATCCAATTCTTTGAAAACATCTCCAAGTTTCTTCGCCACGTATCTTTCCTAACAGAAACCACTGATAGTAACATCAAGTTTTTGTTTTACGCAGATAATTTTTGAATCGTCTGAGTTTCGAAGGTCAGCAGTCTCGCACCATTAGGATGCGATCGAGATAAATTTTTCAACAATTTAGAATTAGGTGTTATGCATTCCGAAGACTTATTTTTTTGGCTATCAAATCAAAATATTCGTAATACTACGCCTTTGATCTTATACGATATAATCTCATATAATTTACGAAGCCTAAATGAAGAAATTAAATGAAATCATTTACGAAAATAATAAATCGGTCCCATATCTCTTGAAAGTTTTGTGAGCTTGAACAGGAATTTTTGATTTATTAATATGTTCGTTCGGATAGAATATTATTTACTATTATTACTATTTACTCTTGGTATTAGTAAAATAGATATTGCTAATGAAGTGTCACCACAATTATTCTTATAGTTTTCGCACTATAGTGTGATCTTTAATATCTCCCTTCCGCCTTTTTGTCTTTTGAATTTCGCGGCAATGTATAAAGCGCTACATAGCTCGTATCTGGCAATACTATACTTCTTTGAAAGGTCTTGACATAACCTACAAAACGACGCTATGCATGATTAGTTTGGAAATTGCGTTTAACAGTTATAGATGTATAAACATGCAGTTCACTAACGCCGAAATTCGCGATATTTTAAACCGATCAAATCACGGAAAACATCGAGTTAGACCGGCATGTTAGTCACCAAACCATTTTAAACCATCTGCAGAAGGCTGGATACACAACAAAGCTTGATGTTCAGGTGCCCCATGATTTGACGCAAAAAAAACCTTCTGGACCGATCAACGCCTGCGATATGCTGCTGAAACGGAACGAACTCGACACTATTGAAGCAGAAGGTGACTGACGACGAAAAATGGATCACATACCACAAAACTATCTTCTTGGAAAAGGAAACTTTGGATTTTATTCCAATACTTTTGCTTCAAAGAAATATTTCATAAACTGCGATATAGGAACGAGGAATCGGAAAGACTAATTTGTTAAAGGTTCTTCGAAAATGTACTTCAAACCGTGCTAATATGTGTTAATTTGACATAAAATAGATGATTTTTATATTTCCTGGACTTGTTTACATTGATTCTAGAAATGCCCTCAAACTCTTGAAACAACTTTCTTTTCTAAAAAAAAATTTAACATTTATTCTGCCCTGTACTCGGATTTTCAACTTATTATTGAGAGTTGACCAGCATAATATGTAGACATTGCTTGTTCTGTTATCATGTAAAAAATTGAAGACATTCAAAGAGGTAATGCAGCACGTGTATAATGTTGAACAACAAAGAGGCAGCATTTTTATCGAGTAAATACAACGCTATTAGAATAACTTGAAGGTCATAATGAATTTTAAAATAAGAATATCAAGTGAAAGATAGTCCAATGTTCAGAGTTGTAGTTTGGTTACTTATAGGATGTTTCGGAGATCGGAATTAGCTTGACGGATCGGATCGGATCATGCTTGACAAATTGTGCGAGTTATCCTCCTTAAAATGCAAGAGTCATTTTGAGGTGTCAAATAAATAATGGGTGATATCAATTCGCATACAAAAATTGTTTAAAAGCCAATTACTTCGAAAATGTGTATATAAAAAGCTTTCCAGAGAATCATTTGACCTTGTGGTGAAAATATTCAAGGTTAAGTCATTACCTAACGCACATAAATATACAGCAAGCAATATAAATCACCTTGTCATTGAGTGACCGAGAAAACGAGCCACAGCTTATGTACATACATATGCCTGCTAGTTGCCAATATAACGGTAACAACATTACAATAAATATGCCAACAATATATTCGTATGTGAGTGAGTAACTGAAGGTGCTTGTAGCTGTGGCACGTGCGCACATGCGTGTAACGGTGATGCAGCGAATAGGTTTGTTAAACAAAATCGTCTACACACCCCAAAGGTGATACATGCTATACATATGTATGTATGCAATAAATAAATAAAAAAGTAAAATAAAATTTAAAAAAAATAAAAATCAAATAATTGAAGTAAAAAATTCAAAAGTGACAAAGTAATATAAAACGAAAGGAAATTGCTTTTAATGCAGACAATAAACGAATCAGGGTGCGTGCAACAAACGCCAGCGCCAATCAGCGCTTGTCCAGCACAGCAACTTCCACGCGCCTGCGCACAGTAGTGCGATTGCCAATAAATAAAATGCCGCAGGCGAGTCTAACTGCCACACGACATGTAGACATATGTATGTAGAGATGTGAAGTCTATATTGTAGACATGTGTAGTTTACGAGCCCAATGACGCCCTTGAGAATGGCAGCTGGCGCAGTGAAATGGGTTAGATGACCAAAGTCAATTGTTGTTGGCTAAAGAGGAGGTTAATACTTGAATGTTTGTATGTGAAAGTGCAAATAAAAAATATTTAAACACAATTTTCAGCACACTTATGTAAATACATATGTTTACAGACACTGTTAATAATTGACAATAATGAATTGGTCGCAATTTTTACGCACGCCACTTTCTGGACTAACGAGACCCGGTTGTGGTTGCTGCGTAAACCCTCACTTTTGGTCGTAGTATGAATTATTGGGAATTATTTGCCGGCTAACTGTACAGACTTGTTGCTGAGATGTCGTTACTTGTGTCTTCTACCACACTTTGCTTGCTTTGACTAACTTTGAGCGCCAAGCTGCTGCACCAGCTGTTGTTGTTGGCTTTTTAATGAGCGTTTTTTTTTTGTTTTTGCTTGAAAATTCGCAATTTCCATTTGCAGTTTGACTATTTTATTTTTAATTTGGATCTTTACTCGTTTTAGCCGTTTTTGTCTTTTTTGCTTATCTCATCTATTAAGAGTTTTTTTTTCGCCATTTTGCTGGTGTTGCCTCTGCCAGCTGCGTTGCAGTTTTATTTTACAAGTGTAAATTAGCTAGTTAAGCGTAAAAGTATAATATACGCAGCGCATTGAGAGCGTGTAATCAATTTAACACTTAACAGCTTTGTTGCTGTGCGCGCTTGAGGCGTCGGCAGCACCAGCAGCGGCGTCGGTTTATTTGCGAATTTTGTGGCGTTTTTGCAACTAATTAAGTTGATATGACCGTGAGCATGTTGCTTGTAAATACTTATGTCACAACAACTACAATAAATACAATGTGTGGTGCTTGAGCAATTGCCAAACTCAAACACGTCGCAATTTGATTTATTCACTTACTGGCAATTAAAGTAGAGCCAGAGAAGAGTGATAGTTAAACTAAATCGTTGCATTGGAAAAAGGGGCTGATACTCAAATAAGCGCGTTCGGGCAGTGAGTATTGATCGTTTTTTTTGTTTTTATTTTTTGTTTTGCTTTTTTCTACTTTCCAAGCGTGTTACGTGTTCAGCCCATAAACTTAAATAGGCCATAGCCAGGGAGTGTGTGGTACCATATATTTACTTGTATGTGTATATTATAGGCGGTAATTTTGCTCAAACCGCTAGCCAAACTGACGCGATCTGCCGGAAAGTACTTTCACCGCGTCGGACTTTTTCCGCATTTGAGTTTTTTCTTTCATACTTAAATTTGCGGAAGCCTTCTTATTACACCTCTTTTTCATGCGTTCGCTACAAATCAATAAATGATGATGTAAATAACTAGATGTATATATGGGCATATTTTAAAAGGAAGAAACTGGGTCAAATTTAAATACCTGTTTAACTAATAATTACATTTGATTTTGAAGGCTAAACAGCTTTCTTGTGATTAGTGCTTCTAAAAATCTGATTATGATAATAATTAAAAAGACGGTCGATTGTAAACATCTTCTACATAAAAAGAACGTTGAAAACTTTCTCGAACAAAAATCTTTTCTAGCAAAATCTTCATGCATAACAGTTATGAAAGTATATATTTATATAATTGGAGCTTGAACTGTTGATGGATGCTTGGCTGAGTTGCACCTCCTTTCCTTCTGTCTTATAGGAAAGTTCTAAAGCTAGATGTGATGAGAACTTTTAAGAAAAGAAAGAAAAATATTTTTAATTGTTTTGAGCCCTCATAGAAAACATTGAATGGAGATATGGGTTATATCTCAACGTCCTCCGACAGAATGTAATATCTTTATGATCTTTACGAGGTGCTTCACTTGATAGCCTGTAACTGGCGAAACTGAAGTTAAGAGTATTTATATTTTTAAGAGCCAACTAATTCCAACTACAGTTGAATGTAGCACGTTGAATTAAAAGCTACGAAATCGTTGGAACTGTTGGAACGTTAGAAATTTGGCCTGGAAGCTGTGGTTTACAAGTTAGGTGTCCGGCAACACAAATTTCAAGAAGCGATTCACAAACCGATAGACAAGTATGCCTGGTATATCGGTCAATCTCGTATAAGTTAAAGAAGAATTCTGAAAAAATTTGTAATTCTTTCTATTTCAATTTGCTTTCAATATCTTTCAATATAAATGCCGAAAACTCAACTCTTAATACAAAAACTTGTCTTTGAAACCATAATTTCTTTAACACAGGTCGCTAATATGAGATTGTATTTTTCTATCAAAGAACGTTTTTCGATACCAGGAACCTAAAACTCCATTAAATCTCCGAAAATTTTATTTTCAAAAAAATGGTGGGTCAATTTGTATGGAGCAAAAAAAATGCACCAAGCGGTTATCAAAATCGTAAACTACGATGAATTCTAAGAAAATTTGCCCAAGAAACCATGGGTCTAAAATCAAAATGGAGCTTCCGGTTTTTAACGAGAAACTTTTCATTTTTTTTTTATAAGGAAACATATAAACATATCCACCCATAAAAATTAAAATAATAATAAATAAAATTTCAAACTTTGATAGCTTTAATCTTCCGCGAAATCGTATTGCAGTTAACAATTTCATTTTATATCTATATATAAAGCAAAAACTTAACTGTTAAGGGCCAAACAAAATATAATATACTTCTAAAGTTCACAATTAATTAGTTTTAAGGTCTTGTTTGCTGTCCATCCTAGATGTTGCGTTTCGACTTGCAAACGTGACTGCCATAACACCATCACGATTTTTTCTATAGTTCGACGTGAAATGCTAGTCAGCAGTTGCACAAAGCGCTCGGTTCCTTGAATATGTGGAGGAATTTGTGGATCCGGAAGTGGAGGATTGTCAAATTCTGTGTATTCGAGCAAATGGTCATAGGGTATGTTTGCAGTGAAGGGCGGCTCCGACAAAATGCTATTGTTATCTAAGTTTATCATCTCAACATAATCAGCTTGTTTATTATGGTTTTCTTCGTCATTATGCCAATATTCAATTTGCTCCAAATTTCAATCAATTTATCCGCCACTTGTGGAGTAAAAGATGCGTACGAAAACATTTTATTTATATTTTTAGACCGATCACTCAAAAAAAAAAAAATATTTTAAAACATCGCGGCAAGTTGGCAAGTTTAGTTCGTGTAAATCACTTGGCAAACCAAAAGCACAAAAATTTGGATCTGGCATATGCACCAAATTTGATTCCGAGAGATTTGATAATGTATCATAAATATCATTAGCACAAGAACTAATTGATATAGGAGATGACTCCATAATTAAAAGAAGCTTAAGTTTTGCTTTAAAATGTTAGAATCGCGAAAATCAGAGGCACACACTTCTTCCTTCAGTAAAAACTTCTAACTGTAATATTGTATCAAAATAATTTAAAACTATGGTTTCGGAAACAATTGTTTTATTAGTAATTCATCAGCGTTGCTTTGCTTTCTCTGAGAAGTTGATAAAATCATAGCAAACAAATAAAATAAAAAAAACAAGTGCAAATCAAATAAACAATCGACAGTGTAACAGAAATTGGAATGATTTGATTTAATAAATGAAAAGAAAAACAGTAACAACTACAAGAGTCGAAAACATAAAGCAGTGACCGTACAGAAAAATACCGTTATATGGGAGGTGGCCGCAGTTTTTGCCCAATTTTAATCATTTTCTTAATCTCACCTAACTAGGTACAATCTAAAATGTGTACCAAATTTACGCGAAATCGATAAAGTAGTTCCAGAGATTTACATATGCACTCAAAAGTGGGCGGTGACATGCCAAAATTGTCATATAGTCGGATTTCTGGCTGCAATACAACACCGAATACCAAACTCAAGATATTTCCCTTCAACAGTTATTAAAATTTCTGATCTTTAGTGTTTTCAAAAATTACCGTTATATGGCAGGTGGGCGTGGTTTTTGTCCGCTTTTGATAATTTTCCAAATATCGCTTACATAGGCATAATGTAATACGTATACAGAATTTGAAAAAAATCGGTGAGGTGGTTCCCGAGATATACATATGAACTCATAAGTGGGCAGTGCCACGCCCCCTATAAAAAATTTCTGTACTGTCGAATTTTCTGCTTAAATACAACATCACATACCAAATTTTAACAAATTAGCTCGATATCTACAAAACAAGCAAACAATCGACAGCGGAATAGGAATTGGATTTGGTTTTACAAAATACCATATACGAAAGTTTCTCGTTAAAAACCGGAAGCTCGATTTTCATTTTAGACCCATGGTTTCTTGGGCAAATTTTCTTAGAATTCATCGTAGTTTACGATTTTGATAACCGCTTTGTCAAGAAAAAAATTGACCCACTCTAGTGTATATGGTAAATGCAGTCGGCCTTTTTTATAATTTTCATCAAAACTCCTGAATAAATAGAGCTTTTATGAAAGTGTACACAAATTTTTAGGTCGCTCTTCAAATTGTTATGTTATATTTCTTATCATTTTACAAATTTAAAGATTGAAATTTCACTTTTAAAAATCTAGACTTTTAAAGAAACCTAATCTCAAAGCAATTTAAGAAAGTGGTCTCTAGAGGGTTAAATAATATGTAATATTTCTTGAAAAATATCTCTATAAATCTCAAAAACCCTAAATACTCACTTTTTATTCATTCAATACAAAACCTTGACAACGAAATTTCAAAATGAAAGACATCAAACTGTCCGAACTGCCAGAGCGTGAAAAGCGTGAGAAACATGTTACAAGAGGCAAATGCCAAAATACCGTAAAATATTATTCGTTTATTGAAAGTATTATATTGTATCGGACATACGAGTTGCCAAAAACTAATTCAAGCCAACGCAACTAGGTGACAATTAATTCGAAATTTGTCCGGACTGTCAGCGAATGCCTTTCCAAATGTCAAGAAAAATGGGAGAGCTGCGGCTCACGTAAACCTCAGTGACAGCTGCAGGCAACAGTGTCCCCCTAGCTGACTGCCAAGCCCCACTACTGAATAAAAAACGGGTTCACGTATTTCGGCGCTTTAATTCAGTACTTCCACATTAGACTTACCTTAACACCTGCAACTAAAAATATATTTATTTCATGTGTGAGGATACACTGCAGTGTTGGTTTGTCACGCTTCGTGCCAAAAAGCGCGTTAATATTTGTTATGCTCTCAGTAGCTTTGACAGTTAGACAGGCATGCTGTTGCTGCCTAATCAATTTTGCACAATTTTCGTTATTTTATTCGCTTTTATATGGAGAGTCATTCATTTTATACTGCACTCATTTGTACGTGATTTGGAACTCACTAACGATTTTTTTGAACTTTGGATTTTTTGTCGTCCGAAGTGGTCGATTTTTATTCAAACTATTCAAAAAGAATATTTAATTAAATACAGATATTGCTTACTTTGCAAAATTATATATATATTATACATGGTTATATATACATCGAAAATGATTAATACGCCCCAAAAATGACATAACAAAAAATGAAAATAAAATACATTTCAAATAACATATCTCAAAACTTGACTTAAAAACGAACTTTCTCGTCCTTATTCCAAATCGGTAAACTTGAATTTCAACGGTATAGCAGGCGTACCGATCAGGTGATATCTGAACGGATTCTTTATCGGATAATTGTACTCGATACGGAAATGGCGTACTAAATTAGCCAGCGTCAATTCCATTTCTATGTCCACAATACGCTTACCGACGCAGCTCCGCGGTCCAAAACCAAAAGGCAAATTAATGAATTTATTCACATTCTCAGCAATTAAGCGCTCGCCATCGGCTAATGTCGCATCCGAATTGCGTAGCCAACGCTCCGGTATGAATTCACGTGGACGTGGAAAGAAAAGCTCTTCGTTGGGCAGCATATTTGAGCTTATTAAAGCGCCGGTGCCCTTAGGCACTTGATAACCGCTGAGCACGAGATCGGTACCGGTTTCGCGCGCATTACCAAAGGCGAGGGGATAGAAGCGCAGTGCTTCCTTGATGCAGGCACGCAGATATGGCAACTGTTTCATATTTTCAATTGTGAAATGGTCCCTGCGGTGTGGCAGCACTGCGAGCAGCTCTTCGCGCAGCTTCTGTTGCTTTGCGGGATTCGCGGCGATGCATAGCAGTATGGCCGAGATTGCGCTGGAGGGCTGAAAGTGAAATAATTTGTATTTTTTAGAAATAACTGAAAATCATATCAGTGCGCCTACCCCATCTACACCAGCCATCAACATATCCATTGCCATAACTATCGCTGTCTTCCGATTGATCTTCAGCAACTTCTCTAAAACACTGCGCTCTTCACCATCCTTTGAGGGGTTGGCCTCCAAACGCGTCAACGCTTCATTTACATAGTGATTCGTTATGTCGAACATCAGATCCATGGATTTGGCGAAACGTCGATATGTTGGTGTAGTAATGTATTTATAAAATGATGGTTTAATGCCCAAATCATAAATGGATTTAAGAAATGCGCTCATATTCTCACAGAGCACTTTGGCGTCTTTTAAGTCGGGATTCTTGCGTATCAAACCGAATTCGTGATCCAATGCAACAACGGCAACAGAATCGAAAGCGAGATGGTTAATGTCCACTAGAAAGTTATCGGGTACTTCTAGTGTTTGCGGATCGCGCACCTCACGTATTCTGGGAAATTAAAAAAATTTGAAAACGACTTCTCTTTTAATATATTCTAGAGAATTCTTAGATTTTACCTTTCTACAAATTCCAAATTCACTTTTTGTAGCGGATCCAAATAAAGTTTAGCATTTTTAGGCTGCATCAAAACGGGATTTACCACATGGCGGAACTTTGCCCAATTTTCACCGCTATTTTAGAGACAAAGGTATTAAATAAAAATTTACAAAACTACTGAAGGTTCTAATTAAAGTCCAAATTATTCTTACTTATCATTCAGACCCATAGTTTCTTTGAAAAACCCATCCTTCCGATTTTGTCGATAGTATCTCACCGCATCGGTACCAGGACGACTTGGCCAAATACCTTCTGTACGATAGACCTTTTCAAAGTCGTTCACATTGAAGAGTACAACAGAGTCTGGCTGTCCAATCACACCAGGCAGACGATAGATATCGCCGAGACGTTCACGACACTTGAAAAGGAAATCGTTTAGCGAGAGATCGGCAAATTCACCTATATTCGATAGAATAAATGGATTTCATAAACATGTGATTTTTGTAGCGACTCCAACTAACCTCCTTTTAAGAAACCACGTAGCATTTGATATCTAGACAGTCTGGGCAGGGACTTGTAAGGTAAGGCCTGTTGCCATTCCACGTCGAATGATTTGTTGTCAATACTGTCAACCTAAGGCAATAAATAAATAAATATTATTGTGCGTAAAGCTATTCTTAAGAATTATAGAATTATGATCCACCCTAATGTAATTATTATATATGCATGCACTTATCTACTCACCTTGACATTGCCGACTGTCGATTGAAATGCAATTTGACATTTTTGCAATTGTTGTTGCTTTTCGTTGAATATACACAAACGCGAAACAGTTGTGCCGGCACAACGTACACCCAAAATTTTAGACATTCTGAAAACGTTTCTAGCGTATACACAAATTTGCATAAAAACTCGGCTGGAATGCAGATATTTAGCACTTTTAGAATACAATTGGAAGTGCAGTGCTTGACTTACGCCGTAAAACTGAATAGTAAAATAAAGTAGCTGTCATTGATGTATGCAATTATTAAACAAAACAATGGAAACAGTGTCATAGAACTGAGGAGGGGTAGATAAAAGAGATAAGACTACTAACATTTGAAGTTGTTTGGAGAAGTTGTTTATTTGGTTGTCTCTTTCGGTTGAGTTGTATTATAAACTCGAGTTTAATAATTAGACCAATTGTCATACATTAGATATTGTTCACAAAAGTTGTTTATTTAAGTTGTCTTTTTCGGTTGAGTTGTCTTATAAACTTGAGTTTAAATATATTTCAAATTTTTTATAAAGTAAACTACATTTATTTGTATAGTGTTTAATGTTAAACATCAAAATAACAAATAAACTCGAGTTTAAGACACAATGAGAACAATGATTCGTTCAGGGAACTGATAATATTATCAAATAGTCAACCCCATTAGAACCCTCAGAAAATATATTTAGCTCGCCTTCATTGATAAGATAATTACAGTGTGCTCATTTACGAGTGGGAATACACGAGTGCATCAGTAAACAATCGTTTAATGGGTGTAGCTTTTTGTAGGATCGCTTTTTTCAGATATTAATTTAATGTTTTTGAAAAATGTTTATATTTCTTTTAATGTTAAAAAAATAACATTGGTTCTTCAAAATATTACAGTTATTAAAATAGCCGATTAGCTTTAATAATATTAATATTATTGCAGTAAGACTCTCTTATCTGTTCTTATCTTATTCTATATCCAAGTTGCTTCAAAATAATTAGTATGCGCTTATTGAGACACCCTTTGTTTGCAAATGTTTATAAAAGTCAATTTGAGAGCTGGCAAAACTGGCTGACAAAAACAAATATTGTTTGCTTTAAGTTCTTATCGGTAAACAAAATTGTGCAAGTTCAGTCATGAATATTGAAATTAATTTCATCACATTATTTAAACTAGAGACTCAGAGAAAGCTTTGAAGCTCTAGTAGTTGTTGTTTTGTTTCATTACTGCAATTCGAAAGCATATTTTAAATTTCATTGATGGTGAAAATTAAACTGACATTATTAATGAGGTGATTGTGTTTTATGTGCATATTTTTGATGGTGTTGCCACCTGTTATAAAAATAAAAATTTCATTATTTTGTAAATTAAGAATTAAAATTAACTGGAAATTAAAATAATTGTTTTAATAAAAATAATTAGACATTAGAGTTGCCACCCAAATAAAAATAATTAGGTATGTATTTCTTATAAAGCATTAAAATATGTCGGTCAAACAGGACGTATTTTAGAAGGCTTTTAGGCAAAAAAATATTTATAGTAGGCTTTGTCTACCAAATAATTAGATTAGATGGCAACCCTACCCGATCGATTTTGCAAAAACTGGAAGCTAACCAATTTTAATGTCATCAATATGTATAATATACCAAAACTATGTTCAAAACTACATTTCTGGAAGTCCCGTGAAAAAACGCTTCCGCAGCCGCGACCATTTCACGAACAATATGTATGCATATTCGGCGAAAAGAAAGTCACACACAAACCAAAATGCGTAAAATTACAATCACTGCAACAATTGACAACACTCTTGCAGAACAATGTTGCTTTAATGTTGCAACGTGCAACAAGTTGCTAATTCATACGCTTAACTTCGTTGATAAATCTCACGTAAAACGCATAAATCCTAACTAAGTGCTTAATTTGTATGTGATGACTGATGTGCATTGTGTGTGTGTATGTAACAAAAATCAGCTTAACTGCCAGTACGCTACAGCAACAACAATAACATCCATTCAGAGAAATGCCAATAGCAAATAGCGTTATATGAGCGCTATTATTACAAATACAAAGCGGCCGCTTGCGCCTCCGCAAAAGGAGGCAAATCCAGTGGACAAGGCACATAAATCAGACAAATTTTATACGCCCCATTAAAATGCAACAGTGCTTCCGCATTCCGCATTTGCGCCAAAGAAAGTAAAATGTTTTTGGTTTTATTGATATAAAAATATAGCTTTCCAGTGGAAAGCCACAAAAAATATAGTAATTTCAATTAAGCAATTGACTGAAGTCAAATTCTCTTTTTAATTGATATTCCCATATTTTGAAATTGCTTGCCATTCACAATTTTGAGGTTGCCAAATATAACTCAATTTTTATTCCTTTTATTCAAATATGGAGATCGTCAAGGATCTGACGTTCTCCTTTTCCTACTGTTAAATACCCTAACTTGTCATTAGCTATGGACTATCTATGGTTGATGGTTGCGGAAAACCGATAATAAAAGTTATATTGTTTGTTTTCCATATTGTGTGTTGGTAGATCTATCAATAAAGAATCAAAGAATACGTTTGTCGAAAACACATGTGAGATACACTTCCATTGCATCTTCCACTATGTAATATTTACTCGATGATACATCTATTTGAAGATACTTTAAACCTTATAGCGTTTTCTTTTCTCGATGAAAATGTTGTCTTTTTATATTTCAACATTATACACATACTGAATTATCTCTTAGAAAAGATATGTAGGTGGGCGGTTCAAAAATAGACGAGTTCCATAGAATTTCGAAAATGGCATTTTTCAGATATTTCGAAATGGTAGAGAATTTCCCTATAGTAAAATTTCTCAGGTGAGTGATCGTATTTGATCTAGGCTGTCGTTGTGAATAGGAATCGTCATTGGCCGATATTTCATTACTACGCAGCAGAACAAACCCTATCTCTTTCGAGAAATTCATTTATAATAGTACGAATGTGGAATTCAAGAAAAGTTTGCTCCATAAACTCACCCGGAGGCCAGTTTTGGAGATCGTACATATATGTATATATACGAACATAGTTGTTAAACGTGGCCTGAACGGAATAAGGGCTGCAAGTGCCGTTATTTGAAATTTAAACGAAACAACGTAAGAACTCTAGTAGGAGTGTTAACAGGAAACTGTCTGATTGGTTAGAGAACATCATAAATCTGTCAAATAAATACACGGAAATTCTCATTTTAAATTGGTAAAAATATTGAACAAAGAGTTTGTGTTTAATTTTGTCGTTCAATCATTTGGTGATTCATCCATGTCGAAAACTCTAGTTTGGTATAAATCGTTCAAAGAGGGGCATATAAAAATCGCAACGCACACAAAAGGTTGACTTGAATGACAATTTGAAATGTCACTTAGCATTAGCAATTGACAGAATAGTGGCTGACAGTTTTGTCAACCTGGGAAAAAAGAATTTTGAAATATTCTCAGCGGGAAAATGAGAATTTCCGGGTACTTATTTGATTGAAGTACAATGACTATTGCAGAAGCTGCCAAGAAGTAGAATAGGAGGAGACCGTACAACATCTTCTATGTGAATATAAGGCTTTGCAAGGGAAAAGAAAGACAACGATCGGACACGATTTTCTTGACGATCTCTCCGACATTTCTTATATAGAATTTGTTGAATTGACCAACTTTATTAAGACCAGGGATGGTTCAGAGAGAACGTGGTAGTGTGAGTGGATTCTAGTCCCGGTGGAGTCACAATGGGCCACCTAAAGGCCTAAGTGCGTCGTACGACATCTGGAAACTTTTAACTTTTTTTATTTATTTTTTAATTCATTTTCTTTCTTTAATAAACAATTTTTTCGAACACTGTGTTTTAAATCATTCTGCAGGATGCTCTGTCTTAGGTATTTATATTACTAGATACAGACCACCGGTACACTTGTTTTAGAAACGCTGAAAGGTATGCAGTTTGTCATCTCGAATTAATGAAATCAGTTATGTTGTTCTTTGTCAAATATGCTTTTCAGCGCTTTTAGTAGGTTTTCATCTATCCATGGTTCGGATACCATGACTTTCGAACTTTTTTAATTTTTTAATTATTTTTCAATCGAAAACGATATGTTATTAACTTCCAATAAGATCTTTGAAACGCACACAAGACTAGTTCTTCCATAAATTATTAACATAAAATATAGTTAATTTAATGCTTCAATAGCGGAAGATAAATCGCCAAAGAAGACAAAAACCGCAAATCACACTAACAAACAACACACTCACAAGCTAAAGAAAGGCGAACAACAAGTCAAATGCTTTCAACGTACAACTTCTACTGAAACTCACATGTAAGCAACAGCAACCTCACCACACACACATATATAGATATTTACATATAATTGGAAAGCCAATAATTGAGGTGTGATCAATGCATTGCGCGATCAGGTGAAATTATGATGTAAAATGTGGCATGCGACAAGGCACACCGAAAGTTATATGGCAATATGTAATGAGTGTAAACAAGAAGAAGAAGAAAACTAACTGTAAACATAGAAAAGCATTAAGCGGCAATGTAAATATTCAAATTGCCGTTGCAAATGTGGACAAATTTACATAAGTATTTATGTACTCAAAGTAGGCGCATTGCAGCCACACAAAGTACCGCCTTAACATTTTCCTGCCACATGCCATATGCGGCATGCCACTGTGGTAGCGGCGCCTAATACTAATACTTTCGCGTACAACAACAGCAACAACAAGCAAAGCAGGCGTTGTGATTAACCGCAAAGAAAAAATGCTATAACAACAACAATGGTGAAACAACAAAATTGGCAAATTCGACATACAACATATTGCAGCATAACGGCGCACAACGCCAACAACAAACACATGTACATATCAAGAGTGTTTTCTTTGAAGTGGTAATTTAGTGGCAAGCAGCAAGGATAGTGAACCAGCGAGTGAAATTACAATGCAATTGCCGCTTGTTGTAACATTTGTTGTTGTTGTTGTGCGATTGTTATGTGTGAATAATTTCCCAGCTGTTGCTGCTGCTCTGTGGCGGCCATAAAAATGCCAAACTAAATGCACTCAAACACACACAGACACACACACACATATTTGTATGAATATTGATATATGCTTGTTGTTTGTGTTGCTCGCTTTGAATCTCAGCATATGCGGTGGTGCTGCTGCTGCCACCGACACTTGCCACTTTACATGCCTCGTTGCACTACATCAACGCCTCCTCACCGTTGTGTCGGACAGTTCGCAGCTAAAACGGTCAAATATAAATTATTTATTTATTCCCGGCAAAAGTGCAGGTGATTTGGACCGTGGAAGTAAAAGTGCAATAGCAGCAACACCATTACTGCAGGGCAGCAGCAATGTCAAAAGCACACTGTAAAATTGGTAAGCGGCGCGATGCACCACCTACGCTGACCAACTGTTACCGGGCGACTACCGGTACTTATATACAAATATGTATGCAACTCTGCCTTATAGCTTCCGTTGGCTGTGAAGGTACTTACAATTTTTTGCGCTCCAAGTTCCGGGTCAACGCGTGGCAATGAAAGTAAATAAAAGTTGCATTTTTATGGGTGTGCTGTCTATTGTTTGTAAGGTGTCAGTATGTGCTGCAGTACGACTGTAATTCATGCAGCATACACGAAATACACGAAAATGTTATGAACCACTAAGTTTGACCGTAAAAATGTTTAGCATTATTTTTGATGTGGGCAGTTCATGAACTGGAAATTTATAGTCTGTACTCTATGAGTATATTAAATTTTCAACATAAACTCGAGTTTATGGACTCAGTAGCACAAAGTTGGTTCCATATATTCAACTTAAGCACCACTTTTGGTAGTTTTTGAAAATATAACACTGTTTTACAACAATATTTGAAAGCAAAATAGAAATTCAGGGTTTCTCAAATAAAACAATGATATGGCTACCACAGTTATTCTTATCCACAAATGCTTAAACTCGAGTTTATGGCGACATTTGATTAGATTTTTTCCAGCAATTGGAATAATCTTAATTAATTCTAATAAACTTTCGTTGTCGTGTGGTGTTATATTAAACCGTATGAGAATTTCATAAAAACAGTGGTTTAAATAAGTTAAATCGTGTCGAAAATTTACTAATATTTACAAAAATGGTAAATATAGAATATTTCAATATTTTTTGAGATATGAGATGTGTTCAATAAATAACGGGAATTTTCGTTAAAAAAAATGTATTCATTCGTCGCTTTAAAAATAGTCCACATTCGATATTATACAGTTACGGCAGCGCTTCTTCAAATTGTCGAAACACTTTTCAAACCCGATTTTTGGAACAGCCTTTGGCGCTTCCAGTGATATTTTCATTTTTAAGGCCATGGATATAATAAAAAATAAATACAAAATTTTTACGCTTGGAAATTCACGGTATTTTCTGAACACACCTCGTAAGTAGATCAATTTTACATTTGGAGCGTTAACAATCATACTTATATTATATATTCTCTATATTATATACTTTAAGGCTTTGTTGAAGACTTATATTGGGAATCTCAAGGATGGTTTCTCCCCACATTCAAAATATTTAAATGAATAACGTTTTCATAGCATTCACGAGTTCTATGTCTTTCTATATGCTTTAAAGAGCATTTGGGACTTCGGGATGTATACTATAAATAGTTAAAAAAGTGAAGAGATTCAGCTTAATTTTCGATACTCTTTGACATATTTTTCGGTTTTGAAATCTATATTATATATTATTAAATACATTCGGTGACCTATTCATAATTCCACGTCTCAACCGAGTGCTGAGAATTCGATGAGTATGGGGTTTACTAGAGGTATATACTCAACACCTTCATTTGATTTAAGGGGTTAGGTGGGTTTCAGAGGCTAAAAAAAGTCTTTTTACATAATTTTTTAAATATACACAAGCATATATATTATTTAAACAATTCATCGTATCATAGACATACTATATTTAAACAGTATTTTGTGAATTTTTTATTGAAAAATTCCGAAGATTCAGCCGTTGGCACCTCATCTTCCATGACGTGTTGAAAAAAATAAACCAAAAATATTTCGATAGTACATGGATAAATTTAGTTAATGTACGAAGGAAAAAGAAAATGTTGAATTTTGAATTTTTGACAGAATTTGAACCAAAAAATATACTTTTTAAATTTTCGCCATATATTGGCTCGAAAAAAATAATTATAATAAAGATATAAAAAAGTCTTCGAAAGATTTCAAAGATGTGTGCAAAATTTTATCAAAATCGCTTCATAACCTTTTGAGATATCGTGTCCACCGACTTGAAAAAGTGAGTTTTGAAATCAATACATTTAAAGTTTTACGTTTGTACTGACGTGGCTTGATGGGCGGAACTTCCAAAGGGTATATCTCTTAGAAGTTTACTCAGATTGGCTTGATCTTTTTGATACATTCAATATCAAATTTTGAAACCCACCTTAAAACAACCTTTTAAGTCAGTCTTATTATCTCACAAACTAAAGAAATTGTATTGATTAAGTTGAACAAGTTTTAGAAACTACATATTATATATGACAAATCACCAATCCCAATGCTAAATTTTGAATACAATACGATTATTAAATAGTGTTGCCAACTTACAATAACCACATTTAAATAATTCTCTATTAAATCTTCCTTACAAAATTTTCCATACAAGCCATTGATTCCGATCGTTTGGTTTGTATGGCAGCTATATGCTATAGTGAACCGATCTGAACAATTTTTTCGGAGATTAAATTATTTCTATGAACAATAACTCACACCAAATTTCGTGAAGATATGTAGTAAAATGCGGAAGTTTTCCATACAAGCCCTTGATTCCGATCGTTCAGTTTGTATGGCAGCTATATGATATAGTGGTCCGATATCGGCAGTTCCGACAAATGAGCAGCTTCTTGAAGAGAAAATAACATTTGCAAAATCTTAAAAACTGATATCTTAAAAACTGAAGGACTAGTTCGTATATATACAGACGGACATGGCTAAATCGACTCAGCTCAACATACTGATCATTTATATATATACTTTATAGGGTCTCCGACGCTTCCTTCTGGGTGTTACAAACATCGTGACAAACTTAATATACCCTGTCTGTTCAGGGTATAAAAATTAAACTTCTTTTCTGTGATTACTTGAAATAAATATTGATATAGTTTTAAAAGCACTGGGAACTTCATTACTTTAGCTCTGCCTGATTTTGGCTTCCAAATTTGTTTTGTATAAATTAAATTATTCTTACAAATAATTAATTCTATATTCGAATTTCGACATCGAGTATCGATACCATTAATTAATGGCTAACAGTTTCGAAATAATTGAACTTATATTATATAGGTATAAGACCACTTTTTTACAAACCGACATTTGTCGCCTTAAATCGAGTATGCGCCGACATAACTTAATAAGCAATGTGGAAGCCAACAGTGTGACAGCCGTTACAAAGTAATCAACAGCTATGAGTACAACAACAAAACTGTTGAAAAATAGCGCAACAACTCAGCAACACTTCAACCAAAATAGCAGAAAACTATTCATTACGTCAAACGGTGGAGCGCGCAAATTAAGAAATTAAACAAGAGTTATGTATAAATAAGCAAAAATAGAAGTAAAAAACAAAAACAAAAAAATGAAAATGTGAGAACAAAAAGTAGAACAAAATGCAAGAGTCATTAACAGCGAGGAAGCAGAGTGAAGGACATGTTGGTGGCAACTCCGTAGATATATGTACATTGTATATACCTCACTTGACGTGTCTATATTTAGTAATAACAACAATAAAGTCGACAACAAAAGGCAAGCCAGCAATATAATGTACATTTATCAATGAAAAATGGAATGAAAACAAACGTGAACTAATTGTATAGTTGCAACATGTTGCAGCAGTTGGTTGTTTTTACCTTAGTTGCATCGGTTGCTGTTGCTGTTTGTTGCACAGCTGCACCAACGGTATTGCATTTGCCATTTGTAGTGTTCTTTTTGATTTATGGGTGATTACGTTTCGCGCTTTTGTTTTTGTTGTTGCTTTTTTCAAAAATAGTTAATATATATTGTTTATTTATTTATATGTTAGTCTGTATGTCTGCACTTGCATTGCTCCAAACAAAGTCGCTTATGTGCCACAATTTGCGGCACGGCTTAATGTTTACTTACCCACTCATTTGCAACATATAATTTTCGGCAATTGCCGGCATATACATAAATAAAGTTGTTGCAAGCGTTTTTGATTTACCTTATTTTGGCGGCAAGAAAAACTACAACTTTCAACTTGGCATTGTACGTAACGGTTTTGCTGCAGCTGTGGGTGAGAAACCTTCAAGTTGGGGAAGATGAAAATGGCTGTGGAAATATTGTGAAATTACGAGATAATCGTTGATTTATTTTGGGAATCAGTGAAATCTCCAAACAAATGTGGTTTATGAAAGAAAAACTTTGTAAATAGTGACCGTGTCTTTTCCTTTAGGACTTTTGGTACGAAGTATAATTCTTCTTCTTGACTGGCGTAGACACCGCTTACGCGGTTATAGCCGAGTCCAAAACAGCGCGCCACGCATCCCTCCTTCTGGCAGTTTGGCGCCAATTGGTTATTCCAAGCGAAGCCAGGTCCCTCTCCACCTGGTCCTTCCATCGGAGTGGAGGTCTCCCTCTTCCTCTGCTTCCACCAGCGGATACTGCATCGAATACTTTCAGAGCTGGAGCACTTTCATCCATTCGGACAACATGACCTAGCCAGCGTAGCCGCTGTTTTTTTATTCGCTGGACTATGTCTATGTCGTCGAATAACACATACAGCTCATCGTTCCATCGTCTGCGATATTCGCCGTTGCCAATTCTTAAGGGACCATAAATCTTCCGCAAAACCTTTCTCTCGAAAACTCCTAGTGCCGTCTCATCGGATGTTGACATCGTCCACGCTTCTGCACCGTAAAGTAGGACGGGAATGATGAGAGACTTGTAGAGTTTGGTTTTTGTTCGTCGAGAGAGGACTTTACTTTTCAATTGCCTACTTAGTCCATATTAGCACCTGTTGGCAAGAGTGATTCTGCGTTGGATTTCCAGGCTGACATTGTTATTGGTGTTAATGCTGGTTCCCAGGTAGACGAAATTATCTACAACTTCAAAGTTATGACTGTCAACAGTGATGTGGGAGCCAAGACGCGAATGCGCTGACTGTTTGTTTGACGACAGGAGATATTTCGTCTTGTCCTCGTTCACCACCAGACCCATACGCTTCGCTTCCTTATCCAGTCTGGAGAAAGCAGAACTAACGGCGCGGGTGTTGTTTCCGATGATATCGATATCATCGGCGTACGGCAGTAGCTGTACACTCTTATAGAAGATTGTACCTTCTCGATTTAGCCCTGCAGCTCGTATTATTTTCTCCAGCATCAGGTTAAAGAAATCACACGAGAGTGAGCTACCTTGTCTGAAACCTCGTCTGGTATCGAACGGCTCGGAGAGGTCATCCCGATCCTGACGGAGCTTTTGGTGTTGCTCAACGTCAGCTTACACAGCCGTATTAGTTTTGCGGGGATACCAAATTCAGACATCGCGGCATAAAGGCAGCTCCTTTTCGTGCTGTCGAAAGCAGCTTTAAAGTCGACAAAGAGATGGTGTGTGTCGATCCTATTTTCACGGGTCTTCTCCAGAATTTGGCGCATGGTGAATATCTGGTCTGTTGTTGATTTTCCAGGTCTAAAGCCACACTGATAAGGTCCAATCAGTTTGTTGACGGGTGGCTTTAGTCTTTCACACAATACGCTCGACAGAACCTTATACGCGATGTTGAGGAGGCTTATCCCACGGTAATTGGCGCAAATTGTGGGGTGTCCTTTTTTGTGTATTGGGCAGAGTACACTGAGATTCCAATCGTCAGGCATGCTTTCTTCCGACCATATTCTGCAAAGAAGCTGATGCAAGCACCTTATCAGCTCTTCGCCGCCGTATTTGAATAGCTCGGCCGGTAATCCATCGGCACCCGCCGCCTTATTGTTCTTCAAGCGGGTAATTGCTATTCGAATTTCTTCACGGTCGGGCAATGGAACATCTGCTCCATCGTCGTCGATTGGGGAATCGGGTTCGCCATCTCCTGGTGTTGTACTTTCACTGCCATTCAGCAGGCTGGAGAAGTGTTCCCTCCACAAACTCAGTATACTCTGGTCATCAATAACTAGATCACCTCTGGGGGTCCTACAGGAGTGTGCTCCGGTCTTGAAACCTTCAGTTAGTCGCCGGATCTTTTCGTAAAATTTTCGAGCATTACCCCTGTCGGCCAGCTTGTCAAGCTCTTCATACTCACGCATTTGGGCCTCTTTCTTTTTTTGTCTGCAAATGCGTCTCGCTTCCCTCTTCAGCTCTCGGTATCTTTCCCATCCCGCTCGTGTTGCGGTCGATCGCAACATTGCGAGGTAGGCAGTCTGTTTTCTCTCCACTGCGAGACGACAATCCTCGTCATACCAGCTGTTTTTTGGCTTTTCCGAAAACCAATGGTTTCGGTTGCAGCTGTACGTAAGGAGTTTGATATGCCGTCCCACAGCTCCCTTATACCGAGATGCTGATGAGTGCTCTCGGAGAGCAGGAGTGCAAGTCGAGTAGAAAATCGTTCGGCTGTCGGTTGTGATTGCAGCTTCTCGATGTCGAACCTTCCTTGTGTTTGTTGACGTGTGCGCTTTTCTACACAGAGGCGGGTGCGTATCTTAGCTGCTACAAGATAGTGGTCCGAGTCGATGTTGGGACCACGAAGCGTACGCACATCAAAGACACTGGAGACATGTCGTCCATCTATCACAACATGATCGATCTGGTTGCGAGTGATTCGATCCGGGGACAGCCAAGTAGCTTGATGGATTTTCTTATGCTGGAATCTAGTACTACAGACGACCATATTTCGGGCCCCGGCGAAGTCGATCAGCCTCAGACCGTTTGGTGATGTTTCGTCATGGAGGCTGAATTTTCCGACTGTTGTGCCAAAGACACCTTCTTTACCCACCCTAGCGTTGAAATCGCCAAGCACGATTTTGACATCGTGGCGGGGGCAGCGCTCATAGGTACGTTCTAGGCGCTCATAGAAGGTATCTTTGATCACTTCGTCCTTCTCTTCCGTCGGGGCGTGGGCGCAAATCAGCGATATGTTGAAGAACCTCGCTTTGATGCGGATTGTGGCTAGACGTTCATCCACCGGAGTGAATGCCAATACTCGACGACGGAGTCTCTCTCCCCCCACGAATCCCACACCGAATTTGCGCTCCTTTATATGGCCGCTGTAGTAGATGTCACAAGGACCCACCTTCTTCCGTCCTTGTCCCGTCCATCGCATTTCTTGGATTGCGGTGATGTCAGCCTTTACTCTTGCGAGGACATCAACCAGCTGGGCAGAGGCACCTTCCCAATTAAGGGTCCGGACATTCCAGGTGCATGCCCTTAAATCGTAGTCCTTTAAATGTTTGCAGTGGTCGTCATCAAAATCGGGGTCTCTCATCTGAGGCTGTTTCGTCGTTTTCATTGGGGGGTGTTTTTATGTGGTGGGTCCCAAACCCTACGCACAACCGCATAGGCGGGTTTCGCCTTCTCACTTTAGCTCGCCTCCAAACGGATGTCTGTTGGCTACCCAGAGGATACTTGGTCTAAGACCGGAAGTCGTGAGCTGCTTGAGCCACATGTAAAAGAATCGTTCCTGGCCACTCCCAAGTGAATGACAATCAGAAACTTTCCTCACTTGCGTGAACTTCTACATATGACTCCATCCTCCTGGTTTTTACATATTTCTTCATTATGCTTTCTCTTTCCAACTTATTCTAGAGCACGTTTTTTGTTTGTGTTATTTCAGCATCTTGCTGGAATCACCTCAAAGTCAAAGAGTGAGAAGATAATCTGAAAATATATATTCACCCTGGCTGGTTCGAGGTTGATGTGGACGTGGAAAATATAACTTTAAGGTTCTTAGTTAGAAATGAAACACCCTGGTAACTTTTTTAAATACATATGAACCTATGTATGTATATTTTTTGAGGAGAATTATTACATATTTCTCTTATGATATATTTAATTTATTCAATATCTGAAATATCCTCTTCATTTGCTACAAAAAAAATCATTCCCATCACACTTAATGTCCGATTTGCATTCGAATGATCTATTGCTCGTGACTAATTGAGGAATTCAATTGACAATTATAGAATTCTTCCCATAAACAACCTTACACTTCTGCAGAATGTCACCGAATTGCAATTAAGAAACTCATAATCTCTTGAGAAACACAACTTTTGCATTATTAAAATAATGTATATAACTGTGAAATTGTTTTGTTAAAATTTTTGTCATCTTTGTATATGTTTATTATATAAATTTCAAATTTTTATAACACTCGACCCAATATTTCATAATAAATGAGATGCCACATTGATGTCTCAATAACAATATATATAAATGAATTGCTGCCATTTGAGGCGACACTAATTCTTGCGGTGATTAATCACCATTTAATAACATGTCACATATAATTAAGACATACAAAACGAAGACGGAACAATATTAAAGCAGTGACATTCAAATTTGATTATTAACATTTTGTATAAAGGAGATTATGCATTAGTGTCACTTTAAATTTGGAAATTTTTTATTATTAATAAAACTAAAGTAAATCAATACATACTTTTTATTTACCGTTAGATTAAATATATCTTTAATTTTTATATGTAAATGCTATATATAGATATATATTTTCTTGTTTGAAGTAAAATATATAGATATTTTTTGTTTACTATTGAATCTTACGATTTTTTGCAGTCAATGATCAATTAGTTATAACAAATGTGTCAAAAATCCTTTAAAGGTCCTCCAATTGTGCTTTTAAAATTTCGTCTTCTATTCGCCATTTCCCTACTCGCTAGGTCTTTTCGCTTCAAATATTAGTTTGTCAAATATCACACTACCGCTTTTTTGCTCTTTATTCAATGGTTTATAAAAAGTGTTAGCCGTTTCGTTCGATAATCTGTTTTCATCCAGACGGCAACTTCATAATACCCCCTCGTAGAAGTCCCCTCCTTATTTGCGAAGAACTCGGACAGCGACTTTTCACAAGCCTCTTTTGAGTTCAATTTTACACCACCAAGGGCGTTCGCCATGGATAGGAACAGGTGGTCATAACATGGAGCTATGTTCGGGCTATATGGTGGATGCGATAAAACCTCCCATCCGAGTTCCCGTAGCTTCTGACGAGTCATCAACGAAGTGTGTGATCCGGCGTTGTCCTGCTGGAACACTACACCCTACCTATTGGCCAATTCTGGACGCTTCTGGTCGATCGCCTGCTTCAAGAAGTCCAGTTGTTCGCAGTAGATGATAGAATTAAGCGTCTGACCATATGGGATGATTCCCTTTCAATCCCACCAAACCTTCCTGGCCGTCAATCTCGGCTTGTCCACTGTTTGGGACGATTCACCGGCCTTCGACCACGACCGTTTTCGATCGATATTGTCGTATGTGATTACTTTTTCGTCGCCAGTCACCATCCGCTTGAAAAATGTGTTGAGTGCGTTTCGTTACAGTACGTTAATCCGGTCCAGAAGGATTTTTTTGCATCAAATAATGCGGCACCCAAATATCAAGCTTTTTTGTGTATCCAGCCTTCGACAGATGGTTTAAAATGGTTTGGTGTCTAACTAACATCTTCTGGGCGATATCACGAGATGCCACATGCCGGTCTAACTCGACATTTTCCATGATTTGATCGGTATTCGTCGTCACAGGCCGGTATCCATGGTACTTGGTCCATGGTATCGTTTTCACCCGCTCTAAATCGTCGAAACCATTCCTCCGCAGTTCCATCACCCACGACACCATTAACCTCATGGAATGTTTCTTTAGCGGATTTGCTTTTAGCGAAGGAAAACTTTAAATAGCGCGATTTTCGTGGTTAGTGAACTGCATATTTACACGTCTATAACTATTGATCCCAATATCCAAACTAATCATACATAGCGTCGTTTTTTAGGTTATGTCAAGACCTTTCAAAGATGTATAGTATTGCCAGATACGAGCTCTGTAATATAATATAATAAGGCGGATGGGAGATATTTAACAACCAATTTTGTTATTCAGTTGATTTAGTTACATGACACTATGCGAATACTTCAATTATGCCAGTTAAAGTGATTTATACCAGTTTTAGTTCGATTTGGTGCTCTTTTGTGAAAAAAGAATATATTTATGTGAATACGTTACGTTTAAATGGATTATACCAGTTTATGTGGTTTATACCAATTTTTTGTTGAATTTGCTACTCTGTTGTCAAAAAACGGGAACATGGTTATTTAATTGAATACATTACATGAAATCCCATTAAAGTGGTATAACCGTTTGATTCTATCTCTATCTCATTATGCCACACCATATTGAATTTAGTATTTATTTGATTGTTCTATTCGCCCCCTTCAATATTAGATCAATCAAAGACAGTATATATGGCTATGTAGTAAGCTAGCGTTTACTTGTTTTAGTTTTGAGTCAATTAATCGTGAAGGTCATACTTTTAAATGCATTGATTTGATTTAATATGTTTGTTTGCGCTTATCTGATCAAGCTGCAATTCTACATGGTGTCTAATTTCAGTATACGCATGTTATGATTTTCTTATCTGAGACACAGATTTGGCATCAATTAAGAGAACAAAATCACGATGTAATTGTTAGGAAAAAATATAAAAAAAATAAAATAAAAACAAGTAAGGAAGGGCTAAGTTCGGGTGTAACCGAACATTTTATACTCTCGCAATTTATTTATTTAACTTTATTTATATTATATAATACAGAATTTGACCCACATATTCATCATATATATTGTATAAAGTCCATTGAAAGTTGGAAACCATAATATTAGGTTAGAAGCACCGAGGTCCTCGTATTCGATATATGGGGCCTTAAAAACCTATGGTCCGATTTCGGCGATTTTTAGAATGGGGCTGCCACACTATTAACATAGTAATTGTGCAAAGTTCTGCATCGATATCTTCACTAGTGCTTACTTTATATATTGTAAAGTAAACGATTCAGATTGTCTTCAAAGTTCTGGTATATAGGAAGTAGGCGTGGTTGTGAAGCGATTTGGCCTATTTTCACAACATATCATTGGGATGTAAGTAAACTATTACAAACCAAGTTTCATTGAAATCGGTCGAGTAGTTCCTGAGATATGGTTTTTGACCCATAAGTGGGCGACGCCACGCCCATTTTCCATTTTGTAAAAAAATCTGAGTACAGCTTCCATCTGCCATTTCTTATGTGAAATTTAGTGTTTCTGACGTTTTTCGTTAGTGAGTTAACCCACTTTTAGTAATTTTCAACCTAACCTTTGTATGGGAGGTGGGAGTGGTTATTATCCGCTTTCTTTCATTTTTGGTTTGTATTACGAAGTGGCTTAAAAAACGACTTCAGAAAGTTTTGTTTATATAGCTCTATTGGTTTGCGAAATATGTACAAAAAACCTATTTGGGGGCGGGGCCACGCCCACTTCCTCAAAAAAATTACATCCACATATGCCCCTTCATAGTGCGATCCTTCATACCAAATTTTATTTCCATAGCTTTATTTATGGCTTAGTTATGGCACTTTATGTGTTTTCGGTTTTCGCCATTTTGTGGGCGTGGCAGTGGTCCGATTTTGCTCATTTTCGAAAGCAACCTTCCTATGGTGCCCAGAAATAAGTGTGCCAAGTTTCATCAAGATATCTTAATTTTTACTCAAGTTACAGCTTGCACAGACGGACGGACGGACGGACGGACGGACAGACAGACAGACATTCGGATTTGAACTCCACTCTTCACCCTGATCACTTTGGTATATATAGCCCTATATCTAACTCGTTTAGTTTTGGGTGTTACAAACAACCGTTATGTGAACAAAACTATAATACTCTCTTTAGCAACTTTGTTGCTAGCAACTTTGTTGCGAGAGTATAATAATGAATAGGCGACTCTATTAGAATCTCAACTGACATAATTGCATTGACTTTTTAATTTATGGATAATGACTGGCAATAGCCTTTAGGGTTATCATATTGATGTTTTGCAATCATGTGACATTTCTCAAATCGATTCTGTGCCTAATAATCGATTGTCGAAGATCGAAGCCCACTGAGTTCATAAAAATTAATGATGAATCAATTGTCACGAAGATTGGCTTATGAATCTCTTTTCCAGCTACTGTAGCTGCTTTATGGATGCTTAGAATTCTCAAAATCTTACCAAATAACAATGTTAATTAGACATTCTGGGAAATAAAGTTATTTCACAGAATTAATGTTGACAACGTTTGCCCTCAAGTATATTCACATTAATCCACTAGTTCGTCTCATAAAAAAAAAATAAAAAAATTTCTGGTTAGTAAAATATAAAAAATAAGAAGAAGAGAATTTTACTAAGTGAATTAAGACGAAAAAGTTTAACCGCTGCGACTGAGTGACCTCCAAGAGATTTTTGCGTGCCCGAAAAACCAATCAGCGCCCATCACCATGATTTCGCAAGCTTCTGACCTCAGCGAGTCAACAGTGAATAAGCGCACCACAAAGTAATACGTCTAAAAATGGAGGAGTTTGGTTAAAATTTGTAACGGACAAGTTTACACAGTGCGCGCCAAGTTTTCAGCAGCGAGCGAATGGCGGACAGGCAACTCGTGCTGGCCGCGGGCATCTGCTGACAAAAACATTGTGCGGCGCATTCAAATTTAGCTGCGGTTGACCATGCGAGGGTGTAAGCCCAAACAAATCAGTTATAGCTAGTCAGCGAATTTCGGGCAACGAGTTCATTAGTAAATGGTCTGCGAGCGATAAACGACGTGCATTAAAGCATGAATATCAATAGCAATAAAAATTTGGCAATAAAAAGTGACTAAAAAGTGAGGGGAGATCAATGCTAACGGGCGTGTGGTAAGGTACGCTACAATTGCAATAAACTGCATGTAATGCTAAAAAAATATTGGCTAAGTAGTTTTGCATGCGCTTCTTGCAACAGGCGCCTACACCACAAGCACTTGCATGCGACATTTTGCAAAAAAAGCTTAAAATTAACCAAAGTTCGATGGAAATAAAGCATAATTTTTGGTGTCTTACTCATTCGTTGCGCTCTGCTGCACCGGATCGCTGCGCATTGATAGCGGCATTTGCGCAAATTTGCGTTAAATACTCGCCAAATGAAACAATTACAGGCCACAAATGCGCGAAAAGCTTAAGCTCAGCGCACAATTCACATAGCAAGTAGAATCTGGTCAACAATCTTTACGGTCCTGTGGCATTCTTTTAATTTATTACTGCTTTGCATAAATGTTTTTTGTTTTTGTGTTTTTGCTTCGATTTGTTTTTTGGTTCGTATAGAATTTTGCATAAAATCGTGATTGTTACAAATTTGGGTGTTCCACTACCACGATTTATATGCTGCCAGTTGCTGACGTCTATAAAAGAGTTTGCACATTTTTTCTGTTATATTTCTGTATTGAAGCTTTAGTATTGCTGTTTGTTTGATTTTGCTTTTAAACATTTGTTCGTGTATGTTTGTTTGTATATAGTTCGAGGCAAATGTCTTACTAAGCCTTCCGATATTAATGGGCATTAGTAATCAACATATTGCTCTATAATACCAGATTTCGCTAACTACCTATACTAATATCCATTAATATAGGAGTGTGTGGATATGTGGATTTTTGGACCATTTTTTGGTGGGCGTGTGTATGTGAATTGGGAGTGAATGTGATAAAAATACACATTTGGCTAATGTGCGCCACTTTTGAAAGTATCCGACAGTGCTTAGTGGATACGTAATATGTCTGTAAAGATATAAAATGAGACTTTTCGTCATACAAATTTTGTTACAATGTATATTATTGCATTATGAAGTGAACTGAATATTCAACTCTGATTTTTAAATATCAACCAATTATTTATTACTTTCTTTTAACACTACGCTATAAGATGCTTGTCGGATACCATAAAAAAATTTTAATAAGGCTCATGTAATTATTTTTTAGAATAAACTCGGTCATTTGCTGTCGAATGGTCCAATGTAGTGGACTGAGGCTTATTGTTTCTATTCGAGATTGAAAGCTAATTGTCTCTAGCGTAAGCATCCAGCGTAGTAAAATACCCCATTACGCAAAATTTCGAAAGAAACAGAATCGTTACTCAAACGTATGTTCAGTAACGACAAGAAGCTGAACAAGTGCTCCAGTTGCACTAACAGACCGTACTCCAATTCACCACATTCGTTCAATTCCCGTCTCTCCGAGAATATTTAACAATTTAATGTAACGGAGCAGTTAAGTCGTATAAAAAACTTGAAACTACTTTATAGAGCTTATGAGCTATGCTGGGGACTACCGCGCAAACCCAAAAGTAATAGGATTGCCTAACTGCGCTGGACCGAAATGGACATTCTAAAACATTGGAATTACTGGTACCCGACGGCCGAATTGCTTCTCGAAGATAGATAGAGGGAATTAACACTTAGTTCAGCTGACAAAATTCTCCGAGACATTGTGAGAACATTTAAAAGTCATCGGCGCCGAAATGATTTGAACTTCGGTATGACTTTAGAATTTTGACGTTCAGAGTCCATATCAGGCTTGACAAATCTACAGGATTTTACGACTTTAAATCTTCTTTCGATTCCAGAAAATTAACTTTTTTCAAACCCTTGGACTACTGAATTTGGCATTCGTACAAAGCTTATATGGTCCTGAAAATTTAACTTAAATTAACCTTAAACTCCAAAGTTTCCGATGGGAGTGCATTGTGGTTATTACATTAAGGGATCTCTTTCATAGAAAATATTTGAAACGATCTGTGAAAAAAAACGGAGACAGTTTTCATAACCTCATTTCGGTCAGATAAAAAATATAAAATCGAAAAAATTGTTGAGAAAGTTTAATTTTCCTTAGTTTAGAAACATGAGAAGCGTTGGCACTCGTTATTACCCCAATAAATTGTATCAGATCACATTCTTGAACCCACGATAAGCGTTTAAATTTTATACAGCAATCCAACACATTAATGCGCCCAAATCAAATTCAAATCAGTAATTCACGAAATATCTTGCCATTTACGAAAATCGTCCGTTAATTAGTTGATTTCGATGCTTTTCACAGCCAAAAATTCCACATAACGGCATTTGGTGCATTTCATTTCCGTCATTTTTCTTTTCGTTTTTCCATTCTTCACAACGTTTTAGAATCGCTCGCATACCAATTGGAATTTACTACAAATTATGCCTATTTCGAGTTAACAAGTGTATTACGGCTGACGTACAAATACTGAATTAGACGCCGCCTTCTGGGGGGCGCACCATATGGGCCGTACTTACTATTTACACTATTTACACTATTTATTTATGCATTATTTGCTCCTTTTGCAACGCCCATAGCAGCCAGGGAGTACTACTGTCAACCTCTGCGTTGCTTACCACATTTTGTGGCGTTGCCTTGTGCTGTGTCTGCGTCTGTGGGGAAAACAAGTGTCACCGTTAGATGCCTTAAATGCCAAACAGTTGTGTTAATGTGAGAAAAGTCTAACGGTTTCAAAAATGTTTAATGCTTAATTGGTCGCATTGCTTTACCGAAATAATGGTAAAATGTAGTAATAACTATATAAGGATCTCACGGATAATTAAGATGTGCGCGATATACTCTTTAGATTGATTTTTAATATTTTTGGGGAGCTTTGGGTTTTATATACTTTTAATTAACAGGGAAATATTAAATTATAACTATATTTCAGATTTTTTAGTAGCTATATCCTGTAGTTACTAATAATTTTTTTAGAAAGTCCTTTATTCGAACTTCGAATAAAAATATTACGATTTTGGAAGCTAACTTCGAAAATTGGAGAGTACAATTTTTTTTACTTATGGCTTAATCTCCCGGACAAAAAAAATAATTTGGTCAAATACCCAGCCGAAAAGTTCGAAAAGTAATAAAGTATTCTATATGGACTTCGAAAAAAATATATTGCATCATCTTTGATATGCTCTTCAGTTCAGATTGCAGAACTTATAAATTTTTAATTTCCTCTTAAAATATTTTGTCAAATTATTTATAACATTTGAGGTTATTAATTTCAAACAGTTATTCATACCATTCATACATATTCATAACTCCTTTTAGTAGCATCTACCTACACTTTACAGACATTTCTTAATTAAGAGCTCTATTTAAATAGTTTTTGATTAGGCAATCTAAAAGAATCGTTATCACAGTTGGCGGCCATTTTTTGTGTTTATATAGAGCTATAAAACAAAAATTGTGTTTAACGAAGCATTGGCGACATAAATTATGACAAAAAGACTTCAATTAACCCAAAAAAATTGATCGCCTTAACGAGCTAAGAAATAAATAAAATCAGCAGGTAATTTTGCTGTAAAACTAACACTTTCAATATTTTGAGAGCAAAAATTGGCGTAGCATAAAAAAATCGTTAATAATTAGAACAGTCTTAACCCTTAGTTGGAACTACTCACTCTTAAGGTGTTTGTGATTTTCAGAATACCGATGGAATAACTGCGATGGACCTCGTAAATTTGAGGGGTTTGCGATTTAATGCTTAAAAATTCTTAACCTGGAAATATTATTTTTTAATTATTAGGGTACAGCAAATGTGGAATATGTTATCTCATAAAATGGCCCAGTCAATACACCGTCTCGGCCGTGCGATTTGACGCCGTTAGACTATGGGAGGATGGAGTCATATGTAGAAGTTCACGCAAGTGAGGAAAGTTTCTGATTGTCATTCACTTGGGAGTCGCCAGGAACGATTCTTTTACATGTGGCTCAAGCAGCTCACGACTTCCGGTCTTAGACCAAGTATCCTCTGGGTAGCCAACAGACATCCGTTTGGAGGCGAGCTAAAGTGAGAAGGCGAAACCCGCTCATGCGGTTGTGCGTTGGGTTTGGGACCCACCACATAAAAACACCCCCCAATGAAAACGACGAAACAGCCTCGGATGAGAGACCCCGATTTTGATGACGACCACTGCAAACGTTTAAAGGACTACGATTTAAGGGCATGTACCTGGAATGTCCGGACCCTTAATTGGGAAGGTGCCTCTGCCCAGCTGGTTGATGTCCTCGTAAGAGTAAAGGCTGACATCACCGCAATCCAAGAAATGCGATGGACGGGACAAGGACGGAAGAAGGTGGGTCCTTGTGACATCTACTACAGCGGCCATATAAAGGAGCGCAAATTCGGTGTGGATTCGTGGTGGGAGAGAGACTCCGTCGTCGAGTCTGGCATTCACTCCGGTGGATGAACGTCTAGCCACAATCCGCATCAAAGCGAGGTTCTTCAACATATCGCTGATTTGCGCCCACGCCCCGATGGAAGAGAAGGACGAAGTGATCAAAGATACCTTCTATGAGCGCCTAGAACGTACCTATGAGCGCTGCCCCGCCACGATGTAAAAATCGTGCTTGGCGATTTCAACGCTAGGTGGGTAAAGAAGGTGTCTTTGCACAACAGTCGGAAAATTCAGCCTCCATGACGAAACATCACCAAACGGTCTGAGGCTGATCGACTTCGCCGGGGCCCGAAATATGGTCGTCTGTAGTACTAGATTCCAGCATAAGAAAATCCATCAAGCTACTTGGCTGTCCCCGGATCGAATCACTCGCAACCAGATCGATCATGTTGTGATAGATGGACGACATGTCTCCAGTGTCTTTGATGTGCGTACGCTTCGTGGTCCCAACATCGACTCGGACCACTATCTTGTAGCAGCTAAGATACGCACCCGCCTCTGTGTAGAAAAGCGCACACGTCAACAAACACAAGGAAGGTTCGACATCGAGAAGCTGCAATCACAACCGACAGCCGAACTATTTTCTACTCGACTTGCACTCCTGCTCTCTGAGAGCACTCATCAGCATCTCGGTATAAGGGAGCTGTGGGACGGCATATCAAACTCCTTACGTACAGCTGCAACCGAAACCATTGGTTTTCGGAAAAGCCAAAAAAACAGCTGGTATGACGAGGATTGTCGTCTCGCAGTGGAGAGAAACAGACAATGTTGCGATCGACCGCAACACGAGCGGGATGGGAAAGATACCGAGAGCTGAAGAGGGAAGCGAGACGCATTTGCAGACAAAAAAATAAAGAGGCCGAAATGCGTGAGTATGAAGAGCTTGACAAGCTGGCCGACAGGGGTAATGCTCGAAAATTTTACGAAAAGATCCGGCGACTAACTGAAGGTTTCAAGACCGGAGCGCACTCCTGTAGGACCCCCAGAGGTGATCTAGTTATTGATGACCAGAGTATACTGAGTTTGTGGAGGGAACACTTCTCCAGCCTGCTGAATGGCAGTGAACGTACAACACCAGGAGATGGCGAACCCGATTCCCCAATCGACGACGATGGAGCAGATGTTCCATTGCCCGACCGTGAAGAAATTCGAATAGCAATTACCCGCTTGAAGAACAATAAGGCGGCGGGTGCCGATGGATTACCGGCCGAGCTATTCAAATACGGCGGCGAAGAGCTGATAAGGTGCTTGCATCAGCTTCTTTGCAGAATATGGTCGGAAGAAAGCATGCCTGACGATTGGAATCTCAGTGTACTCTGCCCAATACACAAAAAGGGAGACCCACAATTTGCGCCAATTACCGTGGGATAAGCCTCCTCAACATCGCGTATAAGGTTCTGTCGAGCGTATTGTGTGAAAGACTAAAGCCCACCGTCAACAAACTGATTGGACCTTATCAGTGTGGCTTTAGACCTGGAAAATCAACAACAGATCAGATATTCACCATGCGCCAAATTTTGGAGAAGACCCGTGAAAATAGGATCGACACACACCATCTCTTTGTCGACTTTAAAGCTGCTTTCGACAGCACGAAAAGGAGCTGCCTTTATGCCGCGATGTCTGAATTTGGTATCCCCGCAAAACTAATACGGCTGTGTAAGCTGACGTTGAGCAACACCAAAAGCTCCGTCAGGATCGGGAAGGACCTCTCCGAGCCGTTCGATACCAGACGAGGTTTCAGACAAGGTGACTCACTCTCGTGTGATTTCTTTAACCTGATGCTGGAGAAAATAATACGAGCTGCAGAGCTAAATCGAGAAGGTACAATCTTCTATAAGAGTGTACAGCTACTGGCGTACGCCGATGATATCGATATCCGAAACAACACCCGCGCCGTTAGTTCTGCTTTCTCCAGACTGGATAAGGAAGCGAAGCGTATGGGTCTGGTGGTGAACGAGGACAAGACGAAATATCTCCTGTCGTCAAACAAACAGTCAGCGCATTCGCGTCTTGGCTCCCACGTCACTGTTGACAGTCATAACTTTGAAGTTGTAGATAATTTCGTCTACCTGGGAACCAGCATTAACACCAATAACAATGTCAGCCTGGAAATCCAACGCAGAATCAGTCTTGCCAACAGGTGCTACTATGGACTAAGTAGGCAATTGAAAAGTAAAGTCCTCTCTCGACGAACAAAAACCAAACTCTACAAGACTCTCATCATTCCCGTCCTACTTTACGGTGCAGAAGCGTGGACGATGTCAACATCCGATGAGACGGCACTAGGAGTTTTCGAGAGAAAGGTTTTGCGGAAGATTTATGGTCCCTTAAGAATTGGCAACGGCGAATACCGCAGACGATGGAACGATGAGCTGTATGTGTTATTCGACGACATAGACATAGTCCAGCGAATAAAAAAATAGCGGCTACGCTGGCTAGGTCATGTTGTCCGAATGGATGAAAGTGCTCCAGCTCTGAAAGTATTCGATGCAGTACCCGCTGGCGGAAGCAGAGGAAGAGGGAGACCTCCACTCCGATGGAAGGACCAGGTGGAGAGGGACCTGGCTTCGCTTGGAATAACCAATTGGCGCCAAACTGCCAGAAGGAGGGATGCGTGGCGCGCTGTTTTGGACTCGGCTATAACCGCGTAAGCGGTGTCTACGCCAGTCAAGAAGAAGAAGACTATTTCATATAGGGCTATGTGAAGTCTGTGGTCTATGCAAACAAGGCAGCGACGATTGACGAACATCGTACGAATATCGAACATGAAATTGCAGCAGTATCGGCCGATTTTTGCTTGAAAACCGTCGAAATTTGGGTTAAACGTCTGGTCTTCTGCAAGATCGTGATCGGGATAGCGAAAGCAAAAGAAATCGAGTTCCATACAAAATAGCATCGAATGTACTTTCACAGGAATAAAGAATTTATCCCAAAACGTTTTTGTTTTATTAAAATAATACTTTTTTAGTTATGAAAATCCCTTTAATTTCTTATGGTTCTACATACTTCAACAATTTGTATAATGTTTTAGGAATGTAAAAGCTAAACTTCTACTAAATTTTCCAATTTTATAAAAAAAATAAACGTAAAGCGGCAGTCGTTTAACATATTTTTATAATCGAGTCTCGAACAAAAGTAACGGATTCTGTCAACTTGTATGATAGATTTGATTCAGTGCTGTTTTCTTTTGAGAAAATTTGTGTTGTTTTCACTCTGAGTTTTTGAAGTAACTCTCCCCTTAGTAATTTCTGATTCCTGAGGTTAGATTGGAGTTGGACGAGTGAAGATGATCACATATTTTCTGTCGAGGGTCTTTCTAAGGGTTAACGTTATTGCATATAATCGTCAATTGGCGACATAAATGCAACTCTAAGTTTGTGTCCACATTTAGAACACTTAAGAGCTGAACTCATGCCGTTGACTATAAACCATTAATGAAGCATCATATTGCGACAACATATTGCAGTTTCATTTGATTATACAACATAAAACGCTGAAAGAGCAAGTGTTTCATTAAGCACTGTAAAGTGTACAACCTGCGAAGCCAAGTCCAATATGAGTTTACAGTTAAATAGCAGCACAATGAATGAGGTGATAAAAATTAGCAAAAAGATACCGTTATATGAACAAAACGCACCAAAAAGCTGTGAATAATGAACATTTTATGCTCCAATGGTATGTTGTGGCCATTTCAAGGACGTTATTTGGAGCGAATAGAAAACAAAAATGGCGCCGTTAGATTATTTGCACATTTCAACTGTGGTTTAATGACAATTAGAAATGAGAATTCCAACCATTATGCAGATATGGGTACGCATATAGGAACTATATTGCATATGACAGGCATATTGTATATGCATATGGTGGTTTATAAATAAATTAACTGTTAAATATACGGTATATGTATATTTATAATAGAGTATATTTGTATAAATTGAGTGCGAAATGATATGAATGCAATTTGCAAGTCATGTAAAAGGTATCGCACAAACATACAAACATACAAGCTTATATAATATTAGCACAAACTGTGTATACAGGGTGGCACAATTGGTGTAGCAAGTTGCATGTTGCGCCAAAAAACTATTATTTTATTTTTATTCATCAAATTAAAACAATTAATTCATTTTTAACAACCCACTCTTAATGCAACACCCTCTATTTGCATATATAAATAAAGTGGCAATCGGCCGAAAGTCACTTTTCAAAATACATTAAGAAGAAAAAAACATTGCTCCAATATATTTAAAATTGATTTTTAATTACCCAGCGCGTGATTTGCAGCACAGACACACTTCAAATATATAAACAACAATAACAACAACAACGACATTTGCATGCAAATATGTCTGCAAATTAATTTAGCTATGATTTAATTTTTTTCTTTCATGTGTTTGTTGTTATTGTTGTGCTTTGGTACCATTCACATTTTTTTCTGTGCTGCTGCAAATATCAAATAGAGTTGCTATGCTTCATAAAAGCTTTGCAGACAAGCAAATCAATTGCAAATGTACACACAACACATGCATATTTACCCGAGTACATGACAATTGTATGCAATGTCGATTGGTGAATTTTTCACGCTAATCACGATAGCCAACGACTAATGAACGCCGTTGTTCAATGACATTCTTTGAACTATTTTTGCCAACATTTTGTTAAGAAAATTAATTGGATTTTCAAAAATATGCAAATGCAAACGCTTATAACAACAAATGAGTGCATATTATTGAAGAAATGAATGTACAGTGTTGGGCAAAATTAAAGCACCGCCTCTGGTGTGATTTTCTAGATTGGTGTTTTTGAATCGAAGTTCTGTTTCTATTGAATTTTTGAACACCATGAATTATTTCACGCAAAAATTTAGAAACTGAAGCTACAATTAACCGTTATGTGGTTTCTCATAAGTGAATTTATAACCTAATTTCATACACAAAAAGTAAAAATCGTAAACCCATTAACATTTAACATTAAACGCCTTATTGTAGTCTATAACACTTTAATTTATTTTCACTTTTACTGACAAACGTTGCCTACATTTAGGAGGACATTGTAATTTCGTGGATTAAATTTAAACTTTCAACTGTCTTTATACTTACTTCTTCTCAAAAATGTTGTCTACATTTAGGAAGATACTATGATCTGATTTCATATTTACTTATACTAAAAAACGTTTCTTATGTTTAGGAAGATACTCTAGTCTGACTTCATATTTACTTTTAACGAAAAACGTTGCCATATTAGGGAGATACTCTAATTTGAATCCATATAAATTCTAACTTAACACGTTTTCTATATTTGGGAAGATACTCTAATTCTACTTAATAATTATTTCTACTAAAAAAACGTTTCTTATATTTAGGAAGATACTCTAATTTTAATCCATATTTACCTCTAACAAAAATCGTTGTCTACATTTAGGAAGTTACTCTAATTCTAATTAATATTTACTTCTACTCAAAAACGTTGTCTACTTTTAGCAAGATACTATAATCTGACTTCATATTTACTTCTACTAAAAAACGTTTCCTATATATAGAAAGATACTCTAATCTGACTTCATATTTACTTCTAACTAAAAATTTGCCTACATTTAGGAAGTTATTATAATTTTGTTAATTAAAAATATTTCGAACTCAATACCATTTCTAAGTTGTCAGCTGGATTGTCAATATTTTACTTAGTTCTGTTACACTAAGATCCTTCCAATAATTTACTTAGACCTTTTCAGTAACAAAATTGGACCTTTCCAGTACTATCACACTCTCAATTTAAACCACACACCATCCACCCACCAAAACAAAAAAAAAACACTTTCTTTTTTTACTTTAGCATTTATATATTTTTTATTATTATTAAATTAGGGAAAAAAGAGTTCCAACTCAAATCCAACAACAAATTGAGTGTTTAACAACAAAAATTTTGTTTGTTCAAAGTAATTAGAATTAGAAAATTTACTTCATTGCTGCAACACAACGGTGACACTTATGACTTTTTGTACTTCATTAACTAGAAACGTAGCTTAACCTATAGAGATTAGAGAAAGTGAGAAGAATTTATTAAACAAACTTCAATCCAACAACATTTTTGGCAGTGGCAACGGCAGTGGCAAGGTAAATAAACAAATTAGTCGAAAATGTGAGGTTATAATTAGTAAAGCAAGCGTTTCAATTATGCGTAATCATGAGGCGTGTGCGACGACGGAATGGATTCTGCACTAATTCACGATACAAGGTCAAAATGGGCACCCATTTGGGGAAGCGCGGACGAAATACCGTGTGATAGCAACCCGAACAGGGGTTGTGCGGATAAATTTCAGTTGCTTCAATGTTTGTTGTTTGTGTAAATTTTGTGTTTCGCTTGTGATCCTGGGTTTTTTGAGTATGCACTGTTATATGTTTGCTTTTTGAACATGTAGCGGGTATAGTGGTACATTTAACGGTGGAGCTTGGAAGTGGGTTGAGCGCTTTCTGCCAGACATGCAACGGCCGACACATTTGTTCGAACAAACGTTCGAAATGCCACTCGATGCGTCGATGTAAGCGCAAGCGACGCGAGGGGCAGTCGCGTGCACGACAAGCAGGTGTCCAACAGTGGCTGGGCACACAAGTATCGGTTGCGAACACAAATTGCCGTTTAAATGTCAGATCATAGAAATTTTTACCTGTCATCACTTGCATGAATTCTGCAAGGAAAGCAATATAAGTTCAAAGATAATTGTGTGTAAAAAAAACTATACGCTCACCATCAAAATCTACGGTGCCCGAGCCGTCCGCATCAATTTCCTCAATAATCATATCCAAATCGCTGGCCGATAGTTTATCATCCAATTCACGCAGAATGTCACGAAGTACTTGCACCGTCAGATAGCCTTTACCCTCTTTGTCGTAAACGCGAAACGCTTCCTTCAATTCGCTTGCCAGTGCGGGCGTATCCTCTTCGACCTCCACAAAGCGTGCTGCCAATTTGCAGAATTGGGAGAAATCCAATTTGCCCGAGTTCGACTTGTCGACCTCCTTGATCAGCGCTTTAATCGCTTTGTCATCCAGTTTTTGGCCGAGTATCTCGAGTATGGTCTGTACATCATTGTATTCAATGTGGCCGCGTTCATCATGATCGAACGCCTTGAAGGCATTGCGCATAACTGTTGAGAAGGGATGTTAGTATACAGTTAAAGGTTTCAGAAAGTGTTTCATTGGTTATGAACTTACTTCGCAGCTGTTCCTTATCGTATTCGGCCTCGGACTGTAGAAATGTAATGAGAAGAAAGAGAAATATTAAAGTACTGCTTTTATTACATGCAATAACTGTTAATAAAAATATAAATTACAAACAGAACGATCTCCCATACATAGTATTTATGTACTTTCTCGTTTCTTGCGTGGGTTCATTTTAAAAAAAGTAAAATGAAGAAAATTCGAACATGAAAATTTATTTTATTTGTAATGAGCTAAAACTTGATTACGACCTCTAGTCTTTAGTGTCCGATGTCTTTTTGTCTGATTATGAAGGCGTTGGGAATGCTCAGAGTTCGACGACCTAGTGCGATCTTGTATATTTATAATATTTTGCTCTTCAAGCCGCTGTACACGCTCCGTACTCAACTCTCAAGACTTGGGACGTTTTGAAATTTTGTTCAACAAGAAGCTGGGAGCGCTCATTCCTCGACGTTCGGGCACGCGATTGCGATGCGAAGAGAATGACTTGCAAGACTATTTTCAGTTTCAGATTAAGATCCTGCACCACAGAGTCTTTTTTCTACCCTCACATGGAACTATTTCCAGAAAGTTGAGATTCTAGCAATAAATATAGCCTATGTTACTCGGTGTGAATGTAGCTTTCCAATGGTGAAAAATTGTGCTGACAAGCTTTCATTGGAATGACGTTGAAACACCTCGGAAGTTCGATCATCGGCGATATTTGAGGAACTTTTTGATCCATACTTGGAAGTTGTTTTTTGGCAAGATCGGGGAGACCATCGTTCTTACCGACCCTTATCATGGGGATGGGAACTATTACCGACCGTAAAACTGCGCTATTAGTTAAGAGTTAAGAGAGTAAGTTAAAATGTTATATGAAAGGCATGTCGCTGGAACCCCTTAGTTTTCAAGATTGTAAATATCTGTATTTAAGAATTTTCTGAAATCTTTTCCACAGGATTTTCAATATATGAGCACAAAAGCCGAAAATAAATAATAAACATACTTCTGTACACATTGCTATACTATTCATTTCGCTTTGTTTATTTGTTAATTAGTGGCATGCAAAATTTGTCAGCTCGTTAAATTACGCGTGTTTTATTTATTATTATTCCTATAAGCATACAAACATTTGATCAAAAAGACAAAATCCCAAATACAACAATAAGAACAACAACACATCCATATGTTTATCTATTATTGAATTGTGTTTATATGTGTGAAGCTCTTACGGCTGCTTACGGCGAGTAAAATGACCCAATTGGCGTTCAAGATTTACGACAAGGTACCTGCGTACAAATGTGGTCTTTTGCAACGCCATTTTTGTCTCTTCTCGTTCGCTGTTGCAACAACAAACACATTTATGCCAGAAAACTTATAAGGCATATTTCATGCGGTTATTAAGTCAAGTTGTGATAGCGAAATTATGAATATAATGAGGAGGAGGATATATGTACATATAAACATTATTTTACAGGGGGTTTGCAGAAAGTTCAAACTGAGAAATATTAGAAATTTGATAATTAATAACTAATTTACGATTCCAAGAGATAACATTGGGGAGAAATCCATTCAGATTATAATAGTTTTGAATTTGCATGCAGCAATCCATTTCGAAAGCATTGTCTGAAAATTTGATAGAATCAAGTAGAGTTCCAGTGAAATCTAAACTATTTACATTAATTTCATCGAAAACTATCGAACAGTTTTGTGGTTGCTTCGATTGTTTGAGCGCTCGTCAAAGATGGCCACCAGCAAGAGGAAACAAATAATACTTTACAGTTTTTCGTCGACAAAGGGGTTGGTTTATTGGGTTTCGTCGATTCCGTTCCGGTAATTTGAAGGTTAATTGTTGAAAACATCGATCAAGTTAAGTAAATCGTCGAATCCGATCATCATGTAAATCTTGGAATAATTTCCCTGAAGCTAAACATTGTCCAAAAAACTGTTTGGAAACCTTTAAATAAGGCTGAATACAAAAAGTAGCTCGATCTATGGATACCGCGAGAGTCAACACACAAAAGAAACTCACGGACCGAAGTTCCATCCATGAATCACTGCTCAATTAAACAAAATCCATCCATTTCTGAACCGGGTGGTTACTGGAGTTGAAAAGTGATTTACTAACGACAACGTTAACCGAATATGTTCGCAGTCGAATCGTCATGAGTCGATGAAACGGTGACCAAGTCAAGATAAAGGATCTGGAAAGTTTTGCTATGTGTTTGACGAGATTGACAGGGAGTTATCTACTATAAGCCAACCTCTTGCCACAGACTTCTACTGTCAGCAGTTGGACCGTTCGAACGTAGCAGTCGCGGTCAGAAGCGGCCGTCTTTGATCAATAGAAGAAAAATCGAGTTTCATCTGCACAACATCAAGCCACATACGTCGAAAGTGTCTTGCCAGAAGCTCCGGTAACTCATTTGGGAGGTATTTATGCATTCACCTTATAGACCGGACATGGCACCAAGTACTCACTACCTATTCCTATCAAAATGGCAATGAGTTTGCTGGTGAAAAAATCGCCGAAATCACTTGTGAAAATCGACTTTTCCAGTTTTATGGTAATGGGGAATAGGGTTTCCATGTGAATGGTATTATGAAATTACCTTTAAAATGGCAAAAGTTATTGCACCAAACGATGAATATTTGTCTTAAATCGGATCACTATAATTATGTTTAATGAAACCTTCAATTTAATGCAAAAATAATGGATTTCTTTTGACTAAACTTCTGCTAAAGGTTAAATTGTATGTAGTGGCGGACTACATAATTGCGCACAACCATGTATCACTTACCATTTTCACTAATTATTCACTAAAAATTTCTTGCAAAAATAAATTAATCCCAAAATACAGCAGCTGATGTGAGCTGATTATCCTTAAGAGTAAACTGAAACGAAGAAAACGTAGAAATCGGTTGAACACAGTTGCAATTTATTTTAAAGATAATGCGCACTATTATATCCGATTAAATAATCAAATCCATAAACATATAAAAAAGATTAAGTAACGGCACGCACGAAATGATTACTTAATCCTGTCAAAAAAACACTTGATTTATTTTCGTTTTATTTTTTTCGCTTAAATTCAACGAATTCACAAGGAAAGCAAAAAAATGTACGCCACTTGCGACACTGCAGGGATTATAGAAATCTCTATACTATATACTTTGTAGATAAATAGTAATACCCGTTACGCTGCGAACGGCCAAACGATCGATGTGTTCACGCTTCCGATTCACGATAATCACTCAAGAGTTGTGATTTGCATCAATTAAAAAATTACCTTTCGATCAGATCGAATTAAAAGGCACTTTTATTGGCGAATGCGCGCCGTCGCTGAATAAAACAAACTAAACGACGACGACAACAGCGATGGCAACAAAAAGACAATAACGCAAACGAACGCCCTACATATGGGATGGTGAGTGTGCCACCAAGTGGCAATAAGTGCTGCAACACAATCATGATTGTGTGTGTGTGTGTGTGTGTACCTTTATGTAGACACAATGTTGGCGATGAGCAGCAAGCAACAACTACAGCAATTTTGCTATAAATGTATATGTAGATTATATATGTATGTTGGAGTGCAGTCCAAATCTTATATATGTATGTGTTTGTATACATAATTGCTGGCAACATTCAACAACAACACTTGGCTCTGGCTAAAATAGCTGCAACAAGCGGCTAACAACAAAAGCAACAACAACAACAACAATCTGAGGGCAGCCAGCTCGCATCACATCGCATTTGATCAGCTCGAATTGAATTGAATTGGATTGGCTTTGAATTGAACTCGTTGCGACTGGGCGGCGGAACCGATCAGAGCAGTGACATGAAAACATGCAAATCTATACTAACAGACAAACATTTGTAAATATATTTAAAATACATAGATTTTGAGATATAATGCGAGAGAAATATATATATGTATGTGTATATTATATATATTGGATTGCAGCTGTGTCTGTATATGTTTGTATAAATGTTGCACCGTCTGGCAGTTAAATGAATTTTTGTCGTATTTGTTTCCAAATTTTTCTAATTACGCTGGGAATTCAGCGACACATCAGCACTTGGCTTGTAGTTGCAATAAAAACAACAACCTCAGGAAAGCATGTGCCACACATTTAAATAAGAAAAGGTGAAAATGTTGCTGATTTGTTGTGAAGCTATTTACTTGGCGTGTTTACTTGTTTGTTGTTATTGTATTTTTAAGCAATTTTAATTAAAAAAAAAATTAAAGTTTTATTTTAAGGCAGCTGCAGGCAATACAAAAGCACACACATACATATAAACATGTTGCTGCAACATGTTGCAAACCTTCTATAATATACAAATGCAAATGAGACAGCAGTAAATTCTAGGTGTGCGCATTGTTTTGCGATTTGATTATATTTTAGTTTTTATTTTAGTTAATTATATTTGCTGTTGTTTTTGTAATCATTCTACTCACAATATTGTTAGTATTTTGTTGATATTTCATTCGAAACACAATCATTTTATATGCATTGATGAGATTAATTAGCGTATTTGACTTGCCAATCAAGCACTTGTCATAGCCCCCCATAGACCTTTGGCATCTTTTGTGCGCCAACCCTTATTTTTTTCATTTTTTATTGTTTAAAAATTAAACAAAAAATTAACAAAAAGTTAAACAAAATTTTTGGACTTACAATTATTTCTGAATTCTTCATTCATTAATTCTGCCATTATTCACTTTCGAAAATTTGTTCGTTTTCATTTAATTACTCTAATTGTTGGCCGTCAATCTGTTTCGGTGTAATACCTATTTTTAGCCCTTATTTATTCTGATTTTTTGTTATATGCCAATCAGTTATTTCCGTAATATGTTCTTGATTCATTATTCATTGCAAATTCAATGTTCAATCTTTGCATTTATTTTTTCTTTCTCTTTCAGCTTTTTTGTTTGCATTTTCCACATTGAACTCGTCGAATAATGACTCAATGATGCGGAAAAATGTCATAGCTGTTGAAGGTGAGTCCATTTTATACAATTTTATTTGTTAAATATTTTTGTGAAAAGTTAAATTGTTATTGTAAATTGTTTGGCTTTTCCACAATTTAAAATATCAGCATTGTTATTAAGGGGCACACCTAGTGTAATGACCTAAAAAAGGTAATGTTTGGGAATTTTTATTAAAAAAAAAAATACTATATCAATTATTTCAAAATTTTAAGAATATATTTATACATGTTTCAAGAATATACAGTGTAATTTTTGAAAAAAAAAAAAAAAATATTTTTTAAGTTATAGTCGATCTCTAACGGCGCGAAAAAAAAGGTCCTTCACTGCTGCAGTGATTCCGACCTTCTCCGTGGATGAAATCTTAAAAAAAAATCTCGTTAAACTAGATAATATTGTCTGTACAATGACCTACGATAATAAAAATCAAAAATGGAACATATATCGCGGCGTTTTAAAAAAAAATTTTCGAATTTTACCCAAAATTTTGGTCGTTTTTGGCCTGCCAAAATTCGATTTTTTGATCAGATCAAATCGATAAGTCATTGTACGGAGAACTATATATAGAAAATGTAAAAAAAAATCGATAGTGATCGGATCATTTGTTTTTGAGTAATCACTGCAGCAAATTCGGAAAATGCTGTTTCGAGAAAAACGCGTTTAAATCTAAAATGATCGTTTTCACTGTTACCGAGCGGCTGCTCTTTAAATTGCTATAACTCAAAAACTATTTGAGATATCGATTTGAAATTTTAATATGTTATTTTTAAAATTTCACACTAGGTGTGCCTCTTAAATAAAGTATCAAAATTATGAATTTGAAAAGCAGCGACATAATAAAAAGCATTAAATTTACGCAAATGGTGGTGCTAGTTTCATATACATACATAGCTCTCCATATTAGATTACTCATCCCTTCAAAATTGTTTGTGTATATGACTAGGAACGATCGTCCTAAATATCCAACTCATTTTGTCTAGAGATCAATGAGGTATTGAAATTTTCATATCTTCGACTACTTTAGTGTATTTTCCTAGGAACTATTGTCCAAATTCTTAATAAGTAGAGAATATCGACTGAAGGAATGTGAGTTGAAATAATTCTAAACCTGTGCACCTTAAGGGGTTACATGGGTTTTGTCGCGTAAAAAATTGACTATCTTCAATATTTTTTTTATAAAAACACAAAAAGAAGTGTTTTAGGTAAGACCATAATCTCGTGCGAAGGAAAGACAAAAAAAGTGAAAATTGGAATTTTGGCAGACATTTTTCCAAAAAATAAAAATTTCGGTCAAATTTGCTTCACATTTTTTTTTAAATAGTTGTAATTGAAAAAAAAATAAATAAAATCCTTCGTTCAAGCACGAGTAAATTGTATTTCGAACATCGGTTCAAAATTTTATCAGGATCAGTTTAGTAGTTTTCGAGAAAATTTGACAACAGACTTTGAAAACACGGTTCCGAGAAAAACGTGTTTAAAATTTTGAGTAACAATAGTACTTGACTTGGAACGCACACCTTCCAAAGATTGTATCTCCGAAGCTATTTTTCGGATCGACTTGAAAATTTAGGACAATATTCTTGAGATGTTATAGAAATTAATAAGCTAAAAAACAAAAAAATGATTTTTTGAATCCACGAAACCCATGTAACCCCTTAATAGATTATATCCTTAAACGTACTGCTGCAATATCACATTAAAAATATATGTAACGTAAGCCGTCTCGGTTCGTAATGCCTTAGAGAACTATGAATCGAAAAACATCTAATTGATCTTGAGAGAATATAAGACAGGGTAACTGCGTTTATCGTTAGATTCTTCGCCGAATCCGAAAAATTGTTCTTCTATATTGTTACATTGTTCGACCAACATTCGAATGATTTAGTTCTTAAGAAATAAGTGATGAATGTATCCCAGACTATTTGCATGTTTCGGACAAATAAATTTAAATTTTGTTAAAAATTTGATTATGACTCGTCCTGGAAGAATTCATCTACGAGTTTAGTTCCCTTTTTAGCTCCAATATAATACATGTAACGATTTTCGTTATTTTAGTGGACCGAATATACGGTTCGAATTGTATATAATCTTAATAACATTATATAAATAAATTGCAAGAGTATATACTGTTGGGTTAGACCCGAACTTAGCCATTCCTTACTTATTATTATTAAAATAATCTCAATATCCTATAAATGGGATTGCAAATACGATATTTGGAAACAATTCAACTCTAGTGACACCTAAAAGTTGCAAGTGTACTGGTCTCTTGTCAATATTAATCCCGAATTTGGATCAAATCGTCCAAAAATATGGATAAAATATCTGTTGTGATGTTATCTATCGAGATTATCTCTATAACAGGCTCATAAATACAAATAATAACTCGCCCAAACTTGACTGAAAACAAAAAGGAGATATCTTTAAATTTTTAGAGATTTCTTCAGTTTCTTGTCTATACTATTTTCATTTCAATTTCATATATTCTGTACTATAGGATATAAAACATATTTTCATAGATCTCAGAATTCATAAATGTCCTTCAGTGGTGTTCAAATGCAAAGTATATCTATCATAAATTAGTATTGTTTTAGTAAAACCAGTTTCGAGTTAAAATCGTTAATTGTAAAAATTTTCATTACCATGGCATACTCTGAAATACACTATGATTGGATTCAATATCTTTGGATTTATATTTAATAATTTTAACACTTTCTTTTTATACCTTATACGCGATAAGATATCGTGTATCATTATTAATCAAAGTATTATAAATGATTGCCAATACAACTATAAAGCTTTAGTCTGAATCATAAGTAACGATTTTTAATATGCAATATATTATACATATATAATACCCAGAAATTTGATAAAAATATATCATATCTTATCTCAACACGTTCTGAAAGTATAAAAGGCAAAGAAACTTTCTTTAGCGCCAATAGTAACCACACTCCATCAATGGTCAGTGAGTTATTTAATTAGAATCGAAAATGAAAATAATTTCGTCAGTTTTTGTGCTCTTCGCTGTTATCACTGTCGTGCATTCGGCGAATTCAATATGGGGTACGCCAAATAGCACTGATAACGTTATTTACAAGAGCAATTTATTTTACCCCGCTATAAGGAATGTGGCGCAAACATTTTTCTTCAGAATACCAGAATCGGTGAGTTGTGAAAATTAATATATTTTTGTGCTAATTTCTCAGATTTGCATTTTCTTCTTTTAGTATAAAAGTAATAGTCGCGTCATAAGCTCTATTCAGCTGGAAGATCAATTTAAAAATAACACAGGTCCAACTAATTCCCTGCTGACTGGCGGTCCCAATTGGACTTATGCGACGGTGCGTATGGTAACCCAACGCAGCTATGGTCTTAATGTTACTGTAACTGTTTATGGTAGATACGTGATGTAATCAGTAAATAACAATAAAAAAAAACTGAAATTCAGAATAAAATTTTGAAAAATTTTGCTGTACTGTTAGAAGACGCCATAAGAAAGTGGTTTCATGATATGCTTTTTGAAGATTGTTTAAGAGCACTTTGATTGTCGTCTATATATCCAAATCAGTTTTGAATCATTTTTTAGAAGAAATACATTTTCTATATATATATATATATAAATATATATATATATATATCTCTTCATACACTCAAAAGATCTGCAAATTCTTGTGCTAAACTTTCCGGCATGTCTCATTGGAAACACCTAGTGATCATTGGCAATTTGTCATGCCTTTTGCCCAAAATTAAAATACACATAAAAAATATTTATGATGTTGCCACGCCAGTTCAGCGAAGACTACCACACATTGAGCAACAGCCGTGGCAGCGGAAATCGAAGCGTCTTGTAGAAAGCGCTACCAAATAACAGCATTGCACTCGCGCGTCACTGAATTATGGCTGCAAGAAATATTTTTTCGCATTGCAATCCAATAAATGCATTTGTATTCTGTGCACATGTGTTGTTGTAATCATGTATTTGTTGCATACATGGGCACTTTTTGCTATATATAGGTGTGTGTATGTGTGTGAGTGTGCTCTTTGGTATTCGCAGCTAATAAAGCAGAAAACTTGTAAATCATTGCTGCACGACACATTAGTGGAGGAATGTCGCACTTCTTTGTTGTTGTGGCCGGAGGTGTAGAAATTGGCAACATGTTGCATCAACAATATACATCGATATTCGCTTAAAGTTCAAATTATTATTAGTTTAATACGAGAGAATTTCTTCGAAGAAAATTGGAACTGCTGTAAATTGTATATGGTTCAGCAGAGAAGTAAAGGAATGGGCGTGGTTTTCATCTCAGCTTGTTCTTTTCTGAATTTGTCGGATTGTTTATTAAACCGGTTAGTTACTATATAAATATGAAGACTTGGAGTCTATTAGGTGCAATTCAGTAACATACTAACCCATTGCTGAACTATTAGAATTTATATTAGTTGTAATAATCGAATGTACAGATCAGTCTCTATGTAATTATTCTATTAAGTCATCACCACAGTTATTAATTTAACTAATATCGCTAAATAATAGCTAAAGAACTCTCTGAAATGTGCTAACTCTCGGTTTACGGTTTAATAGCGGCGCCCTTCCGCAACACTGCATTTCTAACAATCAAATCCTCCTTATAACACTACTCGAAATCAACCACTAGACCCTACTCAACTGCCAGTTCAAGTCATCCGATAGATCCGATCACCACAAAAGAAATGAACAGAACAACAAAATTTTCTCGTAGCAAGTAAAATATTCTTCAAAATACCTGGTCTTGGTATCACAAATCATTTTTAATTGGCTTGAGAGCATTTCGCTATAATTCCATCAAGTCTATCATGCAAACCAAAATATTTTAGAAATATCGAGTTATCTTTTTTTTATACTCTCGCAACAAAAGTTGCTAAAGAGAGTATTATAGTTTTGTTCACCTAACGGTTGTTTGTAAGTCCTAAAACTAAACGAGTTAGATATAGGGTTATATATACCAAAGTGATCAGGGTGACGAGTAAAGTTCAAATCCGGATGTCTGTCTGTCCGTCCGTCCGTCCGTCCGTCTGTCCGTCTGTCCGTCTGTCCGTCCGTGCAGGCTGTAACTTGAGTAAAAATTGAGATATCTTAATGAAACTTGGAACACGTGTTCCTTGGCACCATAAGAAGGTTAAGTTCGAAAATGGGCGGAATCGGACCACTGCCACGCCCACAAAATGGCGATAACCAAAAACACATAAAGAGCTATAACTAAGCCATAAATAAAGTTATGAAAATAAAATTTGGAACATAGGATCGCATTAGGGAAGGGCATATTTGAATGTAATTTTTTTGGAAAAGTGGGCGTGACCCCGCCCCCAAATAGGTTTTTTATATATATCTTGCAAACCAATATAGCTATATATACCAAACTTTCTGCAGTCATTTCTTTTCGCCGTTTCCTTATACAGTCCAAAAATGAAAGAAATCGGATAATAACCACGCCTACCTCCCATACAAAGGTTAGGTTGAAAATGACTAAAAGTGCGTTAACTCACTAACGAGAAACGTCAGAAACACACAATTTCACAGATATGATAGCAGAAGGAAGCTGCACTCAGATCTTTTTACAAAATGGGAAATGGGCGTGGCATCGCCCACTTATGGGTCAAAAACCATATCTCAGGAACTCCTTGACAGATTTCAATGAAATTCGGTATATAATATTTTATTGACACCCTGATGATATGTGTGGAAAATGGATGAAATCGGTTCACAACCACGACTACTTTCTTTATAACTCACTTTTGAATTCCATCTGAATCCTTCACTTTATAATATATACATTAGGAACCAATGATGATAGCGAAATAAAACTTTACACAAATACAGTATATGATCTGTGGCATCACTTGTGAAAAATTTGTCGAAAACGAACTATAACTTTTCAAGGCCCCAGATATCGAACATGTTGAACTCAGCGCCTAAGGTTAAATTTTAACCGAAAATATGGGTAAATCTCTCAACTAATTTAATGTAATTCAGAGGAAATTGTTTTCTTCCAATAGTGTGTCTCTGTTCCAAAAATTATTAAAATCGGGTCACAACATCTCTTAGCTCCCATATACCTAATTAAAGGTTTTTCAAAAATTCGTTGGGCTTTATTACGCATATATGTATTGGTTAATATGTGATATATCTTAGCAAAATTAAGTGAGCGTATAGTATTGGATATAGTGTACCTTGCTGGTGAAATTGAATGAAATCGGTTCAGGAATTACCTCAGCCCTCATACACTATATAGGACGATTTTCGTTATTCTATTAAACTTTATGCCGAATTTATGGGTAAATTTGTGCGTTATCTTAATAAAATTTCTTCAATAAATTGCGAGAGTATAAAATGTTCGGTTACACCCGAACTTAGCCTTTCCTTACTTGTTATGTTTAACTTTTTCATTGAGTTGATAGCCAGTTGAACTCTGGGTTGATTATTATGTTAGAAACGTTTATCTCGTCTTCGAATAGTGGTCCACGTTGCATTTCTGTTTGAAGTATATCGGAAATGTTTGTTAGTTATTATTGATTCCTGATCTTAGGCATTGTTATCAGACCTAAACTGATGTTGTTGTAAAGAATTCTGTGGTATGCAGTAATCTGAAAATTTCCATTTGACAAAAAAATATTTCATGTCAATTATTTTGATTATTTTCGAGAGAAAATCGTAGGTTTATTGCAGCTTTCGCGATTTATGGTAATTTCCTTTTTTTTTGGTTTAGGACATACTTTGGTTTTGGAGAAAATTCTTACGAAAGTGCGGTTATGGGAGCGCTTTTTCTCTTAAAAGAAACCAAATTTTTTTCGTAGCATAAATATAAATGTTTATTAGTGATCTTCGCTTATTAAAGCTTTCAACTGATGAAAGCTTTCACTTCATATATCTTTACATGGTGTGTTCAGAAAATTACGGGAATTGTGAAATTTAAAATTTGACGGGTGAGGAGTGTCCAATTGTCAAATTTTCTTTTCTATAGCAGCCGCTAAGGTTAGACGTATTTTTATGAGTTTGGCGATTTTCGTTTGAGGAGGGCTCACACTTCGATGCTTGTTCGTGAATACTTGGCCTAAAATGACGTTGCCCATATTTATCCATGTTCGCTGTGTGTCTTGTTCCTATTTTTAATAAAAAATAAGAAACTTAAAGATCCATCGTTTTACAAGCATAAGAGAAATCGCTATCCCAAAAATCCCGCATGGATACTGTTTCCACGATTCGATGATGTGCTGTCATATCGAATGGGGACTATTTTTGAGGCTAGAACATTAATGTAGACGAATGAATATATTGTTTTTTTTTTCAAAAAATGGGAATGACTGTTTCAGGAATCATTTTTCTCTTCTTCTTATCCTTTTAACGAAATGAAACAACATAGCGTCGAAACACAAGAAATTTTAGTTTTACCAGATCTTATTTCAAATCGCATTTATTTACTCCATTTTTTATGATTTTTTTGAGTTCGACATTTTTTCAAAGAACTCCCCAAAACAACAATTGAATACATATTGTACAATTTTCATTAATTTACTATTGTTTTTTGTTTCTTTTTTTTTGCTTTTGTTTTTAGTTTAGTGTTTTGTTCTTTCTTTTCACTTGTGTAAATTTCAATTTATTTTTTATAGTTTTGTTGGTTTTAATTGTTGTAAATTACGTTGTTGCTGTTGACATTCATGCTTCATTGATTTTGTTGGTTTTATTTGTAAGCGTTGTGCTTATTTTGTTTACAGTTTCTATTTTGTTTATAAAATAATTTGTTGCTTTTCTTTTTTTATTTTGTTGTTTTACGAGGATTTTTTGTATTGAATTTTTTTGTTTTAATTTTATAAATTTAATTTTTTACTGTTATTTTATTTGAATTCTTGTCAAGCATGTTTTCATTAATTGACGTGTAGTTTAAAGCTTAAATTACTAGAAAAAATAGTTTTTTTTTTGGAAACCTTTGTATCAATAACGGCATATCCTTGCGATTTCAGCGTGTGTTTCGTGTAGTAAATGTATACTTATACTTATACGAGTATTTACTGCATTCATATGTATATATTTCCGCATAAGTGTATTGGCATATACATACATATTGCATAATATGATATGATAATAATAATAATAATAAAATTTTACGAACAATTGAACAATATTTGATATAACAACAATAAACATTTGAACAGAAAAACAAATTTTGTAACATTTTAGAAATATTTTTTATGAAAAACTTATTTTTGTTTTTGTATGCATAAATGTAGAAGTATGTATGTATTGAAATACATTCGATAATATATATATGTAACTTAGTTTAAGCTTAGTAGACTTTCTTTCTTATTTGGTTCAATTACGACGAGCATTGCGTGGAAAATTAAATTTATATTTAAATTAACTTTAAATTGATTAATATATTAATATATATATAATTTTTAATATATTGTTAACAATAATTTTAAAAAAACTGCTTAGTCTACGCATGGCGCACCAGCCAGTAAGCAATCGTGCGCATGCGCTGAGACTAAAGCGCAGTTGTTAAAATATTTTTTTTTTTTACTTTTTTTCACATTCAATGAAAATGAGTGAAATTGATAAATAAAAACCAAAAAAGTATTTGTTTGTATTTATAATGCATGCATGTTACTTTTATTCATGTTCATGACTTTTGTGCTTGTTGGGTGTTGAGTCACTCGAGCCATTGACTTGGTATGCAATGTGTACATACTTAGTGGATTTGAAAGTAGTTGGATGAAAAGGTTTGAAAACATTAAACGGATTTAACAATAACTTTACAATATAAGGACAAAACAGTTAGTTTGTATTGTATATATATGTACTTTTTTTTATTAAACAACAAACTTAAATAATTTGACTTTGAACGATTGCTTTTCTTTTGTTGATTTAAATATTTTTTATGCTTTTAAATATTTTAACAAAAAATTTAACAAAAATTGCAAAATTATTTTTTCACTAAAAATATTAATATTTTGTTCACGAGTGTATGTATGTGTGTGTGTGTTGTTCCATTGTTGTTGGCATTTTTTGCTGATTTTCTAAAATACTACATATTCCTTAGGTAAAGATTTGCGGCCAAAAATAGATAGTATATAGCGCCTGCGTAGTAGTATTTACCGCTTACTCGCCGGTCATGACCTCCATGAATTCTAAAAAATAAAATTTATTAAGTTAAATATTTATTATTAAAAAAAAAGAAATTTCATAACGGTTTTGAGTTCACTCACCATCGAAATCCACCGTTCCTGAGCCATCAGAATCGATTTCCTCAATCATCATGTCCAAATCGTCATTGGTCAATTTATCATCCAATTCGCGTAGAATTTCGCGCAGCACACCGGTGGTGATGTAACCGTTACCCTCCTTATCGTACAAACGGAATGCCTCTTTCAGTTCGGCTTGCATCGCTTCGGCATCTTCCTCAACGAGGAAACGCGCCGCCAATGTGGTGAATTCTTCGAACTCAATTTGTCCCGAACCATCCTCATCGACTTCGGCGATAATCTCAGCCAACATAGCATCGTCCAATTGATGGCCCAACATACTTAAGATGGTGCCCACCATGGTGGTGTTGATGTAGCCATTCTTCTCAGCGTCGAATGCATTGAAGGCATTACGCAAGACTGTGGAAAGATTTGGAAATTTAGATTTATAAAATTTTTAGTCTAGAAAGTCTCCTTAAAGTCAAGGAATGAGTGGTGAAATGTTTAACCAGATTGTTTTGGAACGTGATAATGTAATTTTTGTGTTTTCGAATTCAGCTATCAATCCTACATAGGGATTATATGGTAGAGCTCTGAGGGTCTTCTATACTTTTTGAAATATAATCGGTCCCATCTCAGCTATGTTGATTTGCATCTGTCCAGGTAGAATTAGCTCTTTATCAGATGAACCCCACATTAAGTAAATCAATAGTAGTCTCTCGAAATTATTCAGTAACCAAAATCTGGACTTTATATAGTGGTGATTCCATTTTGGGATTCCACAGTGGCCCTTCTACGATTGATATTGACATGGAGAGGACTTTTGTATAACTTGATGTTATGAAAGGGTCCAATTTTGGAAGAGTATTGTCTAATGATGTCTTCAGACATCAGCCGCACAATGACGCAACCTTATTTATGAACCCAAGCGAGCCTCGAGAGTGTGAGACTAAATGCCGTCTCTCAGTAACTTTGTCTCAATAATTTTTGTAGCGAGAACTGTAAGTGTAGTGCTATGACATAAATATGAAAGTCAATTTTTGCTGGCTTTGCAAGCCAGACACGCAATGTCTAAACAAATAGTCCACCAAATGTCATTGCGACTAGTTAAACCTATTAAAATTCAAACAACTTCTTGACAATCGCTTCAAATAATGTTTACATGCAAATGAGAAATATTTGTTTTTCTTCCATGCAAACTCAGCATGGAGCCACCAATCAACATAACACAAACATAGCCTTTCCAATATGCTTTTATGAAAGAGCACTTTCGGTTGAGCTTTCATCATAAAATTTTTCTAATCATGTGCGTAGGCGTTTACTGACACATTTTGTGGCATGTGGCAAGCGTCATGCGGTGCCTGCGACTGTTTACTGCCAACCCACCCGTTGGTGCTTAGGCGGAAATGTTGGGTTTGGGCAACAATCGCGTGTGTTGGCAGTTTTGTCAGTCACTTTGAGATTATGCGCTACTTGTTTGCCATTATCGCGGCGCAACTGCGCTCCAATACAATAAAATAGCGTTTGACAAACAAAACAGTCGGCGCAATGTGGTGTGTGGGTACTTGAGAGTATGCTGTAGATTTTGCAGTATTATTTTGAACAGGTGTTGATGGTTGGAAATGCTTAAAGCTGTGGTTTAACTTTATGGCTGAGACGCTTGTGTGGCTTGTAAAGTGAAATGTCTTTGTAGTTTTTTCAGCTTTAATACTTACGTTCGATTTGGTCTTTGGAGAGTTCATCCTGCAATGAAGTAGAATAATAAAATTTATTAGTTTTGTGGCGACTAAAGTCGAATAAAATATTTATTTATCGGTGAAGTATAAATTTAAATTAGTAAATAAATAGTTTTGGATTCGATTATGAAAATCAACAATTGTTCCAGAATAATTTGCAATTCATTTTTAGAACGTCGACTGAAGATTTCATTAAAGCTATATAAACCAAACTTTCTGCAGTCGGTTCCCTTACGTATCCCAGCATACACCATGAAAATAGTTGAAATCGGATATCTAATAACCACGCCCACCTCCCATATAAAGGTTGGGTTGAAAAGTACTAAGTGTTTTTGCGTTAACTCACTAACGAAAAACGTCAGAAACACTAAATTTTTCCGAACAAAAACCAGAAAGAAGCTGCACTCAGATTTTGTTACAAAATGGAATATGGGCGTGGCATCGCCCACTTATGAGTCAAAAACCATATCTCAGGAACTACTCGACGGATTTCAATGAAATTCGGTATATAATATTTTCTTGACACCATGATGACACGTGTGGAAAATGGGCGAAATCGGTTCACAACCACGACAACTTCTCATATAACTCATTTTTGAATTCTTCTGATTTCTTCACTTTATAATATATACATAAGGAACCAATGAAGATAGCGAAATAAAACTTTACACAAATATTGTATATGGTATCATTTGTGAAAAAAAAATTGTCGAAATCGGATTATAACTTTTCAATGCCCCGGATATCGAATATGAAGCACTCAGTGCCTTATGGTAATTTTTCACCGAAAATATCGGTAAATCTCTCAGATATCTTAATTTAATTCAGGGTTCGGTTGCTCCCAAACTTAGCCTTTCCTAACTTGTTTTATTTCTAACGGTGTTTGTAGTGAGAAAACTGTTTTATGGCAAAATTATTTTCTACGATTTAATGTTGGTCATCACTGAAAATCTATCACAGACTGGAGATCACTACAACCTTACGGTAACATAAGTACATCGCTCAAAACAGGCTTCATGATTTACTTCGACGAGTGGATGGTTCTTTTTTATAAGCTTTGGTGGTTATATATACAATATCAGATAATATTTCTTCATTCTATTCCAGTTTAATATTAAATAGATAGGACGATAGGTCTTTGCTATATAGCTGAGGCTATTTTTCACCATTAGTAGTATTTTTGACCATTCTAGTTTTGCTAGTTTAAATCGACTAGAATTTTAAGATTATTTAAAAAATAATCTATCTATATTCGACCCCTATTGCCTATGTTGTTTCATACATTATATATAGCGTCTGAAAACGAACGTACATATATGTAAATCCTCTTCAATTCTATCTGCTATAGGAAGTAATGAGCGTACCCATTATGCATCAAAAATATAAAAATATCCGTGAGGTGGCGCTATTGTTAAAATAGATTGTGAAATGAACCTTGGATTCCTTTTTATTCCGTTCGTTCTTTGCATGTAGACAAAACTGTCATACGAAAATGATTTGAAAAATAGTCGGAAGCATAACAGCAAGGTTCATTTGCTGACGTGACCGATAAGACCGATCTTCACTTTTGGACTTTTCATTTTCAAGATAGGTAATTGCGATCAGGCCACAGTTACTATAGAAAGAAAAAACACACCCAAAATATTTCACTAATATGTTTTCATAATTCATTTTAAAACCGTTTATGAGCTGTTGCAAGCTGGGAAATTCTTATATTGTAATTATTTTATTTAAAAATATATAACTCATTGGTTCGTTACTGCTTATATTATGGTTGTGCGAAACTTATAATTCATAAAATTAAAGAAAAAAATATTTTATAATTTCCTTTCTTGAAAATTGTCTTGTGTGTGAAAATCACATAATTTTTCACACAAAATTCCACACTAAAATAAATTCATGAAATTTTATGAATGCTCAAGTCGTAAAGTTTAATTATTATTACCGACGACTAATTTGAAAAATGACCAATTGGCTATAAAAGAAATTTAATGGTTTGCTTAAGTAGTTTTTCATTTCAAAAAATTTCAGCACAAATATAATTTATGAAAAGAAAAATAAATTTTTGTAAATTTTATATAAAAAAAAAATTATAAGTTCGCTTATATTTTCGATTTTTATTTTTCATTGTGTGTAAATGCTGTTTCAAAATATTTCGCTTTATCCTGCTAAGGATACACACCATCTTGTTGGCTGCTCAAACTAGAAAAATCGAAAACAAACGAGAGATAAATTCACGAATAAGGATCACACGAGGCGACACAAGGCGTGGGAACACAACACGGCACGACACGACCAGAAGACACACAACAACGACTATGACGGTGACAACACGCTAAGGACAATGCGATAAATTGTGATTGCAAACTTGCAAAGTGCTGTGGCGCGGAGCGTGTTTGCGTTGGATGCGCGTACGTTTGGCAATGCGAATGCTCGGAACGTTGGGCGTTTGTGGTTGGGTGTTATTTGTGGCGCTTTCTTTGGAACTACAGCTAAACGCTAGCGCTAATGCGCTAAAAGCTATGCAAATTGCTGTTGCAACAGCAGAAGAGTTGTTGTTGTTGCATATATATATATTTTTTTGTAATTAATATATAGCTGCTTTATAGTGCAGTTAGTGGTGTTGGTGTTGATGGTAGTTGTTGCTGCCGCCAACGCGCTTACACCTGTACGCCGAAAATATACACCGCCTCCGGCCGTTACATTTGCAGTTGCAATACATAATAACGTTAATAATTTGCGACTAATGACCGCCGCTTGGCCACAGCCGCCCAATGCCCAGCCACAACCTCGCCGCCCGCCCTGCGGCAGGCTAAAAGCTGGCGGTGTGTGGAGCTGGGCGGCTGTGCGCGAAAATTGTGTGAGGACGACACCACGACCACAACGACGACGACAATGATCACGACTGAGCAGGCCAAACGGCGGTTAACGGCACATTAGCAGTTGCACATTAGGGCAAGTGCGGCTGCAATGGCCGTTGTCAATGCACTTGCAGAGGGCGCATATACACATAAGTGGAGGTGTAGAGGAGTTTGCGGTGAGAAAAGACTAAATTTGCATGTTGAATTGTATACCAGACAGCGCTGCCACATATGAGTGACACTCAGAATTTCTTTTGCTGCCAAATAATGAAAATTTATACCCAGCGCAAGAAGGCATCAGGAGGTTTTCTGCTATGAAGAAACATTTTATATCAGAAATTGTTAAAAAAATTAATATTTTTAATGAAGTATTGTTTTTGATATAGTAGTTGTTGATGAAGACGGTTTTTCGTAAAAAAGTGCTAACTCAATATTATATTTTGTTGAATTTTTTTTTAAAGAAAAGCACACAAGGTGACTTTATTGTCGAAGAAAACACGAGGATTTCAAAAGCTATTAGTGTGAGTTCTTGATTTGGTTGAGAGGTTTGATTTTAGACTACGATTCGAACCCCAAAGGAGGTTTAGTCAATTTTTTTTTGCTTTCTAAATATGTATTTAATGTCACATAGCCTTTCTTAAAAATTTATTAACTATTTGGTGCTACTCTTCAACATAAAAAACTCCTCAATTATTCATATAACAAAAAGACTTTCTATCAAAATTGAAATATAAGCACATCCCAAGCTTCTGAAAATGAAACAGACATCAATTATATTTCATACAAAATCAATAAAATATGCCTAGAATACACCAAAAACAATTTTTTTCAACACCAAGCAAACTGCCGATTGAATTTTCACCCATTCAACGCAACATTCGCGCCTTGAAAATCGCCTCAAATCGCATTTATTTGCTCTATGTAAATGTCAAAGCGAATTATACACATGTAGATTTCTTCTTTCCCTCCAAAGCGCGACGCAGAGCAGGCGCTTCATTCGCCCTAGCAACGCACGCCTAATATGTAATAGCAATATTTACATAGATTTTTTTTTTGTTCGCATCAGTGAGTTGACGCGACATGCCACATGCGCCAGCACCAGTGCCACATACAAATATACAAGCAGACTTGGGTGCAAATTAAAAATACATAAATGCTTGCACCCACTTGAGGCCCGCAAAGACTACGCTGTCGAATGCATCAGGATGACGAATGTGTTTGCAACATGCCTCTGCTAGCTACCTTAATGTGCGACCAATGCATTGTGCAACGACTGCATGAGTGTATATATGTATATGTATTAAGAGCAAATATAGCTTTAGTGGCTGGCATTCTATTTCGAAAATATTTGCAACAACATAATTTTGCTGCAAACCTGTGTACCCTGTGTACAATGTTCTCTTAAATTTCTAAGTGCATTGTAAGTATAAATATAAATATAAATATATATCTATATATGCAAGTATATGTATGCATGTGTGTTGCCTTTAAGGCACGCCGCATTGCATTTTTGCAGCACATTAGCAATGTTGCATGCATTTTGTGGACAATGGGCGATGTCTTTAGCCTATTGAAAATTGCATAGAAAATATATTTTAAATTAATTTCAATTTTTTTCAAAGTGTTTATTTTTAAAATTCGCGCATATACAATTTATGATATTTATAAATTTGCAGCAAAATTTATAGTTGTTTCTTGTTTTTTGCTGTGGTTTGCTGACAGAAGAGCATTTGAATACTTTCACCTGAGAAAATGCAAACCTATACACAAATTAACATATTTACATATATATACATATACATAGATTAACAAATATATATTATCCATTTAAATATGAATGAATGTACTTTGTAGCTGCTCTTAATGAATTCGCAATTGAGGTGTTTGTTGGTTGTCTGTGGCCTATGTTATATTGTTTTAACATGCATACATCTGTCTACATAAATGTAACCTCTTCGAAATCTTGTTCACACATATTTGTTGTCCGTCGCACAAAATTGCATTTTGACTTGAATTATTGCTGCTTTCTGCTGAAAACACTTATAAAGTGTCTAAATGTACCCTTCGTCGTTTGCCCTCGAACCTGGGTAAATGCTTCATTTATATTATAAAACCACATAACATCCTCTATATATTATATATTATAACGAATATGTCTACTAAAGTGTTTTATTCATAAATTTGTGAGCATGTATTTTGGCGCTGTGAAGACGGAAATATTGTAATATTTAGTTGTTTTCGTTAATAAAGTTCTCAAATCGGAATCAACAGGTTTTTTCGTTGGCAAGCAAAGAGGATATAAAGAAGAAGAAAATAGTAACAAAAACGTATATTTTTAAGGAAAAAGTGAATACTTGCGAGTTATAAAATTTTCTTCCAAGAACGACCTGTTAAGCAGTCAAGAATATTTTAGTTTTTTTTTTTAAGAATGGCTTGACATTCAATTTCACTTGAATTGTTAACCATCTAAAGCATTACTATTTATTATTATTGTCTTCAAAAAATATTCATTTTGAGTTAATAAATTTTTTTTTTCGTAGGAAAAAAAATCTATCAAAATTAAAGTTAACAAGTAAAGAAGGGTTAAGTTCAGGTGTAACCGAACATTTTATACTCTCGCAATTTATATATTTAACTTTATTTATATTATATAATACACAATTTGACCCACATATTCGACATATATATTGTATAAAGTCCATTGAAAGTTGGAAACCATAATATTAGGTTAGAAGCACCGAGGTCCTCGTGTTCGATATATAGGGCCTTATAAACGTATGGTCCGATTTCGGCGATTTTTAGAATGGGGCTGCCACACTATTAACATAGTATTTGTGCAAAGTTCTGCATCGATATCTTCACTAGTGCTTACTTTATACATTTTAAAGTTAACGATTCAGATCGTCTTCAAAGGTCTGGTATATAGGAAGTAGGCGTGGTTGTGAAGCGATTTGGCCTATTTTCACAACATATCATTGGGATGTAAGGAAACTATTACTAACCAAGTTCCATTGAAATCGGCCGAGTAGTTCCTGAGATATGGTTTTTGACCCACGCCCATTTTGCATATTATAAAAAAACTGAGTGCAGCTTCCATCTGCCATTTCTTATGTAAAATTTAGTGTTTCTGACGTTTTTCGTTAGTGAGTTAACCCACTTTTAGTAATTTTCAACCTAACCTTTGTATGGGAGGTGGGCGTGGTTATGATCCGATTTCTTTCATTTTTGGACTGTATTAGGAAGTGGCCAAAAAAAAACTACTGCAGAAAGTTTGGTTTATAAAGCTCTGGTTTGCGAGATATGTACAAAAAACTTTGTAGGGGGCGGGGCCACGCCCACTTCCCCAAAAAAATTACATCCAAATATGCCCCTTCATAGTGTGATTCTTCATACCAAATTTTATTTCCATAGCTTTATTTATGGCTTAGTTATGGCACTTTATGTGTTTTCGGTTTTCGCCATTTATGTGGGCGTGGCAGTGGTCCGATTTTGCTCATTTTCGAAAGCAACCTTCCTATTGGGCCAAGAAATAAGTGTGCCAAGTTTCAACAAGATATCTTAATTTTTACTCAAGTTACAGCTTGCACAGACGGACGGACGGACAGACAGACATTCGGATTTCGACTCATCTCGTCACCCTGATCATATTGATATATATAACCCTATATCTAACTCGTTTAGTTTTATGACTTACAAACAACCGTTATGTGAACAAAACTATAATACTCTCTTAGCAATTTTTGTTGCGAGAGTATAAAAATGCTATTGCGCCTTTTATACATTGATAAAAATATACTTTATCCTTTCTAAAAATAATCCAGATTTGTTTCTAGGTTTCCGACAACAATATCTATGTAACATGCCAGTTTTTAAGCACGATTTGTTTTATATTTCCATCACATTGTACACTAATGAGTAACGAAGTCAGGATTTTAGTTATGAATCACAGATTAACCTAAATGAAAAGTGAAACGGTGCTGCTAAGGATCTCCCTTAGGTAGGTGACGAATAAATATGAACCTGAAGCTTATCCGTAGATGCACTTGTGTATTGATTTTTACGGTATAAAACGTTGTACAGTGAAACCACTGATGTAGATGAATGTTGATCAGAACCGTTGACACGATTTGAGTTATATTTAATATTCTTCTTAATTTTTGACATCATAATATTCATACAGTTCTTTTTTCTATCATATGTGTTAGGGACGCACAACATGAGCCTACCGTCGGAAAATTTCAATATAATATTTGACATATATTGTTTTGAAATACACTTATGGACAAAATAATATGTGCGTGATTAGTTGTTCCGGGGTTTTGCCAAATTTTAATGTAACTGTTACCGTTTTTTAATACTTTTATATTTTTATGATGAAGGTTAAATAGTGGAGTAGTTTTATAAACCATTTACATTATTCATTTGTTAATTTTGCATTATTAAAAATAAATCCCTGATCGTCCAAGAAAAACATACATAATCGATGATCGCCGCATACTTCTCATAACAAGAAAGGGCCCTTTTGTGACATGACAAGTTGGACTAAAAATTAGTTCGCGGACAATTTGGCATCCATTAGGGAATACAAGGACTCAAAGTACAAAAATATTCTTACACGGAAGGTCAATATACAGAAGAGGAAAGTTTTGTCGCTGAACACTATAATTGAGGCGGACGGATAATTGAGGTGGACTCCAGAGTTAAAGTTAAGATTAATAATTATGAGAATGATTGTAAAAGGACTGTTTGCCGGTCAAAAGACAAAAATTTGATTGTAGAAGTACCACAAAGAAAATTAAGCATGGGCGGATACATAATGGTGTGGGGATGTTTCACCTGTCAAAGTGTTGGCTCGTTATTTTGGATAAAGGCCATAATGATCGCCATTGAGTACAGGGATATTTTGCATAATGTTAGGCTGTCATGTTCTGAAAATTACATGCCCCTAAGATGGTGTTATCAACAAATTAACAACCTGAAACATGAATCATTGCTGATATCTGAGTGGTTTATGGTTGCAAATGTGACCTATATGTAATGGCCTATTCAATTCCTTTGATCTGAACTTTATTGTGAACTTGTAGAATGGCCTTCAGAGAAGATTGATAGAAATTCCATTTGTAAATTAGAAGTAAAAGTGTCTGAAAGCAAAGAGATTAGCCCATTGAAAACCTACCAAAAATTAATACGATGCATGCCGAATAGAATCGGAAAACTGGTGAAAAAGCATGGAAGATATACTGGTTATTATAAACCCATAGACCAAACTTCAATTTTTATACTTTCGCAACAAATGTTGCTAAAGAGAGTATTATAGTTTTGTTCACATAACGGTTGTTTGTAACACCCAAAACTAAACGAGTTAGATATAGGGTTATATATACCAAAGTGATCAGGGTGAAGAGTGGAGTTCAAATCCGAATGTCTGTCTGTCCGTCCGTCCGTCCGTCCGTCTGTGCAAGCTGTAACTTGAGTAAAAGTTAAGATATCTTGATGAAACTTGGCACACTTATTTCTTGGCACCATAGGAAGGTTGCTTTCGAAAATGAGCAAAATCGGACCACTGCCACGCCCACAAAATGGCGAAAACCGAAAACACATAAAGTGCCATAACTAAGCCATAAATAAAGCTATGGAAATGAAATTTGGTGCGAAGGATCGCACTATGAAGGGGCACATGTGGATGTAATTTTTTTTGGTAAGTGGGCGTGGCCCCGCCCCCAAATCGGTTATTTGTATATATCTCGCAAACCAATAGAGCTATATAAACCAAACTTTCTGCAGTCGTTTTTTTTTAGCCATTTCCATATATAGTTCAAAAATGACAGAAATCGGATAATAACCACGCCCACCTCCCATACAAAGGTTAGGTTGTAAATTATTAAAAGTGGGTTAACTCACTAACGAAAAACGTCAGAAACACTAAATGTCACATAAGAAATGGCAGATGAAAGCTGCACTCAGATTTTTTTACAAAATGGGAAATGGGCGTGGCGTCGCCCACTTATGGGTCAAAAACCATATCTCAGGATCTATTCGACCGATTTCAATGAAACTTGGTTTGTAATAGTTTCCTTACATCCCAATGATATGTTGTGAAAATAGGCCAAATCGCTTCACAACCACGCCTACTTCCTATATACCAGAACTTTGAAGACTATTTTAAACCTATTCTTTTGACCAATGATATTTCTTCTTATGAAGTTTTCAAATTCAAAATGAAACATTTTTGATATATTTCGGTTGAATTACGTAAAACATTAATATAACTAAAACGAAATTCTTTTAAATACAATCACTTTAAGGTTATTAAGTAAAAACTATACACACCTATTATTTTGTCCATAAGTGTATATAACCGGTCAATGATATTGTTTAGAGTCTATCTTTTTTGTTTGGAAAGTGTCGAGGAAATTATGATCGAATTTTGTAGATTTTTTTGATCGATTATTTAACGTCAATTTGCTAGAAAAGCTTTAACTCTCGCACTATTAAATAAATCCTTTTGAGTTTTGTGAAGAATAATAGATATTCTGAGGTAATTGATGAGGGTGAACTTTTATTTTGTATCCTCCAATAATAAACAGAAAGCAGTTCTGTATGTTGTATCATCACGAATCGCGAATCACGAGTGCTGGGTTGGGCTTGCCTACAATTTCATTCTTCGAGCTCCACAAATGCAATTAGAATGCGATCAAGTAACTGGTAAAGCGGAAACGCAAATTATAATGTAAGTTTATCAGATACAAATCCAGATAGCCCCAAGTTCTACGTTTAAGGACTTAAGTAAACCCGAAAACCAAATTACGTTGCGACCAAAGCGGCCGGACTATGTTATAACTGACGGAACTAATTCATGAGTTTTAGGCAAATTTACTACTCATATAGGAGCATAATATATTGCTACTTTAAACGGAATGCTTGCATCTTTACTAAAAAGAATATGATTGAGGTTAATTTCGTTGACAAAAGAATAAAAAAAAAATTCAGTTATGTCTAAATGACGTACATACTTAAATATTATCTCCATATCATGTATCATATTCCATCAACCTAAAAGTCTAAAATAATTATCTTTCTACCCAAAAAATGTAATTAGAAATTCGGGTTCACAATAAGATCGATACTAAATGATTACTATGCCGTTACTAATTTAAATAAAAAGGTCATCTCTTAATTTCCGAAAATACTATAAAAATTGCATATACATATGTATATTTATCATTACCATTGTTGAGTTGCCCATTGTGTTGGTGGTTTTGTTTTTCTTCTTCTTCTACTGTAAATGAATTGAAGCGTTACACTTAAAATGCACTTGTCTGCTCACTAATTAGCGATCAAATGCAATGAATACACACACGCGCACGTACACTGGAAACCGCTCTGAACGCGTAAATGCAAGAAATGAAATGCGAAAACGTCTTCAATTATACTAACACAAATTGCTATTTATTTAGTATAAATTGCGATAGATCTTCTAAAGCGACGTCAGTTGAATTCTGCACTTAAGTTTTCGCTTCGCGACAGGAGTAATGGCGCGTGTGATGGACGCTCGGTGTTTGGCGTGAATGAATTTGAATTCTTCCCGTTTTGACTCAGTGACAAAACTGAACTGGACGGATACGATGGAGGCATTGAGACAATTGTCCACGTCAAAAGCAACGTTAGGCACACACACATACACAACAACTTATATGATTGCATGTATAGCTATGTTCAACAACCAACAACAACAACAATTTCACCCACAAATTCATACTTAGACTGGCAGTCACTAGCCATTTCCCCTTTCCTCTCCAACCATTTGGCTATGTTTTTGTTTGTATGTGTTCATATTATCTGCCAGGCTGCCTGCTGGCCTGCTGGCTGGTAGCCGATGGCACATGCCTGCCGCTGATCGGATTGCCCCGTCTGACAGTTGAAATGTTTTCTTTTGGAAATCTACTATAAATCTCATTAAAATATCGTTCATCTTGGCTAAGCTCCGACAATAACAACAGTAACAACACTAATAATTTGGCCGTATAAATATTTTGAAAAATAAAAAATAAAAATAATAACTCGCGCGTTTACAACAGCAATAAAAATATTTAGCGGAAGCAAGAGGCCTCAAACAAAAAAAAACAACAACAACAACAAATTAGTATATATGTACAAAAAATATGGAATATTCACATATATATTGGTATAAGTTATTTACTTATGTATGTGAATACGGGGAAAAAAGTAAAACTGAAAGTATATTAATGTGTGCTATTCTTTGTATATGCGAAAATATAATTATAAATGTTAATACTCAAATACTATTTTTTTTTTAAGTTGCCCTATTACTAAACAGTTTGTCGATTGCTGAGATATACTTCATAGAATGACCACAAAGAATGTCTAAAACATTTATGTATTATTCTTTATAGTTTATTTAAGTAGGTCGTTAAGTAGGAAAATTCGTGAAGGAAAATTTTGAGAGCGATAAAACGGTTTTATAATTTAAACAAGTAAGAAAAGGCTAAGTTCAGGTGCAACCGAACATTTTATACTCTCGTAATTCATTTAAATAGTTTTATTAAGATATCACACAGTATGACTTTTATATTCGGCATAAAGTCCATTAGAATAACGAAAATCATCATACAAGGTTTATGAATGCTGAGGTAATTACTGAACCGATTTCACTCATTTTCACCACCAATATACATTGTATCCAATATTATATGCTCACTTAATTTGGCTAAGATATTTCACATATTAACCGTTTTTAAGCCATCGTATTTTTCAAAAACCTATAATTAGGTATATGGGAGCTAGGGGAAGTTATAACCCGTTTTAATAATTTTTGGAACAAAGACATACTTTTAGAAGAAAAAAGTCCTCTGAATTACATTAAAATATCTGAGAGATTTACCGATATTTTCGGTAAAAAATACCTTAGCCAATGAGTTCTTCATGTTCAATATCCGGGGCCTTAAAAAATTATAGTTCAATTTCGGTAATTTTTCACAAGTAGTGCATATACAGTATTTGTGCAAAGTTTTTTCCGCTATCTTCATAGGTTCCTTACGTACCTAGATATTATATTATAAAGTGAAAGAATGAGATTGAATTAAAAATTAAGTTATAAGGGTAGTCGCTTGTGAAGCGATTTTGCCCATTTTTGATATGTGTTATCAGGGTGTCAAGAAAATATTATACACCGAAATTCATTGAAATTGGTCGCGAGGCCACGCCTATTTTCCATTTTGTAAAAAAATCTGAGTGCAACTTCTTTTTGCGTAAAATTTAGTGTTTCTGATGTTTTACGTTAGTAAGTTAGTGCACTTTTAGTAATTTTCAACCTAACCTTTGTATGGGAGGTGGGCGTCGTTATTATCCGATTTTAACATTTTTTTATGGTGTGTGGTCGGCTACGTAAGGGAATCGACTGCATAAAGTTTGGTTTATATAGCTTTATTGGTTTGCGAGATATATACAAAAAACCTAATTGTGGGTGGGCCGACGCCCACTTCCCCAAGGAAAAATTGCACCCAAATATGCCCCTCCCTAATGTGATCCTCTGACAATGGATCGGACAGACAGACATCCGGATTTCTAATCCACTAGTCATCCTGATCATTTATATATAACCCCATATCTAACTCATTTATTTCTGAGTGATACAATTAACCGTTATATGAACAAAACTATTATACTCTCTTTAGCAACTTTGTTGCGAGAGTATAAAAAAAAATATTTTCTTTAATATAAGAAGATAAGCACTGCCGAGCTTTTCCCTACCTGAGCTTGTTCAGCAGAACGTTTAGGTTCTGTTATGACTTTTTCGAGACATCATTATAGCCATTTTACGATTACTTCTCTACGCTACTATGATGCTGGTGCAACAACACTTATAATCTGGTCTACAAAGTTATCACTTTGGGCATAAACTTCACTGTCACTTGTCATGGTCATCAGACAATTTAGAAAACTTTCAATGGTACCTAATAATCTATGGGTTAGAATATTTCAATAATATTTCTAACATTTTCAACGTGCAGACCAATTACAAGCCTCTTCACGATGTGATTTGAAGATATTATTATTATATTTTATCTTTTTTTATTGCTTCGTATAAACTCACAATAAATATATTTGTCTCATTTTAAGTAGTTTCCTGCACTCAGTCCAGTTCTATAAAAAAATTAAATTACTATTCTGGGAAGTATGTTCACTTTATTCTATTTTCTCACAAAGCATTTAAACTCTTCCTAAATGAAATTCCAATCATAATTGAAACGATGTGAGATCAATTTCGTACACTCTACTAAAAGGGATTCGATGTACAAGGTTATTTCGTACGAAGAACTTCAAAGATTTTAGCAAATAAAGCTTTTTCAGCTTACGAGCTAAAGAGCTTAAATGGCTTTTTCGAGAGACTGAAGAAGTATACTATTAGTATTTTCCGATGCTTCCTCGGATAAATCTTAAAGCATATAATATTTAATCTTAAACTTAATCTCTCATAGTCTCCTATATCTCCTCCAATGGTGTTCAAGCTGTTGTAAAATCTACTTGAGAAAATAATTTGATTATAATATCTTTTAGCCTAACAACGACAGAAGTTCTATTATATAATGCTATTCAGTTAGCAAGAGATTGGAAAAATTCAAAAATCTAAAGAGGCAAATACGCATATTTAATTTAATATTTTAAATATGAGCAAAATGAAACAATAATTCTAAAAGTTCCGCATGACAATTTATATCCCTTTAATCTTAACTGTCACACAAATAGGATTATTATTGATTTAAGTGGTTCTTATGTGCTTTATCATGCCGATGATGTATGACTACATTTAAACTGCTCCATTAGCTGTGGGAAAATATGCGTTTAAGCATTTTCAATGTAGCCATTTGACAGACGCTTTATTTATTGCATATTTCCGTCATTTGAAAGATGAAAACATTTAAATACACATTAACACCCACACAAACGAAGATTTTTATGCTTGATTTAGTGCCGGCAGGCAATGCGAAGAATTGTAGAAGCTAACTTAAAATGAAAAGTAGCTAAATAAATGGTGGGAGGTACAGATAGGAACTCTATTGTCAGGTAATTTCAATCAGTTTTTAAATGAGTAATCTGCGGTAGAGATAAGAGTCTACAGGACTATATATTAGTGACATAACCTAATTTTGTCACAAAAAAGTTATTTTTTTAAACTTGAGAGCTTTACCATATCCAGTTCTTACAATAATTTCGGGGTCATTGCAGCTCAGTCAACCAAATTTAGAAGAAACAGCAAGAAAAAAGTAATTATACTAGTTGAAAAAAAAAATATAAATCTTCTCTCTTTATCTTCTTCTTTATAGTTTCAGTTTTATTTTCACTCGAGGCATTGCCAAGAACGCGTTAAGCAAAAAAGACAAAAAAAAAACATTTTTCTAAAACAATGTGAAGGTATTTTGAAAAAGACTACAAACTCTGAACAACAGCTAGAAAACAAGAAACAACTGTCAGGCACACAGACTAGTATATACATATTTAACATAAAAGCCACTAGATTGCCATAGCATGGCGGAGATAAGACCACAATGCAAATTAGAGGGCTGTTGCTGCCAAAAGTGCAATGTACACAGCACAAGCAGGTTAATACAACAAACATATGTGTGTGTTGTTGTTGTATGCTAAAATTAGACAGACCAACGAACTGAAACAATTGAATGCGTTGGCATTTATATAAACGTTTGTGTGTGTAGATAGGCTTCTGCCATATTATTGACTCGGTATTAATGCATTTCTGGGTATCTGGGTTACTAGGCGCCTCTGCTTCTTCCTCTGCCAACGGTCAAGTGCAATTTTAATTTTGAATTTTGAAAATTTGAAAATTTGAAATTTTCTTGCATAAAACAAAACAATGGTTAACCTTTACGATATTTTGAAAATATGTATCTCATGCGGTTTTGGTGGTGGGTCTCTTTTAATTAGTGGGTCTGCCGTGGAATTTTTTTTTTTCATATTATTATATAGTCGAAAAATTGTATGTGTATTTGCTTTTACTGCCTAAATTCTGAAGCGAAAGCTACTAGAAATTTTTATAGGCAATCGACTATATTTGCAAAAAACCCAAAAAATAATACACGTATATTATATGGATATATAATGAAAGAGTATTCTGCACTTTGGTAAATTCGTCAAGTGCCGACATTGAAATCAAACTTAAAATATTTCAGCAATTTTCGTAAATATTAATTTATGTCAGTGAAATGTGCACATGCCTAGACACAGGCGAAAATCGTCATGTCTAGAGATGTAGTGTCAGGTGTTCTGTGTATGAGGTTAGTAACCCAGTAGTGAAGCCCCTTACTTTTTTATTTTATATTTTGAGTTTTTGAAAAGTAACATCAAATTCGTATCAGCGACCCCGAGAACCGCAGAGTAACGAGTTTCAAGCGTTTCCGATTAAGTTTCTAAAACACTAGCCACCATATTGGTTTTCTGGGGTTATCTCAAAACCCTGATCTGATGTGGAAACTCGGATTCGGATTAGAGACCCCAAAAACATACGGCACACATAGTAAGAGGCACAGGGCATGACAAAATTTTTTTCTGTGTGCCAGTGTAATTGTTCTAGACGAAGTGATTCTTGACTCCATCTAATCCTTTCGGAGTGAAAGCTCCGCGAGTCATAAAATGTTTCTGAAATTACTAAGAATATAATTGTTTAGGTCCTATCTTCTCTTCTAAGATGACCCACATCCAATAGATCCCTCGATTTTCAAAAAATACATAAAATAAGCTAAATACAACGCTGCGGTCCTTGAGAGTATAGATGAATTGATTCAGAGAGATCTCAAAGAAGCACACCGTTTCCAAGAAAATACTTTACAGCATTATATTTTAATATAAACCATTCTTCCTCTTATGCAAACTACTCCTCAAACCACTCTTGAAACTAATGCAATTATGTCCAGTCAACCATTGAGATATCACTCGCTATCTCTATGCTGTTAGAGTTCTTGGCAAAACGTGCTGACATGCCAATTTGTTATTCAAAACGTTTAAGCATACACATACGTCAATATTTTCTGCTCTCATTTAAGTGTTTTTAATTTGTATTATTTCTAATTTACTTATTTATAATACTATATTGCTGGATGTCTCATTTGGGCTAGCTTTTAGCAATGTGCTTGTTTGAAATAGGCATGACGTCTTCACCGACTCAAACATTTTGCCACTTTACTTTTATGCAGTGAAATTGGCAAACACTCTGTGGCGATTAATCAAAATGATGACAGAATTTTCAAAATTTTTTTATGAACACAAAGACGCTAAAACGCGTTGAAATTAATTTCGTTGAAACTATGCATAAATTAAGGAGGATATTTTAAAGTAACTTTTTTATAGATAAAAAAATAATTAAAATTATTTTTTTAATTTTTTTGGCTATAAAAAATTGTGCTGGGAATATCTTATCAGAAATAGCTTTGGTTTGAAATCTATCCACTCTTTAATACATCGAATCTATATATGCTAAAACCCTCCATATACTGAATATTATAACACATATAGGTCCCTTATTCTCGTGAGTAGTGTATTGAAATTAAAATATGCCCAAGATGGTTGTAGAAAAAATGTGTAAGAAACAAGTAAGGAAGGGCTAAGTTCGGGTGTAACCGAACATTTTATACTCTCGCAATTTATTGATGTAATTTTATAAAGATAACACAAGTCGACCCATATATTTGGTATAAAGTTCAATAGAATAACGAAAATCATCATAAATAGTATATGGAGACTGAGGTAATTCCTAAACCGATTTCACTCGTTTTCACCACCAAGATACGATATATTGAAGACTATACGCTCACTTAATTTAATATTACTTATAATTAGGTATATGGGATCTGGGGGAAGATATGACCCGATTTTACCATTTCAGGTACAGAGAGAAACTGTTATAAGAAAAAAATTCAGAGGGAATGAATTACAATAAAATATCTGAGGGATTTACCTATATTTTCGGTGAAAAATTAACCTTAGGCACTAGGTTCTTCATGTTCGATATCAGGGGCCTTGAAAAGTCATGGTCCGATTTTGACAATTTTTCCACAAGTGATGTCACAGCTCAAATACAGTATTTGTGTAAAGTTTTATTCCGCTAGCTTTATTGGTTCCTTATGAATAGATTATAAAGTGAACGAATCAGATGGAATTCAAAATTGAGTTATATGGGAAGTAGACGTAGTTGTGAACCGATTTCGCCCATATTCCACCCGTGTCAACAGGGTGCCAAGAAAGTGTTATGTACCGAATTTCATTGAAATCGGTCGAATAGTTCCTGAGATATGGTTTTTGACCCATAAGTGGGCGACGCCACGCCCATTTTCCATTTTGTAAAAAAATCTAAGTGCAGCTTCCTTCTGCCATTTCTTATGTAAAATTTGGTGTTTCTGACGTTTTTCGTTAGGGAGTTAACCCACTTTTAGCAATTTTCAACCTAACCTTTGTATGGGAGGTGGGCGTGGTTATTATCCGATTTCTTTCATTTTTGGACTGTATAAAGAAATTGCTAAAAGAAACGACTGCAGAAAGTTTGGCTTATATAGCTTTATTGGTTTGCGAGTTATATACAAAAAACCTATTTGGGGGCGGGGTCACGCCCACTTTTCCAAAAAAATTACATCCAAATGTGCGCCTCCCTAATGGGATCCTATGTTCCAAGTTTCATTTCCATAACTTTATTTATGGCTTAGTTATGACACTGTATAGGTTTTCGGTTTCCACCATTTTGTGGGCGTGGCAGTGGACCGATTTTGCCCATTTTCGAAAGCAACCTTCTCAGGGTGCCAAGGAACATGTGTTCCAAGTTTCATTAAGATATCTTAATTTTTACTCAAGTTATCGCTTGCACGGACAGACGGACAGACGGACAGACGGACAGACGGACAGACGGACGGACGGACAGACGGACGGACGGACGGACAGACATCCGGATTTCAAATCTACTCGTCATCCTGATCATTTATGTATATATAACCCCATATCTAACTCTTATATTTCTTGGTGACACAAACAACCGTTAGGTGAACAAAACTATTATACTCTGTGCAACAGGTTGCGAGAGTATAAAAAGTCCGTAATCTTTCCAAGACCTACGGCCATTAACTCGTCGTCGGTTGAATCAGTATAAAATCTTGCTTTACTTCTATATATAAATAATAATAGTCATATAACCTATAGTCTGAAAAAGATATGACACGCTGTATAAAAATATCCCCGATTTAATTAATCGATATGCACGATCGCATATCATTCGATACATCACTGCTTTATTATTGTTATCAATGCGCACAACGAATAGCTGATAATTTTATTAAACAAATAAGAAGCGCTGAACTTAATTGTTTATTCCCGCTTTCATAATTAAGTAGTCAACAAGTTTGCTTCAGTTGAAAATAAACACTATAAGTGAGCGGAACAGTTAATTCGTTGTTGGAAAACTAAAAAAAATTTTATTGCTACTAAAATACACTAGAAAAATCTCCAATAATGAGTACAAAAATAATTAAATATCTCGCGCTGCTTATTTGCGCATTCAGTAGCAGCAGTTCTGCCGAAAGACCGGGTTTGTTTTTCATATAAGCTTACAAAGAATATTAGTTATTTTGTTCTACGCATATTTAGCACACTGCTTACAACCACATCCACAGGGTGAGGGCCTTTGCGATATGCTCATCAGCGGTTTCTTCTACAATCCGGACCAGAATGCCTGTGAAGAGTGGCTAGAGAGCGGTTGTAATGTCGTCGGTGGTCACTCATATGATTTGCGCGAAGATTGTGTGAAAGAATGTGTCAAAGTTAATTAAAGAAAACTTATATATTTTTTTCAAAGTATTTTTGGTAATTATATTTTAACAATACTTTGAATTGTAAATTAACCGTAACTATTAAATTTAATATAATTTGAAAATTTCTTTGGAGGTCGAAATAAATAAAAATGGAATATAACCAACAAAAGAAAATCTACATAATCTTCAATCTTCAGTTGCGCGTTGAAGCGATAATTGACCCTTAGACCTAAACTTGGCGCTCATAGAAATTATTCCCCGAAAAAATTTAATGCTGCAGGGTTGACAGTCTTCGGCCCAATAAAGCGGCGATAAAGTTCTCGAGGAAACTGCTCGGAATATCATTCTTATGGAATAGTACTAGTAGTTGTTGGATCAAGTTACTGAAAGTGAGACAGTTGGTTTCACAAATCAGAAAACAACTCGGAAATCCATTAACATTTCGTACAATATATTTTATATTAACAACCACTTTGGAACGCAAAACATTATCTTGACGAGTACATATGACTGTCCGATTTCTCCGAATACCAATCTGTCTTAATTCGTTCGCATTGGTTTTAGGTTAATAGTTATAACTAAGCACTATGACCCTTCCAAAGAAAATTACTTGATGATCTGAATAATTAATCGAACATTTCAATGCACTTTTCATCGATGTTCTGTTAAACAACTGAATACTTCCCACCTTTTCATAAAGCCATATAAAAAGACACCTCACATAAGTAAAATCAAACATATGTTATATACTTCTGGCACGCGATGAAATTCACGCGACTCATTAATACATACAAATAAAAAATTTTGAAGCGGGCACATATTCATCTGTTGTACTATATCTGTATGTACCATGTACCTTAGCATGAGAATTTTGGTTTATGTACATTTAAGTGAATGAGTACTTGAGGCAATAATCTAGTCGATTTCGAAGCAGATTTATGTGTGTCTCTTGTTGAGTACGTAATAAAAATAGAATATCTATTCGAGCTACGGCCGCAAATAGCTGAAGCGTTAGACGGTGCCAACAACCAAAAACACCTAAATACATACAGAAATATTTATCTATACATAAAACACTTGTTCTTACCGTCCGCAACCCAGCGAACACGAAAAACTTGTTGGAGTCATGAAACGCTCGAGAAAATGGAGACTAAAAAGCATGTTATATAAGATTTGAACTATTTGCTCAGCCTATGATTTAAGTGCTTATGCTGAGAGGAAGAACATGAGAAAATCTTTAGATTTTATATGTTGATTCTCATAGAGTTTACTGATCTGGCTAGAATTCCATAAAAATGAGGCACGAGATGAAAGATCTGAAGAATGTATGGAACTCATACAATAATATTACTATTTTTCTTAAAATTGTGCTAGCACTAAGTATTCTCCAAATTACCTAAAAAATATTCCATTTATCAGAAATAGTTGAAAATATTTATTATATATTAGAAAAATATAATCGTAAATTCAATAAAATAAAGTGGTTTTTTTTTATAAAAAATATATATGTTTAAATCGTCGCACAATAAGATCTTTCTTGCAGCTTCAGCTACAACAGCGATGGATTACCATTCAAGTGATATTCTATTTACTAACAACTTTGGGCATTGCCTTCTTCGGATCTACATTTGCATCAACAGCCACCTTCTCGGCGCTCAATTGCTCATTATATAACACACCATTCAATTCCATCTCCTCCAATTGTTTTCTAACTTTCTTTCGTATATCTTTGACGCTATTGACTTTACGTTTTCGTTTCGTGATTTTTACTTTCTTTTTGTTCGACGACTTCTTCTTATGTCTGCGCTTCGTGCGCGGTAAACGAAATGAACCGCATACGCCATTGCCTTTCGTACGTATGAGTTCACCTTTCTCAAGTGATTTCCTAATGTAACGTTTGACGAAGTTCAATCGCCTGCGGACAGTCGCATCTGAATCCTTATAATAGTTTTCTTCAATAAATTTTCTAATTGCCATAAACGAGACGCCGGCACGTGGATTGCGCATGAGTGTTTTAATAGCTGTTCTGACCATTGTTCTGGTTGCTATCGCACGTTGTTTGTGGTTACGTTTTGACTTCGGCGGCAAACGCGCTTTGGACGCTGTTTGGCTTGGCTTCGGCATTAGTGCACCGATTTGAATCCAATTGTTGGAGAATACATCCATTTGATCTTGCGTTGTCTGTTTGGGGAAGATAATTTCATATTTTTTTCTAAATTTGGTTGATGTTACGAGTCATACCATTTCGTTTCCAGTTTCTGGTAAAAATTCTTAGAAAAAATATGTGTTTGTATGCATAAAAGTGGAAAGCTTTATAAGATATTCAGAAATATTGAAGACATTTGTATTTCTTCAATTTCTTATACTTTTGTGAACTGTATTTTCATGGCCAGACACTTTTCATGTTGTCAGTATAAATTGAGTCAGGTGAGAGGATTGCATTATGGAAACATAGTTTGGAACATGCGATGTTCATAGGGCTAAATACTCATTTATAGCAGAGCTCATTTCAGATCATAGTTCTTAAGTGTTAAATCTTCGATTTCGGCACCTTTTTTAGTTTACCTGACAGGTCTTTTAATACTGAAGGACTAAGACAAACTGGTTTCAATAAATGCCACACAAAAACATAGATAGATACATGTATTTATATTGAATATAATTTAATGAATTTCCATAATACTTCATATGAATAGTAAATATTTATAAAACACTTCAGTTGGTTTATCAGTTAGAAGACCTTTCAGCTAATTCGTTTTGGAAAAACGATTTGTCATAATGGACGAGGTAATGCTTGGATTCCGTTTGGGCAAAGGTGGCGGCGAACACGGGCTCATGGCATATGGATTGGGCACACAACGTTCCTCGTCAAAGCTACGATTATATTGCTTCGGCAATTCATATTGATCGTCTACAACGGAAAATGGTGGTGGACCGAATGAGCTCTCGAACAATGTAGAAGACGATTTGATGCTAGATAAACGCTCCAAATTGAAATTTGATACGCTGAATGGCGGTGGCGGTGGCAGAGACAACGGTGGCATCTCCGAAGACGATAGTGTGAGTCTAAAAGCATAAATTTGTGAAAAACAAGTAAGGAAGGGCTAAGTTCGGGTGTAACCGAACATTTTATACTCTCGCAATTTATTTATTTAACTTTATTTATATTATATAATACACAATTTGACCCACATATTCATCATATATATTGTATAAAGTCCATTGAAAGTTGTAAACCATAATATTAGACTAGAAGCAACGAGGTCCTAATGTTCGATATATGGGGCCTTGAAAACCTATGGTCCGATTTTGGCGATTTTTAGAATGGGGCTGCCACACTATAAACATAGTATTTGTGCAAAGTTCTGCACCGATATCTTCACCAGTGCTTACTTTTTATATTGTAAAGTAAACGATCCAGATCGTATTCAAAGTTCTGGTATATAGGAAGTAGGCGTGGTTGTGAAGCGATTTGGCCTATTTTCACAACATATCATTGGGATGTAAGGAAACTATTACAAACCAAGTTTCATTGAAATCGGTCGAGTAGTTCCTGTGATATGGTTTTTGACCCATAAGTGGGCGACGCCACGCCCATTTTCCATTTTGTAAAAAAATCTGAGTGCAGCTTTCATCTGCCATTTCTTATGTGAAATTTAGTGTTTCTTACGTTTTTCGTTAATGAATTAACGCACTTTTAGTAATTTTCAACCTAACTTTTGTATGGGAGGTGGGCGTGGTTATGATCCGATTTCTATAATTTTTGGACTATATTAGGAAGTGGCTGAAAAAAACGACTGCAGAAAGTTTGGTTTATATAGCTCTATTGGTTTGCGAGATATGTACAAAAAACTTAGTAGGGGGCGGGGCCACGCCCACTTCCCCAAAAAAATTACATCCAAATATGCCCCTTCATAGTACGATCCTTCATACCAAATTTTATTTCCATAGCTTTATTTATGGCTTAGTTATGGCACTTTATGTGTTTTCGGTTTTCGCCATTTTGTGGGCGTGGCAGTGGTCCGATTTTGCTCATTTTCGAAAGCAACCTTCCTATGGTGCCAAGAAATAAGTGTGCCAAGTTTCATCAAGATATCTTAATTTTTACTCAAGTTACAGCTTGCACAGACGGACGGACGGACGGACGGACGGACGGACGGACGGACGGACAGACAGACATTCGGATTTGAACTCCACTCTTCACCCTGATCACTTTGGTATATATAACCCTATATCTAACTCGTTTAGTTTTGGGTGTTACAAACAACCGTTATGTGAACAAAACTATAATACTCTCTTTAGCAACATTTGTTGCGAGAGTATAAATATTTGAGATGAAACTGGATATAGGATTCACATATTTCCTTGTACGGATGCTAAAGTTAAACCTTCGAAATATCTATTCCTTCTGAGTTCTAAAGTGTTAATGTTAGGACAAATATATCATACTTACTTTCTTGTTGATCGCCTACTAAGCGGTTCCTTTTTAATGGATCCCATACTCTTCAAATATTCGGATTCTTGTTCCGAGCGCTTCACAACCAAAACATTCTTCGAACCCTCCAACAGTTCCGGATATGTTTTGACGCCGAAATAGGCAATGATACCACCGAACATTGCCGACAATACGAAAATCAATGACAACATGCCCAAAGTAAATTGCTTATCGTCCTGGGTAATCCAAGTATTATCTGGTTCTGTGATCAAAAACGGTACATATAAGGGCAGACAATTGAAGGGCGAAATCGTAATCTGCGGTATTTCTAGCATGCAGAAGGTGTAAGTTGTGTTTTCAGTAAGTTTGTCGACTAACAAATATGGCTGCTGATACATTTCACAGTGGTACTCGATATTTTGTGCCACTTCGTTGATATTCGCAACATTATCCATATCATTCTGGCGACTGAACCATATTATATTGATTTTCGGTTGACTATTGTAATCGTGTATGAAAACTTGCACGGAATTATTGTCCAACAGCGTCAATTCGAAGTTATATGATGGCACTTCAAATTTATAAAAAGCCATGGATGGATTGTGGTAGTCGTGCTTATTCGGTGATTTTGTAATATTCGTCAGCCGATCACTTCCGGAAGTAGTATTTCTTGGATGCCTTGTAACAGCTGGCGGTGCCGATGGGCGCTGCTCCGGCTCAACTGGATCTGCTGCAGTGTTTGCGTGTTCTTCACTTGAGGTCTCTTGTTTAACCTCAGTTGAGCTTTTAGTTTCCGACGAGATAATTGCAATTTCTACTGAGCGTCTATCACGCGCCATTTCAGTTTCCTCTTTACTTAGATCTCTCGATGTCAAGATGTGTAAGCAACGCAATTGTATTACATTGGAATCCTCTGCACTGGAACGACTACTCGAACCATCATTGCCTATTGGTGTTAGCATACCATTGCCGCTGACGTTGGATGTTGCGATTGTGGTTTCGATCAGCGGTGCATTTGTAGTTGCAGGTATGGTGGGTTTTTGTGTGGTTGTAGTGGATCTTTGTGTGGTGGTGGGTTTTCGTGTGGTTGTTGTGCTAATCGCTGTTGGTGTTGTTTCATACATTACAGTTGTTGATAACGATTTTATAGTTGTTGCAAACGGTGTTGTTGTTACTGTTCTGGGCACTGTGCTGGTCGCTTTATTGTTGATTGTGGTGGCCAAAGCCTCGTACTCTTCACTGGTTTCTTTCTGCGCACAATTCTCACCTTTAAAGCTCAATTCATTCAATGGCTTGCCATGTTGCAATGTAGGCGACTGACAAAAGATGCTGCTTAAAAATTTCTTACGGTATTTCCGATAGATATGAACAAATCCGAGCAAATTGCAACTACAATTCCACTTGTTGTATGCTAAACTGATTAGCGTGCGTCTTGAACCAAACAATAACGGTTTTAGCACAGCACCTGAGAGTGTGGTGATTAAATTTTCAGACAAATCGAGCACCTCCAGCACACCGCTTAGATCGACAAATGCATCCGCATCAATCGAAGTGATTTTCGAATTCGTTATATGTAGATAACGCAAATTGGGCGTGGCCGAAAACATTTGTCGCGTCAATGGTCCATAGAATACATTATCGCTGAGATCGGCATATTCCAGTTTCTCCAAAGTGCTCACACCGAATATCGACTGTCGCGGCAACACATCCAAACCGCAATTCAAACGCAAATGCATCAATGTTGATTGTACCGGCTGAAAGAAAGCACGATTTATGTCCTGAAGTGGTGTGTCGATGATTAGGTAACGCAGTGAACGCAAACCCAGCAAAGCGCCACTACCAACTCTTGTCAACTGTAAGTCACTCAACGACAGGAGATACGTATCCACGAAGAGCGGTGAATTGAAGGCGCCACTTCTAATGCGTGTTATGTTGCTAGCAGTCACCACCAACTCATAGACGGGTCGTCGGCAATCAATCCAGGAATTGCTTAGAACACCATTTACAAAACTCTGCTCTCTGATTAGTAGCACGTCGATGTTGGAACAACTGGTAGCCTTTGAGTGGGTAATAAGAGGGTTGGGTCAATAATTGTTGGTTATATCTATACTAATATTATAAAGCTGAAGAGTTTGTTTGTTTGTTTGTTTGAACGCGCTAATCTCCGAAACTACTGGTTCGAATTGAATAATTCTTTTTGTGTTGGATAGTCCATTTATCGAGGAAGGCTATAGGCTATATAGCATCATTAGCGAAGAAACAGTGGTAAATGTGTAAAAAACGGGGGAAAATATTTATCTTTGAGGGCTTCCGTTCCTTGCGCTGCGAAAGCGGTTCAAGATTAGATACGCTAAGGATCGAGAACGGTTGGACCATTCTTGATGAAATGTTCAGAGGTTGTTCGTTGTGGATCTTGGAAGGTTTAGTCGGAAAATTGTAAAATTCCAAAAAGTGACTTTTTTCCATACATTTTTTTTCAATCTATCTATAAAAAAACAATTCGGAAAAGTCGGAAATTGGCAAGTACAGCAGAGAATACAGAATTGCAAATGAACGGTGACATCTACAATGAAGCATTGAAATTCATATGCCATCACCAAATCGTCAAATTTGAGATGTACTGAATCCTGCATATGACAGAATAACTTTGGAACAACAAGTATAATTGATTTTGGCAACAATACGATCTCAAAATGGCATTACGTTGGCTCTCGCATCTACTGGAATTGCAGCAACGCTACTTGAAGTTCGACACTGTAGACTCAGTTAAACATGCAAATCTATGAAACATCTATGAGATGAGCGCAATTTTCTAGAAGCACTTGACAGAACAATGAAAGATCTGTGGAATAATAATCGTCGCTTTGGTGGCGTAATGATACTGTTATTGACAAACACATTCTGTTATTTCGAAATCAACAGCGGCGGAAGAATTGAACGCATGTCCCAAGTCATCGTACTTGTGGCGACACGCGAAAACCATATGATTGACCAAGAATATGAGTGTGTTCCTGCAACAGGAAAGCACCGCAGAAGATCTGCAAAGAACTGGGCAAATTCTGGTTAATACTTCTAATGATTTGATATTAATCCGAACATTAGCCAAATTTATCGTAACTACGATTGGTTGAGTGCACGCAGATTTTTAACTGCCAAAAATACCGATGTTGATGATTTAATCTATACGACTAAAAGTCAACTTCCGGGAGATTTGTGTTCATACACATCGATCGATCATGTTGAAAATGAAGACGAAGCTGTGAATTATCCAGTGAAATTTCTAAATTCTTTGTCATTATAATGCTTTGTCATTTATTATGCTTCGCAATCTTCAAGCAGCTATCGAATAATGTAATAAGAATTTTTTAAAGGGACTTTCAAGGGGGCAGAATGCTTGATTCCACGAATTTCTTTGAGTTCCAACGATTTGCCATTTCAGTTCAAACGTAGTCAGTTTCCAATGAGACTTGCATTTGGGATGACAATCAACAGGTCTCAAAGACAGTCGCTGGAGGTGTGTGGCATAAATTTCATTCACGAGTTGAAAAATCATCTTCTCTGTACATTTACGCACCGGAACAGAAAACAAAAAATGTTGTTTATTAAGCTGAGTTACATTGAAAAAAAATTTAGAAAAATCGCAAATAAATGTCTTCCAACACTATACAAATTCAACTTTGTTTTCAAAACAAATAATTTCACGCAGTGCAACGACTGCGGAGTCAGCTAGTTACATGATAAAATAACAGAAACGATAAGTTTTTTGACGATTTCTATACCTAATTTGGGTCTGACTCTTCACTGTGATTATCTTGAGTACTGAAACGACATTAGCTTTTCATTTCATTCATTCCGGTCCGGTAAAGTTCGGGGAATAATGAGCGAGGTCTAAAATCGGTTTTAAAATCTACTCGGATCTCTTAATATGATTTTCTATTATATATTATATACTTTTTTTTTCTAAATTTTCTCTATCTAAACTCTCGAGGTTTAAGGCTTCAGTTTTCCAAGCATTCCTCTCTCGTTCTTTGGCTGATTTGCCAACTTTCGTCGAAAACTTCTTACTCTAATTAGTTATATTTTCTATTATCTCCAGCTAACTGTTTTCTCCTATAAAATAGAATATTATTTAACCGCGTCAACTTTTGACAAAATATTTTTTATCATTTCCAAATTTTATCATTAAACGAAACCGTGAATTATCGCTACAATATAGTATAAAAGATAATAACTTTCAATATCACAGTTATTGGTTCGACATGTGTTGGCGCCTAAAAGTAGGCGATAAAAAAGCTACCGTATCCACTAATACACATACATGAAATCACCATATGTTTTTGTATGTTTTATACACTCACCAATGAAGTTGCGTAGAGCATTTCATAGAAACGCGTCGCGTCCATACAAGTGATTTTGCAATTAATCTCTCGGCAACCATTTCTGTACTCCCCACTATCGGGTGACTGTAGACTAAGTGTTCTGGGATAACTTTTTTTTTTTAATTGTTTGAAAAAGTGTTAGAAGAGTATGAAAGCTTTATATAATGAAAGTTTACTTTGTTTTAAGCTTACCTGACGCTTTTGTTAAGGCTTGCTGTCGTCGTCTCCACAATTGGTCGCGTGTACTCAGTTACGTATTCATATTCATTAGTATCGTTAAAATCAACATATTTCTCACGATTTGTTTGCATTACAATACCCACATAAACTGTGCTCGCTATTATACACAAGCCGACGGTGAAGAGCAGCCAGGCGGTGACTTGTATGCAAGTATCGTTCAGACAATATTTATGCCAGGAGCTTTTGTGTATAATTTGGATAATTTGTAGGTATTTTTGTTGTAAATATATTTTTAGCCAAAATCTTACCACTTTTTGCACTTCTCTGGTTTCTCTTTTTTACTCACATCCTTCTCTTGTGCAGCAGGTTTGGGCTTAACTGGCGCATCCTCGCTTTGAAATGTTGACATTGCTTGCTCGCTTAACTATTTAAGACTGAAATATTATTTCTATAACAACGATATTAAATATTATGTACACACGATTAACTGATTATCTCACAGGAGCCGATAGCCGTCTATTTGTGTATTTACCTTCGGCGTTTAATAATTTATTAACTTTTTATCAGTGGTGCGTTCGTTATCTTGCCACCATATCGAACTGATAACTACATAATGCATATATTAAATTTGCATTTCATTAATATTGAATACATATATATATGTACATGTACAACGGAATGGTTACTCATTATGGGTATTATATAGAAAAAGGATATTTACTATATATTATATATATTATATATATTTATATTAGTTTAAAACTAAAATAATTATAGACTGATTTTAGTAGATATATAGTATAAATCGGTTGACGAGTAGCGAAATAAGTTCTAAAGAAGACCATATGCATGTATTTATTATTTCTTAATCTCTCCCATTTTACATTACGTACAAAAGCTAAATATAGTTTGAAAATGCTATATGATTTTAGTTGATTATCTTCGTATACAATATTTCTAAAGAATAGTTCAAATTGGTTAATATGTTGGAAGAAAGTTTGCCTAACACCCTGTTAAGATATAACACATATCCAAATTAGAAACTCCACTTCAAGTTGATTTGTTACCAGTGCCATCGGTGAATACTTGCTGCACCCGAGGAAGTCGATAAAGTGGTGCTATAGATAGTTGTTGTTGATGTCGGAAAGGTTGGGTTGTTAATTGGAGTTGTAGAAGGAGTTGGTGAAGTCTTTGGTCTAGGCGTTGTTGTTTTCTCTGTCTTATCAACTGTAGTTGTTGGGTTGTTGCTGGCGGTTGTGGAAGGTGTAATTCTATCAGTGGTTGAGTTGTTGATTGCAGTTGTTGAAGGAGTTGGTGAAGCTTTTGGACTGGACCCCGTTGTTTCTTCGGTAGTAACAGTTGACGGCATTATAGTTGTTGCAGGCGACGAAGTTGATTTATTGATTGAAGTTGATGAAGTTTCTGGTGAAGCCATTGGACTGGACGTTGTCGTTTTCTCAGTATTATCAACTTCAGTTGTTGGATTGTTGATTGCGGATGTGGAAGGTGTTGGTGAAGTTTTTGAACTCGACCCTGTTGTTTCCTCTGTGGTTGAGTTGTTGATTGGAGTTTTAGACTCTGTTGTTTCAGTAGTATCATCCGAAGTTGTAAGTATTGTAGTTGTTGCCGGCGATAAAGTCGGCAAAGTTGAGTTGTTGATCGGAGTTGTAGAAGGAGTTGGTGCAGTCTTTGGACTCGACACTATTGTTTCCTCAGTAGTATCATCCGAAGTTGTAAGCATTGTAGTTGTTGCAGGTGATAAACTCGTGGTCGAGCTGTTGATTGTAGTTGTAGAAGATATTGGTTGAGTTTCTGGATCAGATTCAGTAGTTTCTGTAGTGGTTTCATACGTCGTAGTTGTCATTATTGTTGTCGTTTCTGAAGTGACGGCTGTGGTGGTGCTTTTGGCTGGTATAGTCGTTGTAAGAGTCGTTGTGTCTGAAAAAATCGATAACTTCATATTAATTAATTCTCATTTATTATATTTATCCTCACCATCCACACATCTCATTTGCGCATTTCCGATTTGCACACCATGTAATTCCGTTGGTGTTGCACAGACCGTCTCTGCCGCGGAGTTATTTTCTACTTGCTTCATGTACTCAATGATTTCCACATTATCACAATTACAACTCCATAAATTCCATCCGAATTCTATGTTTATTCCCTTTCCAATTGCAGTGGCTAGAAATTGACCGTCCAGCGTTTGCAATTGATTATAACGCAAATCGAGTGATTTTAGTGTTGACAAAATATCATTGAAAACGTTTTCGGCGATTGTGTTCAGACTGCAATTGGCCAAACGAAGTTCTTGCACGGCTGTCAATTTGGCGAATGTATTACTGTTAAGTGTATCGTTAAACTTCGTGCCACTCAAGTCCACGTACAACAGTTTGCTGTAGACGATAGCGCTCGTACCACCCAACCATGCGGTGGGATCATATATGGTGTTGGATTCCTCGGTTTGTTGCAACACTAAATTGCTGAGAGTAGCAGCCATTGGTTGCAAGAAGTTGTTGGCATTCAAGGGCGAAGTTGTTTGTGTTAGCACATTGAATAGTTTGAAATTCTTCACCGCTTCCAAACCGTTAAATGTTTGCGGGTTCAACGCTTTCAATTGCACACCATCAAAGGTTATATTCGTCAATACATTCGTAGATTGGTACATGAAAGCATTATCGACAATCGTGTTTAGTTGACAATTTCGTATTGTTAAAGTGGACATTTTGAAATTTCCTGAGAATGTGTATTTGTCTATGGTGTTTTTGTTGAATGTACAATCCTCTATGACGACATCAAAATATAAATATCCGCACCAATTAATATAGTACTCGATGTCATTAAAGACGTTATATATTGGTCCTCCCGTGCAAATTACTGTCTTACACGAGTTGTTATCTGTGCAACTGATGGACCTACATACACAATTAGTAAATATTATTATTTTTATAAGTGACTTTTATTTGTGAAACCGATCCACATTTGTCAAGAGAATCTCTATTCAATATTCTTCTAGACTCTATTTAATTTTCTCCACAAATAATTTATTAAACTTAATAAACCTCTCTTAGTCACCAGCTTAATTCTCGAATATTGCACATTCTATACTTACTTGCCTGACGCTTTTGCCTGATCCTCCTTCCAATATTGCACTACAACTTCGCGATCACTTTCTGCACTTTCAAGTTCATCCCTCTCCACCGTAATATCGAAGGTGAAACTAGCGATAGTGTTTATATCTTTCATTGGCCTTTGTGCTGCAACCTCACCTGGAGGTGCCACAACCAGCTCATACGACTCAACCGAAAAGCACACATTGCTCAACATCAAAAACAGCGAGAAAGCGATGAGTAGTGCCATAATATGAAATTTCATTCAGATGCTAAAAGGATAAAGCCAAGGTTAATTTGAGATGGGCGTATCCTTCCGTTTTGATTACCACCTCTGTTATCCATTCGACAACTATCAGCAAACTAATTTTGCACATTCCATTTTCAGTCGCAATTATCAAGGGGTTTCCATATTAATTTAATTAATTTATTAAACACTTAAATATGATTTGCTTATCGGTGAGGTAATAAAAATAGTATTGCTTGATTTAAAGCTAACAATTAGCAGATAAGTGGAACTCAGTGAACAAAGCAGAAAATTATATTTTACTAAATGTGACTGGTTTCGACTGGAGCCGACATAAGAACTTGTTGTAATAGGGTCCAAACACTAAGAGTATTTGGGCGCCACGAAGGACGGTCGAAGCTGTCTAAGTGAGATTCTCTGCAGTCTTGCAGATCTACACCTTGACCTAATCTAAACTAACCTCATGTGGAGAGTAAAAACATTAATGAAAACTCACGTAACGTATAATTGAGTTTCTAGACCGGAACCCAGTCGGATAGTAACCCCAATAATACGTTAGAACTCCCTTACTGTCTCTGAACCATTTGGTCTTTAATGATCCAAAATGAGGGGCTATGTGAAACCTATCTTCAGCGTGAGAAATGTGTTTCGCTTTTATGGAGACCAACTTATATATGGAAGTTATTGAGCAGTTTAACAACTGAAAAGAGCCGTGCCCCTGTTATTCCTGGATAACTCACAAAAACAACTATTACTTAGTTATCTGTTGCTATTGCCTTTATTTTAATACAATCTAGAATAACAAATAAATATGGAACTATTCCTAGCTTTGCAACCGACACAACCACTTAATAAAGCTCCTGATAATACTCCAAGCTTTCGTATTCGTTTTCCAACACTTCCACTGGTTCCGGCGGTAAACGCGCAGCCGCACCCCTACGCATACTATGCGGCGGTTGCGGTGTGGCTTCCAACACAACGGTCGATTGCTGCGAGATTGCACGCACTGGCAAATAGCCATTGAAGTAGCTCAACCGTTCGTCTTGGCGTGTGGCGACGCCACCAACATTTGGTGGCAGCGCAGGCGCACGTTGTACCGGAGGCTGATTCAACGAAATATGCGCCACTCTACGTTGTTTCTCCAACTCGGCATTCTTGAAGTACTGCATATAATCGTAGGATTTGATATTTAAATAATTCTCCGGTGTCAGTGTATCACTGACCGATGAATGCATTTTGGAGAGCGCGTTGAGCGCATGAGTTTTCGAGTCCACTGATGTGCGATCTGGTTTCGGGAAGAGCAACACTTCATGCGATGCCGAAGCAATACGACGCAAACGTTTATTGCCATGCAATAGGGTGGGACGCCAACGGAGTAGATAATATATTAGAGCCACGCCTACTATCACACATACAACGGTTATGAGTATGGCGATCGTGCAGAAAAGCGCAACATCGCTATGCGCCAACCATGGTTGAGATGTTTCTGAGGGTAGGTGCGCTGAGCGGCAATTAAATGGTGAGGTGCTCGTTTCTCCCTTCGGTATGAGGCAGAAGGTATAGCTGCGATTCGGTGTTAAATTAACGATATCGATACTGCTTTTGTTGCCCACATCGATTTCCTCGATGACAGTGTTGTTTAATGCTTGAAAATAGATCGCTTGTAAACCATTTGCATTTTTACCGATTTGCAATTGCACACTGCGCGCTGATAACGGTACCACATTGAATGTGGCATCATAGTCACACAGCCTAATGGCTATGATATCAGTGCAAACTAAAAATTTTGGCGAACTTTTGTTAAAACAAGTTGTCACTGTTGGCGGCATTGTGGCCGGTTCAGTGGTGGTGGTGAAATCTTAAAAAAAAACAAAAAAAAATTACCTTTAATTCAGGTTACTGTATCATTCAACACTGGTACTTACTGGGTTTATTCGTCGTTGTGTTTTGAATTTTGGTCGTATCAGTGCGTTTTGACGTTGTCTCTACAGTCTCGGTAGTAATAATTGTTGGTATTGGTATTATTGTTGTTCCTGGGAATAGAATTAATGTTGTACTTGTTAGCTGTGGTGTTGTTGTTGGTATGGATTCTGCTGTTTCCATGGTTGTGTCGTATTCAATCGTGGACGTCATTAGTGACGAAGGTGGTGCGTTGGTTTCATTAGGTGTTGTTGAAGCAGTTGTCGATACATTTGGTGTGGTCGTATAGTTTGTGGTTGTTGGAACAAGTGTTGTGTTTATTGTTGTTGGTGGAGTTAAATCTGAAATTTTTATAATAATGAAATAAATTATTGCCATTATCTACGATTTAAGCTTTCTCAGCAGCTTACTCAACTTCAACTTCAATTTCAAACAAAATGTTTGGTTTTATGAAATCGAATCAAATATCTCCTAGGCTTAGTGACTACAATAATAACGATGCTTTGGGTACTGTTATAACACTTGTAATCACCAGTTGGGTCGTCTTGACTTTTGATTTTGATGATCTGTTTTTGTATGATCATTTTAATTTCCTACAATTTATTATATAATCCTAAATCGGACTTGGACGTTTCAACAATTCTATGTGAATCTGTCATTTAATAGACGAATAACAGAATATGAGCTGAGCGCTAGCGAGAATGGCCAACAAACTATTGTCAAACAATTACACTTCGTGGTTTGCCAATAATAGATCCGAAGTCTAAACGTACCGAACCTATTCTAATATCTATTCTACGAATATATCAACCTTTAGATGCTTACAGTTTTTATAGAAATCCATGACACTTACCAGTGCTTTCACTTACATCTGTTCCTTCCGTTGTTGCTGGTGTTGAAGTTGTTACAGTGGTGTTCGTTGCATTGTTTGCTTTAACTGAAGTTGTTGCAACTGTAGTTGAAGTTGCAGAAGATGCCGAGCCTGTTGGGTCCATAGACACTGTTGTTTCCTCAGTAGTATCATCTGTAAAGGTTGGAATTACAGTCGTGTCAGACGATGCGGGCGACAAGGTTGAGTTGTCAATTGAAATGGTTGAGGATGTTGGTTGAGTTTCTGGATCAGATGCCGAAGTTTCATCCGTAGTAGTTTTCATTATTGTTGTCGGTATATTAGTTGTTGCGGCTGCTGTGGTGATAACAGTTGTTATGATCGTTACAAGTGTCGTTGTGTCTTAAAAAAAAAAATCGATAACTTCAGATTTATTAATTCCCATTTATTATATTTATGCTCACCATCACATCTCATTTTCGCATTGCCGATTTGTACACCTTGCATTTCTGTTGGTGTTGCACAGACCGTTGCAGTTGCGGAGGTATTTTGTACTTTCTTCATATACTCTATGATTTCCCCATTATCACAATTACAACTCCACAAATTCCACCCGAATTCTATGTTTATTCCCTTTCCAATTGCAGTGGCTAGAAATTGACCATCCAACGTTTGCAATTGATTATGACGCAAATCTAGTGATTTTAGTGTTGACAAAATGCCCTTGAAAACGTTTTCGGCGATTGTGCTCAGACTGCAATTGGCCAGCCGAAGTTCTTGCACAGCTGCCAATTTGGCGAACGTATTACCGTTAAGTGTATCGTTAATGTTCGTGCCACTCAAGTCCACGTACAACAGTTTATGGTAGACGGCAATGCTGTTACCACCCAACCACGCGGTGGGATCATATATGGTGTTGGATTCTTCGGTTTGTTGCAGCACTAAATTGGTGAGAGTAGCAGCCATCGGCTGCAAGAAGTTAGTGGCATTTAAGGGCGAAGTTGCCTGCGTTAGCACATTGAAAAGTTTGAAATTCTTCACCGCTTCCAAACCATTATATGTTTGTGCATTCAACGCTTTCAATTGCACACCATCAAATGTTATATTCGTCAATACATTCGTAGATTGGTACTTGAAAGCGTTCTCGACGATGGTGTCAAGTTGACAATTTCGTATTGTTAAAGTGGACATTTTGAAATTTCCTGAGAATGTGTACTTGTCTATGGTGTTTTTGTTGAATGTACAATCCTCTATGATCACATCAAAATATAAATGTCCGCACCAATTAACAAAATATTCGATTTCATTAAAGACGTTATATATTGGTCCTCCCGTGCAAATTATTGTCTTACACGAGTTGTTGTCCTTGCATGTGAAAGATCTAAAAGAAAATTA